>CAUJNA010003351.1:35000-322500 GCA_963377175.1 Effrenium voratum
CCAGAAAGCACGCAGGTCTGGAAACCTGGACCAGGGGACCAGCAACGCTTGGCAGCCCGGCCTTCTCGCAGCAACTGACCAACGCCCCACAGGTCACCGCGGAGGGCGCCAGTCGCCGATCCACGGCCTCGCGGAAGAGGGCCAAGGCATCCTCCGTGCGCGGCGAAGAAGGGGGAAAAAAGAAAGCAAACATGCTCAAATTGCGAGGGAGGCAAGCCAAGACCAGAGACAAAAGACAAGAGAAGACCCCACCAGACTAACCAACAGACTAACCTGACCGACCAACAACCGACCCACGAGCCCACCGAATCCGGAGTTGCATGGCCCCACGCTTCCAACCCGCGGTTGGTTTTCTCGTTGGGTCTCCTGCCAGCGTCTTGCTTTCTCGCATGATGTGAGGGCCGCGTTGTAGGTGATGATGCTGGGAAGCACCGCATGGGTCTCCACAGATCTCAGGATCAGCAAGGCCCGCTGCCACTCCTCTCACAGCTTGGAGATGGATAGATGGATGCTCTCTGGGTGTCTGGTTGAGAAGCCCCCAAGCAACAGTCAACGCAAGGGTTCCCACAGAACCAAAACCAGTACACACAATCTCAACGTAGACCCGCTGAACTGGTCCGATCTTTCAGGACCCTCTCCATATTTATCTCAAGCAATCACTGAAAGAAAGTGAGGCGTGAGGCAACCCCCCCAAAAAAAAAGCAGACCAGGCCAGTGGCACAAAGTTGAAATTTGATGTGGTTTGGATTTGTTTTGAACTCTTTGACAGGTGTGGCCTTGGCCTTCTCGCAGGCGCTGATGTAGGCATTGCAGGTGCGCGTGTCGGGGCGCAGCCGCCAGGCAGACAGCGAGTGGAAGAGGAAGCCCGCCACCTGCCACTGCGCTTCCTGGCAGGGCAAATTGGTGACAACGCCGGAGGGCATCAAAATGATTTCAAGATGACAGTCTTCAACAAAGGCTAAGAATTTTCTGAGTGGTTGTGGTGCTTTGGACGGTGGCTTGAAGCAAATGATGAGGCTTTGGCAGCACAGCTGCATCATGTGGAGAAGAACTTGTAGAAACACTTGCCAAATGAGCGGCTCGTGACCAAACCAAATAGATCTTACAGCCCAACGGGAACGCAGGAAGAAACCAGGACCGACCCATGCATGATTCATTTGGCTGGGCGGCCCAGGTTAGGAAACCTTCACTGCAGGGGAACCACCACCTCTTGGTCTGCCAGGCTTGCTAATGCTGGACTGGCATTAATATTCGATCCTATAGCTCTTGCCAAACGGAGGATCGATGACACTAAGTTGGTCAATTCATTGTCAAGGTTCCAAGCCATTGTCAAGGTTCCAAGATGCTCTCTCTGGCATTTTGGCCTAGGAGAGCAAACCCCCAACCTCAAGGGCGGGTGGGGGGAGGCCTTCCCCAGAACCTATCGAATTCCAGGGGCGCCCTGCAATTCAATGCTTCTCTAGGTTTGGATCTGAGCTACGGCCCCTGCTGCTTTCTTTTTGGCGCTGCTCATATTGGCCGCCTCCCAGGGAAACTGTTGACATATGCAACTGGATCTTTGAATGCCCCGGCCTTCTCACAGGCACTGATGGCTGCATTGAAGGTCAGCACCTCAGGGGAAAGTTTCATGCAATTTTGACTGGTCCCTCGCAAATTCCATCTGCCGATTCCTCGCCTCTGGGCGTAACTGCCGCTTCACCAGCTGCGGGAGGAGGAGCAAGGCCTCACTTGTCCAAAGGACCAGGAAATCAAAGGTTCACCAGGTTGACCTTTTGGAACCTTGCTCAAAATGGATCAAGAGGGGAAACCCAAGGGCGATCCAATGTTGTTCTTTGAATGGGAGACCACAGTCACCTTTCGGGACCTTTCCGGACCTTTAGGGACCTTGACCCAATAAACATGTCCGGAAAAGGGAAACCGAATGGAGAAACAGGGTCGCTAAAAAAAATGGGCCAGATAAATGAGAGGATCATCCAATTAGGTCCAGGTGTACCCTTTACTACCATGTCCTTGCAGAACTCCTGGTAGCTCATTGGCCCCCTCGTTAAAATCCAATTTGTAAGACCCCGCTCCATAACAATGGCCTTCCAACCACCAGCAAGGGGGTTCAGACAAAGAAGAAACAACAGCCCAAAATGGTTTTCACAAAGCCCCATGCTGTCGTATTGTAAGGAGTCTGTCCACATACCATCCGACCAGCAGGTGTGCAGGTGAGACGCGCGCTGCCACTGGCTACCCTTCTCACAGGCGCTGATCAAAGCGTTGAAGGTCGTGGTGCTCGCCTTCACGTGTCCTGAGCACAGAATGTTGGCCATAGTTTAAACAACTTGCCGGCTTGTTGTCAAGAAGCATCTTTCTGGTTTGCCTTGAAAGAACTAGGAAGTTGTTGTTTAGTGCAATTTGGCCCAAGCGTGCTCATGTTTTTGCGGTTCTACCTCTAGATTGCTCTCCTTGGTTCCATGTTGACTTGCAGGGTTTGGATTGGACGAGCAACATGCCTCAAATCTACCTCAACATGGGCTTGTCTCACAATATTTACTTGGGCTTCCCCTTCAAGCCAAACCCGGGCATAGAACAGAGCTAGCAAACTGCCCAAGCGAGATCAAGCGAGTGTCTGGCTTCGAGTGTTTGCAACACCAGCAGGGCCCGTTGCCATTGGCCTGCCTTCTCGCATGCGCTGATGGCTGCATTGAAGGGGACCTCACGGTGGAGCAGCTGCGGGTGGCCCCGAACACTGACCCTTTAGACTTTAAAGGGGAAAGAAAAGGGTCCGGATTTGTTCTGGGATTTTTCCCCCGTTGTGTTTTGGGATTTTCCTGGATTTTCTGTCTTGGAACTGGCAGGTGCGATCTCCCTTGGTTCTGCTTGGTCTGACTCGTTTTGCACCAGCGCTGCCAACATCCCCGGCATAGTTTCAACTCGGCAGCATCCTTTTCAACATCCTCAGCATCACGAGGTGGCTCTCTTAGGCTGGGTTTAGGGTGGGTTCAAGGTTGGCTAGGGTTGGTTCAGGGTGGGTTCCAGGCTTGGTTAGGGAAAGTTTGGGGGCGGCTGCTTTCGGTACTGGGATGGTTCAGTGCTGGTTTATGGTGGGCTTCTTGGGGTTGGTCAGGGTGGGTTTAGGGCTGGTTTAGGGTGGGTTTAGAGTTGGTTTAGGCTGTGGTTGAGCTTAGGTGGGCTTAGGGTGGTTTGGGGTAGGTTCAGGGTGGCTTAGGGATGGTTTACTGTTGGTCTGGTTTGTTTTGGGGGGTTAGGGGGCGGTTGGTGTTGAATTTGCTTTGGGGGGTTGGTGCAGGGTGGGATTCGAGCGGGTGTAGTTTGGGTTTAGTGCTGATTTAGGGGAAGTCGGGATTGGTTTTGGGGTTGCTTTGGGGTGGGTTTAGTGGAGGGTTAGGGTTGGTAAAGGGTTTGCTTGGGGGTGGGTGGTTTAAGGCTTGCTTAGTGCGGACTTAGGTTGGTTTCGGGTGGGGTTATGATGCGTTTAAGGATTGGCTTGGGGTGCTTAGGGGTTTATGGCTGGTTTAGGGTAGGCTTAGAGTTGTTTTTTTTAGCAGTTCCTTGAGGTAGTCGTGCTGGTTTAAGGTTTCTTTAGGGTTGGCGGTGTTGTTTTAAGGTTGGTTCCAGTTTTTAAGTGGCGGTTTAGGGTGGTTTTAGTGGTGGCGCAGGGTTGGTTTCGGGTGGTTTTGGGGCCAAAACGTGGGGTGGGCGTTGGAACGGGGTTCGTCAGGCTTTTTGGCTTGCCTTTTGAGGTCATCACAAAGCCAAACAACAGCCCTATAACGAAGCGGGGGGGTTGGGGAGAAGCCACCAACCAAAATCCAAGAAGCCAAAAGCCGGTGATGCTGGGGTGTTACTGGGTGATGCTGAGGATGCGGAAAGCCGAAGCCACAAAACAGTAAAGCCAAAAGCCAAAAGCCAAAACACCAAAAAAAACAGAAAAAAAAAAAACAACAACAAAAAAAACAAGAAGCCAAAAGCTAAAAAAGCCCACACTCCAAGAAGCCAAATGCCAAAAATCCAAGAAGCTCAAAAGCCAGATAAGGTAAAATCCAGGAAAAATCCCAAATAAAAACGGGAGAAAATCTAAAAAACATAGCCCTGTGAAAGAAAACACAAAGTTGCCCTGGGTCGTTCGAAGCAACCGGCATGTGGACACGTCACAGCCTGACGGTTTTATGAGCAATGTCCTGGTCCTGGTTTGGTGGAACTTGAAGGGAAACCCTAAGGGAAAGCCATGTCCCACCAAAGGTCAGGCTGCTTTGCATGCCCAGATTACTTCAACTGGGGGTCAAGCCCCCTTCTAAAACCATTCATGCTTGTGGAGGGTCAAACGCCCTGTTTGTGAAACCCAAGCGGCTACGCAATCACCGGTTTCATCACCTGAAAAGGACTTTCCTTCGTTCTCAAAGTAAGTGGAATTCCCCAAACGCAAAGCCATCCACCTGAATCCCACCCGCACCTTAGAACCTTGCATGTTGAACCCGCTAGATTGTGACCACGGTCATAAATCGGACAAGACACAATTTATGGGCGTACAACCTAAGCGCCAGACAAATTACGCACATGTTTGGCGCTTGAGGTATTTTGGTTTATATAATAATTTCCCACAACCCGGCCCTCCAAGTATCTCTCCAAAACATGCTTCACCTCAAACCGTGTTCGGATGTGTTCGGCTTCCCGCAGGAAACAGGAATCCGAAATCCCTGGGGTCCAGCCGACAAACCAAAAACCCGCTGCAAACGCCCGCCTCGTTGTCAACGTCCAACGCAGCGAGCAGTGCTAGCGCGGAGGCCCACTCTTTGCACTTCTCGCAGGCGGAGATGGCGGCGCTCAGGGATACCAGGTCTGGCACAAGTCGAACCTGGGACCTGAGGAGGCGTTTGAGAAAGGAGGAACGTGTGTGTTTTGCATACGTTGTTTGCTTATGTTTTCCGTTGGGGCTTTTGTGTGCTCACCGTTTGAGTCTGGGGGTGGGAAACGACTTTAAACCATAAGAAAAGGCAGGGATAACACGGATGGAATTAGAGGACGTCACTTTAAGGGACCAAGATGTAGGCCAGGGCAAACCTGCGTGCGCCCTAAAGGATGATCGTTTCAATGAATGGCAGCCACAAGCCTTGTACCTGTCACAAGGAACAAGTACCAGCACAGGGGCATGTCTTTTTTCGTCAAGCACATAAGCCGGTTTTCTTTTCAGCTCCCCAAGTCACGAAACATTGTTGGGGTAAAAAGGGGGGAAGAAAGCCTTTCTGGGTGCTTGATCCGAAAGGGAAGTTGAAGTCCAGTGACCGAATTGGATCCTTTTCGGCACCAGGGCCATCACAACCCAACAAACCACCTGGCAATGTCTGTTCCCAACAAATAGGTTTGTGCCGCGAAGATGCAACCAAATTTAAAACACAATTGTACGCAATTAATGTCTGAACAACTGGGACAAGGAAGCAAAATCCTGCTGGACCGAGAAGCATCATCTGCAGCAAGGCCAGGGCTGTCTGCCATTTCGCGCCTTCAGGGAACTCAAATTAATTCGCCAGGGGGCATGGGCTTTGCATGGCTTTGCCACTTGCCTATGGGTAGGCACTGGTGACATTTGTTGTCTATCGATTTTGTCTTTGGCAGGGCTGGCGGACCATGGCCATACATGTTTGAGCTCGCTAGATCTGCCACCTCGCTCGCAGGCAGTGATCGCCGAGTTGTAGGAGACATGTGTCGGCTGTATCCGCTGTCGCTGGAGGCACCCAAGCAACCACAAGCTCCGTGGCCACTGCGTCGCTTTTCCGCAGGCGCCTTGGTGTCAAATGACAGTGCAACATACAGCGGGCCCAGGCGGTACAAATAGCAAACGCAGTGGAATGAATAAAACTCCGATCCCGCATTTTTCAGCAGGCATGATTTGTCTGTTCACATGATGCGGTGCGGCGTCCCAAGTAACCTGCCACGAGAGATTGCAATGATCGGACTTGCAAGGTCTTAGCGGACCTGACTAATGTGCCCAATTGTCCAGTCACCCAAAAAGCAGAACAAGATAATTGATATGGAACCCTTTTCGCTTGGTTGGTTGCATATGTGTGTCCCGACCACACAAGCACTGTTCAGGGTGGAATCCACCGAGCAGCTGGGTGTGAGTCAAGGCGCCAACACATCCAAGCAGCTGATCGCTGAGTTGTAGCTGATCACATCCTTCTCCGCCGCCTCAAAAGGATGCAGGCAGACATTGAGTGCAGGAACGGCCCTGGTTCCCTTCCAAGTTGTGCAACGCCATTTGTGGAAAGTACCCCATCCTGTGACAGAGTGGGATCCTCACGACCGTAGTGAATGGCTGCGCTCAACTTGGCTATCCTGCGAACTGCCTCCTCTGGAACGGGTGGGGCGGTATGTCCGGTATGTGACCTTTCGGCCCGTGCAGTGAAAGTTGTTCCTTTGATCTTTTTCGCCCGTGACTGTCCCGTTCTCAATAGTGAGTACTTTCAGCCGGTCAGTGCGGGAAAGAATCATTCATCAAGTGGTGTAAAGGTTCAGGGCTTGACCCAGAACGGGCATTTTGACACATGGCCCAGTCAAAGGGCAGGGATCCGGGCGCCTGCAACAGGCTCTCAGCCTGCTGCCAAGCGCTGCCGCGCTCGCAGGCGCTGATAGCTGCGTTCAAGGACAGCACATCTGGCGTCACCTGCGGAAAGCCGATGGGAAACCACTTTGTGCTTGGCTTAGCGTGAAAAAAGGGCTCAGTTGCTCGTTTTGTGTTCAAAGTGATACGTTGCTCGTCCCCAAAAACCCAGCCAGCGTGTGTGCTTGGCTTTAGGGGAACCAAAGGGAAACCCGCTCAGGTTAGGGGTCGCACATATCTGGATGTTTCGTGCACTGAGCCTCATATAGTCACAAGTAAACTGTCAAATAACTCACTGCCTGGAACTTGCAAGTAGCTTAGCTGTCGCGGTTGAAAGGACAATGGTCTGGGCTGAGCAGGGTGCTTGGTCTTCGTCCCCCCCCTCCCAGTCAGTTAAACAAGTATGGTTGGGCTTGCCCGGCTGTGGGACGCGCTTCAAATGAGGCCCCGGAAAAACTCTGAACAAAAGGAAACCTGAAGCGCCATCTGTCCGGGATCTCAAATCCCGCTCAAACCTCCCCAACGGAGCAAAGACAATGCCGCTACCAGGGGAAAAGTAAGGGGAACCCTGCATAAACAAAAAGTGAACACCCCCAAAGGTCCCTCTAGAAATGATTGTTTCTAGGCTCCCTAACAAAGCGCCCGCCTGGATCTGGGTGGCTTGACCCAGCAGATGCAAGGAACGCTGCCACTGGGTCCCCCTCCCACAAGTAGAGATAAGCGCATTGCAGGTGACCTGTCGCCGCAAAAAGGATTGAATTCTCTGCAGCCCCCTGATGGAACCCGGTTAATGAGCAGCTAAGCCCTTACTCGATCAATCCAATGAACAGCAGCTAAAAAGCAAACAACCAAAACTAAACTGCGGTCAGCAAAATAAGATCGTCATTTTTTCCCCTCCTAGTGGTGCTTTAGAATCAAACTCGGGGGCAATTCGCCCCCAAACAAAAACACAACACGAGTCAGCTCCGTGAAATGTTCAGCAAAAGATACAAACTAGGGGAAGTGACCGTGGAGGGTTGCAGCGCCAGACTGCCAATGTGGTCGTAGAGCGCCAATGCTCGTTCCCACTGGCTGCTCCTCTGACACGCGCTGATGCCAGCATTGCCTTGCTCGGCAAAAACTACCGCCAGGAAGTAGGAGGCACCCACACGCGGCTAGCATCGCATGCAAACCCCCCTTCTCAGCTGCCAGAAGGCCCCGGTCAAAGGAAAATTGTCTTCCAAGGGCCCAGCCAGGTTCGATGTTCGTGGACGGAGGGTGACATTTGTAGGTTGCCATGACTTCAAGTCAACACAATTGCGGGACTTGCGTGACAATTGCGGGACGGCAACGCAAATGATAAACGGGACTGAGATAACAGTTGGGGGAAAGTACATGGCACAAGTACCACACAGGTTGGTTTAGTCATCCCGCTTACTTGCCTACAGAACGAACATTGCGCCAGCTACCTTGACTCCACGCAATATGACAAGTTGCAGGTGACCACGCTGGGCCTTTGCACCTCCAGTGTCCGCCACAGCAAGGATAGGGCCTCCTCCCACTGGGCAGCCTTCGCGTGGCCAGCGATCGCTCCTGGGACATTTTTTCTGGGTCGTGCCGAAAAGTGTTCAAAAAAAAACAAGTGCTTGAACATTGGCTTCCCTTGAAACCAACGCCCGTGCCTGTCGCAGCCTGGGGAGGCTCCGCTCGCACAGACGCCCCATTGGACGAAATCGGGGAGAACTCGCAAGAGGCTCGGAAGGGCACCGCGCGGCACATGGCAGCAGGGAAATCCAAGCAATCTTGTATCAACCCGATGCCAACCTCAAGGAAGTTCCCTTTGAATTGGAAAGGTGACGCTTAGAGCCGTTAACAGGGCAAATAGCGGAGGGGGGTCGTTTTGGCGTCACGTACCTAGTTTTGAAACAACCCCCACCCAGTTTTGGCTCAGTGTGGGGTTGTTTCGATTTAGAGAAATCAAACACTCATCCTGCGTGCGTAATTCAGTTGGGGATCAGCCTTGAAGCCAACGCATGCCTTTTTGCCGGCCCGCTCTGTGAATGGCTGCGGCAAGTGACCCAGGAGGCCTGGTCAAGTAAGCGGATCTGAAAGGGACATGCTTGGCCGCTGTTTTTTACATATGTATATATATATATATATATCATGAATCGAAACACATAGGGATGTCAAAGCCACGGACACCCCAGTGTGGTTGGCCATGTTGCGTGCCTCTCGACAAGAACCAGAAAGGTCTTGACTCTTGACACGTCCTAGTCCTAAGTGGTAAGGACTTGAACTATCATCCGAGGGCACTGAAAAAGGCCTGGCAAGGGCAGGAGCTGTTCTCGGGTTGCCCTCCCTGCAGTGGCAATCTGAGGGAACATGGCATTGCCAAAAACGGAATCAACGGAACAAAGCTGAGGCCAGTGCCATCTATGTTCAACCAAACGGACAGATCCGCAGTTGAACCAAACATCGCTGAACATCAAAACCTCACCCTCCTGCCATTCTTCGGATCCGTTTCCTCCACACGACTCCGCGCGCGGATCCGATCGATCCAACTCTGAGGCATCCAGCCGGCAGCACCTGCCATCTGCGGCTTGATGGACCTGAAGGCGAACCAGCCGACCCAGACCTCTAGGTGGCTTCCCTGTACCCTACGAGAGGATTCCGTGCTTTGGGCCTAGAGACCTGGGACAAGGAAGTAAACCCTTTGGTGATCCAGCTCATGTTGTGGGGGTCCGGATCGCTTCACTAAGTATGAATGCGGGGTTGATATTAAATTCAAAGACTTGGCCCAAACGTGCATAAGGAACCCTGCGCCCAAGAAAATGGCATGATTCGCTCTTTGTTTGTGCCATCTACTTTCACCCATGTATGTGTGTTGTCCGTTATACGGGGGTGTGCCCTTGTGTCTTGCAGGGAGCCCCTTCTCCAGTTGTGCTACAAGTGAAGGGAAACCAAAGGCAAACCGAAGCCCCTCTGGAAAACGAATGGCGCATGGAGTAATCGCAGTCTAACAAAATGCCAACCCCATCCTCCCCCACCCAGAAAGCTTTCGAACCCTCTTGGACAGGATTGGACGGGCTTTCAGAACCTTTCGGGGGGTATGGGTACAATTGTTTCTGCTGATCCTGCGCAAAGTCGTAGCATCAATCCGCCCAGCCCCCGCCTGATTCATCTCTAGTCAACGATGGAACCAAACCATTGGCAAACGCCTCTTGTAGCAATTTGTTGCGGAATCTGGTGAGGGCAACTGACATGCCGCCTGCACTGTCGGAGCTTTACATCTTTGCCTTGCAGGCAGGGACGACAGCTCTCCTCCTCTTTCAGGCTGACTCACTTCCATCAGCGGGCGCAAGTGCTTCCCCGCGTGTTGTTCAAGGAAACAATATCTCTTGTCGTTTCCTCTAGGGTTGTTCACATGCCCGAACCTTTTCGGAACCAAATACCCACAAACCGTGCAAGCAAAAACACTTCAGGTCAGTTCGTTTTGGGCAAAAGTTTGCTTCATGTCATGTAGCACCATACATCTGTTTTTTTGAGAGGGGGGAATGGGTCTCGTCCATCCAAAACGGTTGACCAGCATGTGATGCGCCCTTATCCCAAGTCAGTCTGGCACCGTGACAACGGTTCCCTTCCCATAAGCCGCAGGCCGGCAGCGGAGGCGCTTGTTGTCGCAGTAGCTGCCGCAGTCAGAAATGCACCAGGTCTTAGATGCCTGGCCAGGGTTCGTGTGTGGATGGTCTAGCCACCTGGCACGTTGTCGAAACCATTGTTCTTTGTCCAATGGTAACTGACTTGTTTATATGTTCGGAACCACGTTTGATGATTCAGGATCTGCTTCCTAATATAAACATATATAGCTAATAACCATGGCTTTGATTTCAACCTAAGTGGGTTGTTCAAGCAGGTTCTATGTCTCAGCTTTTGCCCCGAAGCATGCTTGAGTTTAGACCACCTGGAAGTGTAAAAGGGGCCATGTGTGCATATCAAGTGATCAGTCATAAGTTGTTTAATCTCCTCTGGGCAGGTGGCAAGGCAATCGCACAACTAGCATCAAGCATCAGTCGAGACAGGAATATATAGAGTGCTCCCTGCAAGCACCACATAGCAACAGGTTTTGAACTGCCGATGGACCAATCCAACTAATTTCTACTGCTTCCGGAATTAGGGAGCAAAATTGTTCAACTCAAGGGGAGGCTCTTGCGCATTGCAACGTTGAACAGCCCCAGCACCGGCCACATGGGAGCGCATTAAAAAGGCAACCACAGGTGATTGGACCATTGCCGGCGGCAAATGGAGGGCTCGCCAATCCAACTACTCGGGGAACGCGTGGTAAATCCCCTGAATCCGAAGGCGAGGATCATGCACGCTGCGTCTTGAACAGCCCGGCTGTAATTCTCATTCAAGCTTGTCAAACTAAAGGGAGACCCAAAATGCGTGGTTCCTTCTGGCCTCCGTTAAAACCAGCCAAAAGTGGAAACAGAGCCACACCCATTTCGCAATGTTTGAACGTTTGAAGCCCTGTGGTCCAACTCCCCAAGAGTCTCGCGGATTCGTGCCTGGCACTCCACGCCAGTCACCACCTGAAGCGGGCCATCCAATGGGAAACCCAAGGGTTTTAAAGGATACATCCAACGAAAATGAACAAATAAACCGATGCCTAGTGACAGGCAGGAATGGGTCGGTCCCGGGATCCCCCATATCCAAATGGGATAAGATTTTGATTGGTGGCACTTTAGAGTACCATCCTCGCAGGTCCCCTAATGTCGCTCCTGAGTTCAAGAGCTTTTGACATTAGTCCCGGAGGGTGTAATTACCTCAAATGGCGGCAACACATGACCCGGGCATTTCCAAAAGTGTGTACATCCCCGAACATCTCTGTGCCAACTGAACCTTTAAGCCCGGGTCGCAAACCCCGTTGGGGCCTGTTGCCCAACATTGCACCAGTTCCGGGGCCCCAGAGGGGGGACCCTTAGCAATGGCCATGAAGCTATGCCAGGTCGCAGTGGCCGGGGTGACCAACCGGAACCGTGTCGGGCGGATTTTCCTGCCTAGTGAAAAATCCCCCCCAAAACAGCCGCCAGGGTCTACATGGGCGATACCCCAGGCGTCCCCCAGACACGTCCCACCTTGCCGTCGGGGCAATCCATTCGCTGCTCCTCCTCACTGAACCAGTCGGTGACCACTGGCTCGCTGCTCATGTCCACCACCCTCGCGGATGGATCCCGGAAATTGCTTGGCCGTGGAAGGGAAGTAACGTTAGGGTCGGGCTAGCATCTTGAACCATGTTGCTGCCATTCTTTAAACAACCTCCTTTTAGCATGGTCTTCCAAATGAGGCCAGTCATTGAGAGGTGCAAAATGTAGGGGCGACCCTGATGTGAAGGAGAAGATGGCTTCTTGGCTTGTGGCAGGGAAACTACCAAACAGAAGCGGGAAAAAGGGTGCCACTGAACACTGGGACTACATGCCCCCAAGGGCGGCCCCAACCATGAACTCTATCCAAACTGGCAAAACAAGCTGGCTTTGCAAGAGCGCCGGCCCAGGCGCAAACGGAAAGCACTTCCAGAAATGGAAGTGAACCCAAGCATGGGGCAGGAAACCACTGGGTTTCCCTTCAAACTCCACGAGTTCCCTGGATGCGGTATATCTCGTGAGCCTCCTGGAAGCAATGCAATGAGAACGCTTGCTGGCGTTTAGAGGCTCGGGTTCTCCCGTTGCCTCTTGCAAAACCACCAGGGTTTAGACTCAAAGGTAGATGCTCTTTGGCGTGAGGTCTCGATCGGAAGAGCACTACACCTCTCGATCGGACAGGCCCCTCAAAGCCGTGGAGCCCAATCCACGGCTTCATGGATGCAACAAGTGGAATTATGATCAGTATTAGTAGCGTTTCACAGTCGCATGCATTTGGCGATCCAACTTTAATAATGGGATGGTTGTTGAACCATGGGCGAATTGACTTCAGGTTTTCAAGTATCGATTGTACTTCCAGAAAAGATGTACTTCCACGTCCTTCCGCTTGCGACAGCTCCCCAAACCTCCAAGAACCATAAGAACAAGGCCAGCCGAATCTATTCCGCACTTTAGGGAGAACCACCCTTCAAAACGAAGAAGGGCACCACAGGTCTGGCGTGTTTGCACGCCAGCGAGGGGCCACTGCAGTGGTTTGCCGCACTCGAAGCGAAGGTTGTCGCAGTACCTCGGAGCAATCAATAATTTCCCACGCAGCCAACCTTTATGCGTAGAAAAAGAGAATCACATCTACATTGACATATGAAAGTTGCACCATTGTTTCAAAAAGGCACCTCCGTGCCATGCAAACTGACGAATCAACATACAGCTGCATCGCGCAGCAATTACTTGTATGATCAGTGCGCGGGGTATGCATGATGTGCATTCATGTTGCGGCAGGTTGGCTGGATATTCAGCAAAGGCTGTCCGATGCACTTGCTTAAGGCTCCTGTTTGGTGCTGCTTGCATTGTACATCGTCTTCCCAACTGCCCAAACGGTCGTAGCGGCTCTCCCAGTCTTCCAAGAATTGGCCATTCCCATCAAAGAAAAAGGGAACCCTTTTGGGCTGATCATTTTGCGTGGAAGCACACTGGGGGTCGATCATATTCGCGGGAAGCACAATCACATCGGAGATGGCGTGCCACTGAACAAACGGGCAGTGATTTCAGAGGGTAAAGAAGCTGGTCATGCTGCTGAGCTTCTTCCCATCGCACTCTCCAAAGCTCACCGCCATTCCGGATGGGCAATCTGCCGCCTGGCTGAAAGATTGTAAGATCTTTGCGCATGAAACCCTAGAGAGCGCCCCTTCAAAAGGAGACCCTTTGAACACTGATATGTGTGTGTGTGTGTTGGGCTGAGTACTTGTTTTCTGCAGGGTTTGGCCCACGCTCTGAGTCAAATCGGCCTGAGTTCGACCCTGTTTTGCCCGTGGCAAGGGACCCTACGCGTGGGACATTTTTCTTTGGGGGGGAAATCCTTGAGGTCGCGCAGGGAAACCAAAAGGGAACCAATATTTTGGTGAACTACCTGGCATTCTTTGTGTGGTTGCATTTGGGTCTTTTTGCAGGTACCCATTTTTGATTTTGTTTGGGCAGCACAAACTCATTCCACATCCAACATTGAAAAAGAAAAAAGAAAAAATAACTTTTGCCCAATTGAGCAGCTCGCCCCCTGGCTTTTGGTTCTACCAACATGGTCATAACGGTTTGCCTGGAGCCTACTAGTACAGTGAAGGGGCCAACTGGCCACTCCCCTAATAGGAACCCTTAGGTACCAGTACCAGGTAAGATGGTTGAAAGATCCTTCAGGGTTCCGTACCCATCCAAAACCATCTGCTTCAGGGGATCTTCTGAATCAGCTGGCATTTGAGGGAACTATTGAACCAAATTTCAGCCAATTTTTGATCACATGTGACCAGCCGCCCCATGTTCGCCTGATCCTCCGCCGCGGTCCCGGAGTTCCAAGGCCAGCGGTGCCCCGAGTTGTCCGAAATCCAGCCGGACTTCCTTGAGCAGATCGTATGCCGAACCCCTCAAGAACCAAACAGCCTCCCAGCATGAGAACAACTTGTGTTGCTCCCAAGGGTGTTTCTAATTATCAAGTGAGGCGTGTTTGCAAGTTTGCGGTATTGAGAGGGGGCTAGAAACAAACATGTACCATTGCTGTTTCAAAGGTGAGTCATCCTTGATTATGGCAGAGCGGGAGCGTTAAACATGGAGAAAAGGGACGAACCCCCCAGTTGCAACCGGTGACACAGAAGGTACACAAGGACCATTTCAAATATTTTTGAGGCGGACCCGTGCTAGAGGGGACCCAAACAACGCCTTCCGCTCCAACTCGCTCCCAGCAAACCGGTTCAACTTTCTGCCGCGCCACTCAACGACGGAGGCATCCACGTGGACGCTCATCTGGACGAGGTTCACATTCTCGCAATACCTTCCGGTGCAGCCCATTCCGGTGGACACCTCAGGCGAAGCATGAAATGAAGCATGGCACAATCGCAGGTGCTTGCACCGCCAGGGCCTGCACAACATTCTCCGCTGCTTCTCCCCGACCATCTGGACAAACCCTGTTCTTTCACAATGGGAGGACATTGCGCACATAAAAGGTTGGCACAGGCACACTTTCTAAAGGCACAAAATAACACCCGGGCGCCCTGACCAGCCGAAATATTTGATACCCTCCATATACAACGTCTCTTGCTGAGAAAGGACTACATTGTTTTCGCTTCTATTGGCTACCTCTGGCTCCGGCAGCCTTGGCAGTACACACCTGAAATTTGACATGCGCAAACAATGTGCAACAACCGCACGAGAGGAGGAACCGTCTCTTGGGGACTGCCTTTTCATAGGGTTCTCCTGCCCAAAGTACAGTAATTCGGAGCAGCTTGGGAGGGTACGAAGGGTTGTGGGGTGAGGCAGCCGCAGGCAGCCCGGCGAATGCAACGCTACCACTGCAGCAGAGCCAGTTGCAACTAGTGACCCGCAAGGCAGACAACTTATGTTGTTTGGGGTTGACTTTTTCGGAGAAGCCGATTTGGAGGTTGCCACTGACCAACTGAGTAGATGCTCAGACCACGACAAGCTGGGTCTTCTTCATCTGCGTGCCGGTGCTTGCCCAGTCCTGAGCAAGGCGCCAAGGTGAACACATGTGAACACTCAACACGCCCAGCCACAACATCCACATGGTCCTTTTTGTTAATATAGCTTACCAACCTGGGAAATGCCGTGCCTGTCCCTCCCCCTGTGGTTTCTTGCGTGCTGACTGACAAGCACCTTGATTCCAAGCGGGCAATGACCAGCATCCCAAGAGTCAACTTTCTGGGAACAAACAAATCATGATCACCGTGGTCAACAAGACAGCATATGGCCATGATCAGCACAATCCGCATTTGAAAGTCAAACATAGTCAAACTCAACTATGTGTCCAAACACGCCGTATCAATCTCAGATTCGACGCGACACAGACCAAACATCAGGCCTACCCCCACATCCAGCTCATCAAACATCAGGCCTACCCGGTTAGACACCCACCAACACCAAAAGATGTTTGTTTTCAATTTGGTGGCAGTTGTTTTTACATTAGTCGTTGGTGTGCCCCCCTCTCCAAACATGATGAGAAACCCGCTGATCCAACACCGAGCCAGCACCATGCGACCTGTTGTTAGCCTGCATGTTTGTGTGTGTGTGTCAAGGGCAACCTGCACTGCGAAACCGCTAGTGGCAAACAAAAACCAGTGCCATCTACTTGCAATGTGTGCGACAATTCAATTCCAAAACGAGGCAAAGGGCCTTCATCGTGGTGAGCTCGTTTTACTCCGGGCGAGCCAAATAAATCTATGCTCTGCCAAACTGACAGGCCATACCTGACAGAAATTGGCTCCATTTTCTTGGTGCTTTATCTTGAAAGCACAAGATCTTTATCCAGTGCGTTTGAATAAGCCCATTAGACCCCCGCCTTGGGCCCCCCGAGAATCCGTGATTTTGAAAGTCGAGGCCTGGGCACTGGAGGCCTGGGCTCTGCCAAGATGCCGAGGTAACGAACTGGATGCAGCGGCCAACGTCTCCGCGGCAAACAGGGGTCACACCCTCAGCCTGCGATGCCGGGCATAGATGGCAATGGCAATATACTCAGGACACCTGGCATCTTACAATGGAATCATATCACTTATAGTGTCTGATGTCCTGCTGTTTCGTCTCTAATATGCATGGGTCAATCACGCGGGTGTCGAGCAACTGTCTGCTATGCTGTCGTTGCTTTAGATGGCGCAAGGCGTTGGGCCCTGAGCATTACAATGCGATTGGCGGCCTCAAGATGAAACTGCCCAAAGTGGAAAGCGAAGGTGAGAAGGCACAATGCGGGCCCCTAAATTGGGCCCGTTGAACCATCCTGTCAAATCAGGGGACACCCAATTTGGGCTGGTTTTATCTTCCATGTCCCGAATTCAGCACTCCCTCAAAAGACGCCCCAGGCTCATTTCGAGAAACGACTCCTTCGGGATTTTGTCTTTGGCAACGGTTCTGTCCGCCTCACCCCGGGCAACGAGCCACGCGAGCCACGCGAGCCGTGAGCCTGGGCGGTGCAAGTGCCACAGGAACCGCCGCAGCCATCGTCCCCGCACTCCAGGCCGAGGACGGAGCATTGGGGCACGCACTCCTAGGGCCCAAGATTTGTCAGGAACCCATGGTCCGGTTTAAAGAGGAAATCCTGCTTATTCCTTCTTAGGGGTTCCATGTTTCCCCAATTCTGGGAAAAACACCTGCCCTCAAAAAATCATGAAACAAAACAACTCCCAGAGAGTGGCCATGGAAAAAAGGGCACCCTCTTTTGGTCGAGCGTAAGCGGAAACCAAAGGTCCGAGTTTTAGTGGGGAGTCTAAGGAACAAGCACTGGCGTCGCTGAACAACTGGTGGAGGTGTCTTTCGGGAGGCAAGAAAAGGTTGGTTTGCCCAAACCAAACTTTAACCCTTGACGCCTCTTTGTTGTTTAGTCACTCTCAAAGGAGAGCTCCTAAAGTAGATAGGTGGAGTGAGTTTAGTTCCTCTGAAGGGGTCAACCCCCCCCCCCCCACACAAAAAAAAGAAAGAAAGAAGGCACCTTCTCGAAACGCAGCACCCATTTTGTCCACCAGCCAATGGCACAAACGACGGTGCTCCTCGCTGGCGCTGTACTTGGCCTTAGGAAGCTGGTTGGTTCACTTTGGAAAACAACGTGCGCAAAGTGGAGGTCCACACACTGTGCCGCACGGAGTGAAAGAACTCACACACTGAGGCAGGATGCAAAGAAATTTATTTGGCTCTTTCCAGGGAGCTAGCTGCTTCCCAAAGTCAGGAATTTTCTCCAGCTGCCCTTTTGATGAACCTTCCACGAAAGAGGGCGAGGAGTCCCAGATTGAGGAAACGCCAGTGCTGGTAGGCGCCGCTTCCCATGTACCGCTGAACCTCCTCTGGAAAAAAAAGGTGGTCACCTCAAGGCCAATAAGAAACTAATCAAAGCTGAGGGAAGGTCCAAATTGAATTCGTAGGTCAAGGTGGGACATGTTGCTGGGTCCCAAGCACCATGCCAGCCGCAAAAATCGTTGAGGCGATGTACTTACTACCAGGGAGGAGCAACCCTGGTCTAAGACTCAGGCATAGCCATTTGGTTTGGACCAATGCAGCTCACTAGCACAGAGGATCTTTCAAAGGTCGACGTTTTGGGACACCAAAATCGAAAACAACAGCTGAAGACAAGGTCGACGGCCGGCTTTGGGCAACTATAAAAGAATTCCAGGGCTCTATCCGGGTCTACCCGTTCATATTGTACAACATGTGTACATGTGTGTCAATGAGTCAACACACACATATTTATATATATATATATATATAATGTACATGTAACGATTTTTCCTCCTATCCAAGGGTCCAAGATGAATGAAGGGTCCAAACCCACAGTGATTCGTTGCCAACGGCAACAGACTAAAGGCGTTCAACCGATTCCCACTTCGTCTTTCCGTTTTCCTTCTCTGTCGGAAATAAAGACCCCGGGCCACGGGCGCTGGCTGTGCGGGTTTGCTGTGCGGGGTGCATAAGCCGCCCCTAGTAGTTACATTTAGAGGGACCCGTTCTCAAAATTACTCTCTGGGACGGGAGCGGGCCTTGAACCTTTAACCCACGATTTGGAGGGAAGATGAAAAGTAATAATTTGAAGGGTTCTGAATCTGGGCCCATGCAACCACCACCAAGGTGAACCTCATTTGGGCAGCCGTTCACGAAGCCGGTAGCCACGCAGCCGCCTTCGATTCTTCGCGTGCAGTAGCACTATTCATTGAATTGCCCGGAGAGGAGAAGCGGCACGGTCCATCTTGTGTCCCCAGAAAAAATCGTTAAGAACCCCCCCCCCATTTTCGTACTGTCGAGTTTGTGTGCCCAATTTCATCTTTTCCTTAGACAGTACATGGGGGGGGTTTGAGGGCACCAATTTGGTGGTTTTAACACCACCCTTGCGGGGGTTTCTGATTCCTAGTCTAAGTCAACGTGCAATAGCCCGTGTTTAAAATCAAGTGCAAAAAACAGGGATGATTTACTTCTACTTTATTTCAGACAACCATCTCGCACACAGGTTTTAACAGGAGCCCCCCCCCCAATCACGTGCGCACCGATTGGGGGGTACAGCGAGATATGGGCCCATGGCTTTCAACAACGGATCTCGTACACATACCGCTTCAGAGCCGCGGTTCCTCTCCCACGAGTGCGCTTCCTTCATGACAATGACACCGCAACGCCGGCTCAGTAGATGGAGAGTAAGATATGAGATGCCAAGCAGGCGCCTGCGGGGTCTCCGGGTCCATTGTTGCGGGAAACATGTCAACCTGGACCGGCCCCGCACATGGCGGCAAAACAACATAGAGCCCGCGGGCCCATGAAGGCCGGTCTTTGTAGCTATACGGCTACGGGGCGTTCCGTTCGAGATGCCCAGCGTCATTGTACACTTGTTTGATCGTTTCTGACAACAACCACTTCTTGAGAATTCGATCTTCCAAAACTGGTGAGTGACACAATTAATCTTTAAAAGATCGACTCTGTTTAGCCGAAAACCTGTCATTCCCACATTTGGATTGTTTTTGGCCGTTTTGCGAGGGATTCTGGTAAAGTCCAGGACGCCGTTTTGCGAAGGATTCTTTCAAAATCCGAACCGCCGTTTTGCGATGGATTCTTTCAAAATCCGAACCGCCGTTTTGCGAAGGACTTTTCTGAAATCCGAAACGACGGTTTGCGAAGGATTCTTCCGAAATCCAAACCGCCGTTTTGCGATGGATTTTTCCGAAATCCGAAACGCCGGTTTGCGAAGGATTCTTTCAAAATCCGAACCGCCGTTTTGCGATGGATTTTTCCGAAATCCGAACCGTCTGTTTGCGAAGGATTCTTTCAAAATCCGAACCGCCGTTTTGCGAAGGATTCTTTCAAAATCCAGCAAGCTGTTTTGCGAAGGATTTGTCCAAAATACAAAATGCCGTTTTGCGATGAATTCTGGTGGGATTCTTCTCAAAATCATGCTGCAGCCTAAGAGTTTAGAACCGAGGCTTCAGTCCTGGGAAGGTACTTTGCAAGACAACGAGCCCACTCTGCAAAAGTGCTAGTCTTCTCAAATCTGAGGTCGGGGATGTTGAGAATTCTTCGCAATTTTTGTGTTTCTTGCCCCAAAATCAAGTTCGGGATTTGCGATGAAACCTGGTGGGAATCATCGCAAAATCTCTTGTATTGCCAGCCCTCCGAAACTGGAAGCCTCAAAAGTGGCAACAGTGGCCCTGGACGAAGCCTGGACTTTGCGATGATTCCCACCAGGTTTCATCGCAAATCCCGAACTTGATTTTGGGGCAAGAAACACAAAAATTGCGAAGAATTCTCAACATCCCCGACCTCAGATTTGAGAAGACTAGCACTTTTGCAGAGTGGGCTCGTTGTCTTGCAAAGTACCTTCCCAGGACTGAAGCCTCGGTTCTAAACTCTTAGGCTGCAGCATGATTTTGAGAAGAATCCCACCAGAATTCATCGCAAAACGGCATTTTGTATTTTGGACAAATCCTTCGCAAAACAGCTTGCTGGATTTTGAAAGAATCCTTCGCAAAACGGCGGTTCGGATTTTGAAAGAATCCTTCGCAAACCGACGGTTCGGATTTCGGAAAAATCCATCGCAAAACGGCGGTTCGGATTTTGAAAGAATCCTTCGCAAACCGGCGTTTCGGATTTCGGAAAAATCCATCGCAAAACGGCGGTTTGGATTTCGGAAGAATCCTTCGCAAACCGTCGTTTCGGATTTCAGAAAAGTCCTTCGCAAAACGGCGGTTCGGATTTTGAAAGAATCCATCGCAAAACGGCGGTTCGGATTTTGAAAGAATTCTTCGCAAACCGGCGTTTCGGATTTCGGAAAAATCCTTCGCAAAACGGTGTTTCGGATTTTGAAAGAATATTTCGCAAACCGGCGTCCTAGTTTTTGAGAGAACCCTTCGCAAACCGGCGTCCTGGTTTTTGAGAGAACCCTTCGCAAAACGGCGTCCTGGACTTTACCAGAATCCCTCGCAAAACGGCCAATAACAATCCAAATGGGGGAATGACAGGTTTTCGGCTAAACAGAGTCGTTTTTTACAGATTAATTGTGTCACTCACCAGTTTTGTTGTCAGAATCGATCAGACAAGTGTACAATGACGCTGGGTATCTCGAAATCTCTTGAACGGAACGCCCCGTAGCCGTATAGCTACAAAGACCCGACTCCAGGTTGACGTGTCTCCCGCAACAATGGACCCGGAGACCCCACAGGCGCCTGCTTGGCATCTCATATCTTACTCTCCATCTACTGAGCCGGCGTTGCGGTTTCATGAAGGAGGAGGCGCACTCGTGGGAGAGAAACCGCGGCTCTGAAGCGGTATTTGTACGAGATCCGTTGTTGAAAGCCATGGGCCAATATCTCGCTGTACCCCCCAATCGGTGCGCACGTGATTGGGGGGGGGGCCTCCTTTTAAAACCTGTGTGCGAGATGGTTGTCTGAAATAAAGTAGAAGTAAATCATCCCTGTTTTTTGCAATTTTGATTTGAAACACGGGCTATTGCACGTTGACTTAGACTAGGAATCAGAAACCCCCGCAAGTGGTGTTGAAACCACCAAATTGGTGCCCTCAACCCCCCTCCCCCCATGTACTGTCATCTAAGGAAAAGATTAAATTGGGCACACAAACTCGACAGTACGAAAATGGGGGGGGGGGAGTTCTTAACGAATTTTTATTGGGACACAAGATGGACCGTGCCGCTTCTCCTCTCCAGGCAATTCAATGAATAGTGCTACTGCGCGCGAAGAATCGAAGGCGGCTGCGTGGCTACCGGCTTCGTGAACGGCTGCCCAAGTGATGTTCACCTTGGTGGTGGTTGCATGGGCCCGGATTCAGAACCCTTCAAATTATTACTTTTCATCTTCCCTCCAAATCGTGGGTTAAAGGTTCAAGGCCCTCTCCCGTCCCAGAGAGTAATTTGAGAACGGGTCCCACCCGCACAGCCAGCTCCCGCGGCCCGGGGTCTTTATTTCCGACAGAGAAGGAAAACGGAAAGACGAAGTGGGAATCGGTTGAACGCCTTTAGTCTGTTGCCGTTGGCAACGAATCACTGTGGGTTTGGACCCTTCATTCATCTTGTACCCTTGGATAGGAGGAAAAATCGTTATGTGTAGATGTAGATATGCTCCATATGAAGTTAAATCCGCAAATCTGGACAGCTGCGATCTGAACTGGCCAATGCTTGGAACATCTAGGGCGCATCAAGAAAAAGGCAAGTGCCCACAGACTTTGAGGCAGCAGGCGCAAACCAGCTTCTTGTTGGCGCACTGTGCCCCGCCGCAATAGACTCCTTGGCCAGCAAAGCTCCAAGATTCTCTGGGGAAGCAGTCACTTGTGACACAGCGCAATAGGGATCCGGCCCACCACTACATCCTCACCGTAGCACCAGCTGTCCTGTCGCGTCAGCCATCTGCAACAGGTCACGCCCACATGCCAAAGCCCCAACAGTAAGTTTGCAAAACATGCCCTCGGTTTGGGACACCTTGAGAGGCGGACACTCACATTTCGAACATGACCCCGCGTGGCGTGGGAGTGCCAGGGGTGATGGTCTCCTGCGTGGCATGGAGCTGGGCAGGAAACCACGCCATCTCCGTGACATCTGCGCTCACGCGGCCTGGCATGCGTCGCTCTGCGAGCTTTGCTTGGGCCGCACAAAGCCACCCCACCAAAACTTACCACCGAATCAGCGACAGCAGGTGGCTGCCGGAAACCTGTGTGGGGGGGGGGGGGAACAATTTGTTATATGTTGATTTTCACAGGGTGTCACATTTTGGGGCAATTAGGCCTTCGCCGATTTGGAGAAACAGCCTCCCTTGCAAAGACTCCAACCTCTAAAACACTCCCGCCCCGCCTTTCTTGGGCGTCGCACAGTGCAGCTCGATTTTGCTACAGGAGGTGCCGACACAAATCACCTGGCGCTCGGCAGCGAACGGGTGTGTCAAAACACGGGGTCTGCGGAAATGGGTTTTGCCTTGACTGCCTTCTAAACAAAACCCAGAAAGGGCCCCCTCAAAAACAGCACCTACAAATATTCACCCACGGTGTTCTGCCCGCAGCCAAACAGCAAGCTGTGGACAATCCAGGTTGGTGGACGAGCTGCCACGTCGCGCCTGCGTCGCCACCTGTCCGGATTGGCAAATGAGGTCACCCACATCTGCCTCCAGCTGCTGAACAGTGACCTTGGCCGCCGAAAGCCCAAGAAATACCGTCAACCCTGGATTCAACCCGGCAAACCTCCCATCGCTCAACCGATGCAACGCAGCTATTTGGCTGGCATGGTTGGGATGTTGCTTGCACGGGAGCGAGCTCTAGTCAAGGATCCTGAGGAACAGTGCTGACAAGGGTGTTCTAATCCACATTGCAGCTTGTCTGACGTGCACACCCCCCTGGCCACGCAAGAATGTTTGACACACCCCTGGCACAGCCGTGGTTTCGCTGGTTGACAATGTTGACAACTGCGTGCACAACATGCATTTCACCAAGCAAAATCCAGGGATCCCTGAGAAAGGAGAAAACAAATGCGACAGCAAATCCGTGGTTATCACCAAGCTTAAGCACACAATGTAGGCACGTAGGCACTTCATGGCACATCAAGAACACACAAAACAAACGACACAACGCTTGTGCCCCGTCTTCACTTAGCAGGGACAAAAAGAATTGACGGTAGCAGCACAGGCCTCGTACCAAGAGGATTAGTTTCCATTCAGTCGCCTTCTCCCCGCTAGGTAAAACTTTTCCAGGCTCTGAAAGCAGGGTATCTTTGCTTGCAGATGGGCCAAAATAGGCTGACCCAATGAAAATGGCTGTTCAAACACGGGCAGGCAACGTGTTGGCCCTCGCAGAAGCAAACACCTGGCCCCAAACCAGGCCTTGTTTAAAATAAAGGGATTGGCTAATCTGAACCCCCAGTCCGAAATGGAGATAGATTACGGAGCCCTCTGGCAACCTCAAAAATCAAGTCTTGCAAAGATTGATTTGAACGGCCCTTCCAAAAGAAAAAGCCAACTGCATGGAAGACTTGGGCATGATCCTAAGCCTTACCTTTTGTCCTGTACTCAAAACAAAAATGTATGAGGAAGGGTCGTCACTCGAGATTTCGATTCATCCACTTGACAGCCACAGTGTTCAGAAAAAAATGATCCTACATTATGTATATATCTACACCTATGAAAATTCATTCTATACGTATGTATATGATGTATATTATATATATATATATTATACACTTTCCAAACTGCCAAACCCCACAGCCCCTGCCGCCCCTGTGCACCTTTCATGGGTGACCTCACCCGAGCTCGTTACCCCCCGAAGGGCCCCGCTGGCCCCACCCGACAAGCTGCCACTTGCGTGTCCAGCTCCACGTCTGCTCGGTGGCCAAGCCTGGCACCCATGTAGCAGCGCGACGTGCAAAAGCCAAAGGACCAAGCAGAAAGCACCGCATGAGGCGTTACGAAAGTGCGAAAAGCAACCACCCAAATGTGAAAAAAGTTCAAACCGGAGAAAGAACACTTGCCACTGTGGGACACCTATGCATGGGCATGCTCCCAAAAACAGACACGGAAGGTGACATCGAACGCTATGCCTCCTCAGGTTCTGAATCGTCCTGAGGGGCAAATGGGGTCCCTTGCCCTCTCTTGCAGAGACTTTTCAAGCACCGGAGACTGGCACCAATTTAGCCCAAGTGGTGATGCTTAAGATCACGCAACATGGGATATCTGGGTTACCCAGTCCACGGGAAAACTGTTTGTCCAAACACCTTCCATTGCGCGAGGCCCAGCCGTATAGGTTTGCTCACATGCATGAAACCAACGCATTGCCACCAGGATGAATAAGCCAAAACAAGCTGTGGCAGCGCAAATCTGGGTGTCTGCAGTCTGAAGCACGTCAATTTAACCTGCGGAGCTATAGCCTGTTGCCCTGATCCGTGCCAGCCAGCTGAAAGGGCTTGTTCTCCACCAGGTGACGCAGAACCATAAAGAAAGTTGCAGAGGTCATCCACGTACTGTAGCCCTCATGTACGAAAATCGATGGCACTGGTAGATGCTGAAATGTATGCTCAATCGAATTGACCTCCAAAAATCAACCCCACTCCCATTCGCCCACGGGCCTCACACTCCCGCAGAACTGGCCCATGCAACCCACGCCGGTGATGGCGGTGGAGGTGGGATTTGCCCGGGAAGAGGTTTCGTCGGTAAAGTATGCGGACCTCAAGGCTGACTGGGGAAGCTGGGCGAATTTTTTGGTGAAATATCTGGAGACAAAGAAGATCCTTCCCCCTGTTAGTTTCTTTCAGACATCGCACAAGTAGCACCTAAAGGGCGATCCCCAAAACAACGCGACAAAGGGCAGCAGGTTGACACAACTGGCATGCCCCTTTTGGAAAGGGAGCGCAAAATGAAGGTCAACAAAAGCGGGGACACATTTCTTGACAACCGGACCGTTGACAATTGGAGAAGGGGACCTCTAAAGGTGCGCAACCTGCTGAAAATAAGAAGCTCACGGTGTACTGTCCGCAAAGGTCAATGGCCTACGTGGAGGGGTCCCTAAGCCTTCCGTTGTTTGGATTGGCTTCAGGACTTGAACTGTGAAAACACGAGAGGCACCTAGTCACCCCAACCACCAAACCACCAACCCAAGCCAAACAGTTGTAGCAAGCTGAACTTCTGTGCCAGCAACCTTCCTGCAGGGTACGGTGTTCAATGGGGAAAAGCGGCTGTTCCTGGAAGCTATGTGGGTGCTTTGAAATATCAACTTCCTTGTTACAAGAGACCCCCCCCTGCGACGAGTGGTGCTTTTCTCCACAAAGGGGGCTTGAACAAATCAAAGGGTTCTTCCCCTTTATGCAGGCCTTTTGTACTTGTATGACGCTCCTTGATTTTTTGGCGCTGCAAACAATCCTGTCCTGACTGCGTGGAAACCTTCATCATTCAGCCTTTCATTCAAATACACGTTCAGGCTTACACTCGGCCCAAAACAAAGAAGCTCCCACAGCGACAAACATAGTTGCACAATGCTGCCTGACGCGGAGTGGGAGGGCAAAGTTCTGTCTTTTCAGGGCCTTCAGTCCATTCAGGCCGGCCAGGTTGCAGAAAGGGGGAAGCTCAAACTGCGCAAATGCCATTCCCCGTTCCAATTGAAAAAAAATGCCCAAGCGTGGACTGTGGAATGAGCCTTGCGCAAGCAGGAACCTTGTCCTAAAACAGCCACGTCATGTAAGCCGCCATGTTTCTGCGCGCCGTGGACCTTGCGTTTTACTGGCCCGGTGTCTAGGGGAAACGGCTTGTTGTCGGCAGGCTAATTCTGAAGGGAAGTCAACCCAGAACGAGGTTTGACGTGCCTTTTTCTAAGGTATCAAGTCCAGAATCGGACGTACAATGGTGGGGTGCGTCTTTGGAACCTCTCTCCTGTTGGTGTCCCAGGGAAATAAACAACTATCGGCCATTTATCCCCGAATTCAGCATGCGTCAACAAATAGATCCTTGCAAGTGCCATTAAATGGGTCGATCAAAGATGAACGGATAGTCAATTCTCAATGAAAAGGGAGGGCTTCTCCTTCCAAACAGGGCCAACTGGGAAACATGTTTAAACCCTTCCAAGCCTTCTTCACCCTTGCCCCTTTTGCCCTGTGTAACCCTCCACCCTTTTTTTTTCACCCCCCCCCCCCCTCCCCAGACCAAAAGCCCGCCAACCAGGGCTGGTCCTTGGTCCCGGGCCATGCCCCGCCGGGGTTCTCACCAGTGGTGGTGGTGGTGGTGCTGGGCTCGTCAGCCACGGGGTCTGCAATGGCCGTGACCTCAGCGATTTGACATAACCCAAAACGAAAGCGAACCCACTAGTGTTGGTCCACGTTGGGGGCAATCAACAAATGGCACCCTGTCTCTGATTATGTTAAAACCACAAAAAATGGAAATGAACATGGTTTAGGCTCCGCTTCCAGTTCCTTTTGAACATCTTGCCCAGAGCTTCGAATGTGACGCATTGAGCCAAGGTCCATTGAACCGCAGTTGCTCAAGGGAACCCTTTCTTGATCCATCGTCTTTAGCGGGAAATTCACTATAGAACTAATGAAACAGTTGTGGAAATTGAATGCCACAGTCCAAGCTGTATGCCCATTGCCTGGTCCCCAACATGCCTCTTCCCCCTTTTTCCCCTTGCCCCAGAGCCAACAAACATGGGCAGGGCGTCAGCTTCCATGCCTCAAGGACGCTAAATCTTCCAGCGCGAACAGCACACAACAGCACTCAGCAAAGTGACATCTCTGGAATCTTTCTTCGGAAAGCCCTCCTTCGGCTTACCCAGAAGGTCTGGCTAGAGTTGACCCGGCCGGACTTTGCATCCTCTGGCCTTTCCCTTGCAGAAAGGGCAGGAAATGGATGTGCTTCCCTGCCGGGCTCACTGCCATTGACGTTTCATTCCTCCACCCTCCCCAAAAAGCATAGATGCTGACGGCGGGTGAAGCGTTTCCTGCAGATGGACAGGAAACCTTGTACGGGATTCTTTGACGGACCTCTGCTTGGTTTCCTTCACCATTAAACTTGGTGCATCCAACGTACCACCTGCCCAAGCGGAATGAATGCCACCCAAGCCCATTGGACCCATCAAAATGGCATCCTGAAAGCCACCTCTAAATTGCGGTGCAAAAACCCAGAAGGAACTTTGAGAAACGCACATGCGACTGCTGTGTATTTCCCTCGCTTGGCTCTGACCTTTCTTGAACCGGGGAACCGGGGGGGCGACTTGCCATCGGAAGGCCGCGCCTCAACGACGGCGCCCGTGCTCACGCCCGACACCACGAGCCCCGTGTTCAGTCCCGCGGCCATGTCTGTAGTGGATATCGCCTACGCAGTCAAACGACCCGAAACCCAAGGGACCGGGTCCAAAATAGCTTGACTCAAAAGAACACGTTTTTTTTGGGCCTCCACGTCAACTTGCAGCTTACAAGCGCATCGTCTGAATCGGATGATAAAGGTGTTTGTATTTGGTTTACTGACCCGAATGTATTCATTAAAGGACCCAGCGAATGTTTGTTGGTTTTGTTTGGGGGGCTTCGTTTGGCCATGTCCCTCGAATAAGCTTCTTGGTCACATGGATGGGTTTGGCCGTATTCGATGTCTGTCTCCAGGTGAGTATTCATTCGCTTCCTGATTCCAACTCAGAGTTCGAGCGCCAATGTCATCCATCGAACGAAGTCAACCCTCAACCGATTGGGACCGGCATGAGCCAGTTGTTGGGCGCAGGCTGCCCTTTCCAACTTTTGCTGGGGATAGACTGGAATACCTCCAAACCCGATCCTTATCATATGGTGCGCCCATTTGATTGTCTAAGCCCACGTGAAATGGACAACAAACGCAGCTATCGGTTACCCCCAACCGAAACGACTTCAACAAATAGCGACAACGCAGTGCTTCTGCATAAGGCGGGTGCAAATCACAACCCCGCATGTTCAAATCATCTGGGCAAACTCTACTGTAGTTCACAAACAGGTCAGGCATCCTTCACCGCCGATTTCGTTGCAACCCCACAGGCGAGCTCATTCTAATTTGCCCAAACTCATGCGTATGTCTCTGTGGGTTGAGTGGGCCAAGGCCCTTAGGAGTTGCTCCTTGCTAAGTTCGATGCGCCTGCTCCACAGGATGCAACACGCTGGGGCACATGTAGGATTTGGTGCAAAGAAAGATGCATAGTTGTGGCTCTTCCCGCATGATGTGGCGTGGTGCTCCGAAGAAGCAAAGGTGAAACAAGCATTTGCTTTTTTACCTAAGGAACAACCTGCTGAGGACTACTGTGGCCCAAACATATATATATATATTAGCAACTGAGCCGCCGGCCAGGCCAAAATCGACTATCAAGTTATTGACATTGACAGACTAGTGAGACATGTTTCCAAAGTTTCCAACAGGGACCCAATGGAGGCGATTGAAACTGCTTCATACCAATTCCTTTAGGCCAGCCAGTTGCCTTTCACCAGGCAACAATTGCCCTGCGCGCATTCTAGCATCAAATTTGATTCCACAGGTCTGGCTGCGGACGCGTGCTCTAGCGCGAGGAACTCGGTTGGGCGGCTCAAAACAAAGGGCCAATTTAGGACCCCAGTGCCTCCTTGATGCCCCGTGTAGGGGATGGGGTCACAACCGGGGGCCAAAAAGACATCCTGTTGAACAACCCTCTGAGGGAGATGAGCAAACCGTCTGCAAGCAAACACCCCAAGATGTTCCAAGGTGTCCTCCGCTGATAGACGAGAGAAAGAGAACTCTAGAAATGCCTAGATTTCTAATAAAAGGCAAGAAATAGATAGGTAAGGGAAAGTGATCAAGCCTCACCAAGAATCTTCACTATCTTTCGATTGAACAAATCCACCAAAATAGCCTGTAAATAAACTATAAATATCATATGAGTTCTCATTAAAAAAATAAACGGATACTAATAAAACCAGAGTAAAATAACATGACAGAAATATTAGTAAAGAAGAAAGATAATGTGAGCGAGATAGCCATCAGGATTAACTATTGGTTGTTACAATAGACAACTTCTACATGAGCTTCCGTCCTTTCATTCTCCACCACAAAGGGGAAAGGGGTCCCGTATTTCATTGCTGTATTTGCCTGGGCGTACAAGGAATAAGCAACGAACTGGTCATACATAATCTGCATCTTGTTTAAAAACAAAGGATCCCAATGTAGAGGACCTTCATCATGGCAGCTCGTCTTACTTCCAAAGGTCGAAGCCAGGCAGACTGGGCGTGAGCCCTTGCTTGTGGAAGCTCAAACACAAATGGCAACAAGCACCTCACGTCAGGGCCCCTTTCCAGACCACTTCTTGAGAATGTGAGAAAGCTTGGAAAAAAAGGCCGGCCTTTTAGGAGCCTTAACTAAGAACGGATTGCAAAACGGCCAAACGGTCAGGTCGGCTTTGGACCATCGATCGGCAACTCAACCTCCAGTCCTTGGGTTGTTCCCCCCCTCTGCCTTGATTCTGGCCACCATCTCTGCAGGTGTGGAAGCGCCCGACGATGTGAAGGTGATGATGTAAGAAAGCGTGGCCTTGTCATTTGCCAAGCTGTCGGTGAAAGGCAATCTTGGAAGGCTGCTGCAACAACAACAACAACAACAACAACAACAACAACAACGACAACGACAACGACAACGACAACGACAACGACAACAACAACGACAAACACAACCACAACCACAACCAAAACCACAACCACAACAGCAACAGCAACAGCAACCAACAACCAACAACCAATAACGAAGAACCAAGAAGCAACAACCAACACACACACACAACAAACAACAAACAACAAACAACAAAAACAACACACAACAAACAACAAACAACAAACAACAAACACCACACAACAAACAACAACCAACAACCAACAACCAACAGCCAACAGCCAATAGCCAACAACCAACAACCCACAGCCAACAGCCAACAACCAACAACCAACGACCACAACCACAACCACAACCACAACCACAACGACAACGACAACGACAACGACGACGACAACAACGACAACACCAACAACAACAACAAACAACCACCACCACCACCACCACCAACAGCAGCAGCAGCAGCAGCAGCAAAAAAAATTAAACACACAACAAACAAACAATCAAACAAACAAGCAAACGAACGAACGAACGAACAAACGAACAAACACACAAACAAACAAACAAACAAACAAACAAACACATACATACATACATACATACATTCATACATACATACATACATACATACATTACATACATACATACATACATACATACATACATACATACATACATACATACATACATACATACATACATACATACATTACATTACATTACATTACATTACATTACATTACATACATACATACATACATACATACATACATACATACATACATACATACATACATTACATACATACATACATACATACATACATACATACATACATACATACATACATACATACATACATACATACATACATACATACATACATACATACATACATACATACATACATACATACATACATACATACATACATACATACATACATACATACATATACATACATACATACATACATACATACATACATACATACATACATACATACATACATACATACATACATACATACATACATACATACATACATACATACATACATACATACATACATACATACATACATACATACATACATACATACATACATACATACATACATACATACATACATACATACATACATACATACATACATACATACATACATACATACATACATACATACATACATACATACATACATACATACATACATACATACATACATACATACATTACATACATACATACATACATATACATACATACATACATACATACATACATACATACATACATACATACATACATACATACATACATACATACATACATACATACATACATACATACATACATACATACATACATACATACATACATACATACATACATACATACATACATACATACATACATACATACATACATACATACATTACATACATACATACATACATACATACATACATACATACATTACATACATACATACATACATACATACATACATACATACATTACATACATACATACATACATACATACATACATACATACATACATACATACATACATACATACATACATACATACATACATACATTACACATACATACATACATACATACATACATACATACATACATACATACATACATACATACATACATACATACATACATACATACATACATTACATACATACATACATACATACATACATACATACATACATACATACATACATACATACATACATACATACATACATACATACATACATACATACATACATACATACATACATACATACATACATACATACATACATACATACATACATACATACATACATACATACATACATACATACATACATACATACATACATACATACATACATACATACATACATTACATACATTACATACATACATACATACATACATACATACATACATACATACATACATACATACATACATACATACATACATACATACATACATACATACATACATACATACATACATACATACATACATACATACATACATACATACATACATACATACATACATACATACATACATACATTACATTACATTACATTACATACATACATTACATTACATTACATTACATTACATACATACATTACATTACATACATACATACATACATTACATTACATACATACATACATACATACATTACATACATACATACATACATACATACATACATACATACATACATACATACATACATACATTACATACATACATACATACATACATACATACATACATACATACATACATACATACATACATACATACATACATACATACATACATACATACATACATACATACATACATACATACATACATACATACATACATACATTACATACATACATACATACATACATACATACATACATACATACATACATACATACATACATACATACATACATACATACATACATACATACATACATACATACATACATACATACATACATACATACATACATACATACATACATACATACATACATACATACATACATACATACATACATACATACATACATACATACATACATACATACATACATACATACATACATACATACATACATACATACATACATACATACATACATACATACATACATACATACATACATACATACATACATACATACATACATACATACATACATACATACATACATACATACATACATACATACATACATACATACATACATACATACATACATACATACATACATACATACATACATACATACATACATACATACATACATACATACATACATACATACATACATACATACATACATACATACATACATAAAGAACAGCAGCAGCAGCACCAGCTGCAGCAGCAACAACAACAACAACAACAACAAGAAGATGTGAATTACCAAACCCCACAGTTCCTCAGTACGTTATCGGAAACTGGGCGCGGCTGTGAACGTGACCTAGATCAAAACAGCTGACAGTGGATCTAATGCGAGGAACCTCCGCCAGGCGCCGGCCCGCGGCAAGGCGCCGGGCACAGCTGGAGACCTGCGGTGTGTCTTGAAAGGGAAACAGTCCAGTGATGGTTTCTGGGAGCCGGGGTTGGGATTCCAGTTATATTTATCCATACTATTTTTTTGTTTTAATTTATCTCACTGAAATGAGTTTCCCAAAACTCCCGCGGGTTCCCTTTGCTTTTCACTTTGAAGGCCAACAAAGGGTACCATCCAACAAACACTCACAAGGGGTCCTCCAAGAAAGGGCCCCAATGAACCTCAGTGGCTTCTTGATCCCCCCGTTTAGAGGATGGGTTCACAACAGGGGCCCAAAATAGGCATCGTCCGTTTGGACAACCAGTGGAGATTAAAAAACAAACAAACAATCAAACAACGTGATAAGCCAACTAGCCAACTGGTTGCCTCCGTCTGCAAGCCAACACCCCCAAAATATCTCAAGGTGTCGTCCGAAAATGCTGCGGGTGGCTTAGTCAATTCGGATTCCTGGAGACATCCCTGACCGGGGGGGTTCAGTATCTGCTTGGTCTTGCCATGTAGCAAGTGGATCTGAGTTGTAAAGTTGTGCGCAATCTGCATGTTTCTTTAAAATAATCCAATTCACGGAGGTAGTAGTGGTTTCCGGTGTACTCACCCATTTCCTTTTCATGCAATCATACGAGGGTGCAGCTAAATAGAGGTTCGGGACACATCTCAAAAGCATTACATCCCCTTTCGGCTGTCTTTAGGTCCGAAAGTAACAACATCCCTGGCTATTCCGGAAATTGAGCCCCTTTGGTTGCATTGTGAGACAACTTTCTTTACACCAATGCGCTCCTTCGCTCCCAAACACTGCAGGGACCCTATTTTTCCCCCTACCCCGTTTTTTGGGCCCAAAAACCAGCAGAAGAAAACCGGTAAAACACCGAGCTTGGGTAGCCCCCCCCAAGCAACCCCTCCTCCATGGAGGCAGAGTCGGAGAGTGACATGCTCAAGGCCAGGGCCAAGCCGTTTTTCAGGCCTCAGGCTCGCCGCCGGAAATCTTGAAACCACACAGGGGCCACAGGAAATACTATCCGACATGAAAATCATGCAGCCGTTGATGAGGCCCACGCAAACCCAATCTTGCGACGCTAAATTCTCTTTCGGGATGTACAGTGGGTGGGAAGCTAGGGCAGCTGCGTAGCCACATTGACAGCTCAATTTGGTTGCCAAAAAGGGCCAAAAGGATCGAAAAGTCGAATTCGGGCCCACCTTTCGGAACCGAACCTTGTGAACACAAAAATGGCGCAGCCCCTCAAGTAGAAACAAATACGCAAGTTGAAGTTCGTCTTGCATGCCAGTGCTGATGAGGATCTCGCCGTACTCCATATATCTGGCGCTCCCCACTGCGGCACAATCGTACTGCCACTTGTTCAACCACCAAGGTGGCCATTTGTCACCATGACAAAACGCAGTCTCAAGTTGAAACTGGAACCATGGGTGAGCTCTGGATATTGCCCCAAGTCATCTTGCCATGAAGGCAGTGCTTTCATAATGCAGCCACGTGGGCGGTTGTCACGCATGTGCACCCCTTGTTGTTTTTGCCTGAGGCAAATGTGTGGAGTGTCCCGCAAACGTGCCACATAACATGACATGTCCGAATCTGCCATCGGCCCCTGACGGCGCCAGGGAGATGGTAAATCCACAGCACTCCCCAACGATAGATTGGCCTGTGAGGTCCCGGCCTCAATGTGGAATCCGAAACGTGAAGTCCCCGAAAAAAACCTCTTGACAAATGAGCAGCGCTATGCAACGCTCAAACACATTGACGTTGGGAGCCCTACCAAGATGGACAAAAGGTGTAGACAGGCCTGAACTACTACGAATCCCATCAAGCCATGTAGAATCCTCCGATGAAATTGCTAAAACCCCAAGGTGCTGGGCGGCCAGGCTGATTGCCCCCCCCAAATCAGCCTGAGGCGCCCGTGATGCCGTCGGCGCCCGAAAGCAAAGAGCAGTCGGAGACTGTGACGGTCATCTGCCCGGACACCGTGGCGCCGGTGATGCCTCGCAAGCAGCGTGCCACTTTTGAACCCTAAGGTTAATGACACCAAAGCTCCCATGTCTGCTTGCCTCATGAGAAAGAACACCCTCCGTGTTTCGTTTTGGGGTGCAGCCCAAAGGGCACAAAGGCATCCCAAAAAGTTACTCCAGACTCTTGGAAGCTAGTCTTACTGCTCGGCCTTCCGGGCAAAACCTGCGCACGAGAACCCAGGACTGCCCAAAAATGGTCACAAAAAATGCCGCCGTCGGCGTTAGCATTCACAGTAGGCAATCATCTCCAATGCGTTTTCTTCGTGGTCCACCGGGGGGGAGGGGGGGGCGCTCTCTGAAAGCAAACGCAGCTGGCCTGCAGTTGTAGTCGTGGTGGCTTCTGCAGTGGTGGCTGCTGTAGTGGTTGTGGTGGGCGCTGCAGTAGTGGGCGAACCCGTCTCGGCGCATGGGGTCAGCGTTCCACTCGATTGGCCTCGGAGCGCAATTGTCCCCCCAAGCAGGGTGAAGTTGCTCGCTTGTAGCTCAGCGAGTCAAGAGTCGGTTGCAAACCAACTGGCATGCCAAGCATGACCCGTTGATGCACATCATGTGTTGAATACCGTTGATGCCGTGCATATACCCTGGCAAAAGTATGTATGACTAGTTCATCAATGCAACTGACACTTGACACTCCATGCAGCAGCCCACAGTGCCGTGAACAATCGGACATGTCTGCCTCACTGAGCACCTACACGTTCAGCTTGATCGAGTCATGCATTAATGTTGAGCTGTGCCTTCACTTCGCAACGCTGGAAACGCCTTGCACGAGCCGGGGCTCGGTGACTGAGCAATGATTCCACACGGTGCAAGCCAGGGAGCTTTCGCTGTCCAGGCGCTTGCAAAGCCTTGGCCGAAGCAAAATCATTATTATCAGCCACGGCTGCCAGCGCTGCCGGTGGCCGTTGGTGTCAAAACCTGTTGGACATGCACGTGCCACATGATCGGTTTCATGTTGGTTCCCTTTCAAACTAGTCTCCGAGCAGTGTGGTTTTGGTCGTTTGGGCTTGTTTGTCATGCGCTGATTCGTCATTTTGTTTGCATCGACAATTGCCGGCTACCAGCGCAACCTTATCCCGATGCATTGCCCAGCTCCAGCAATCAGTCCCAGCAATCAGTCCCAGTGAGGCATTAATCTCATATTCTATGTCCGCGTGTAAAGCGGCACCTTTACAAGTTGTCCATCTTTCTTCATGATTACAGCCAAATAAAGCGCAGCTGTTAATTGCATCCCCGCCTCATTTCGCCGAATCATCCAAGGTCCGTTTTAACAAAGCCCCGCGAAACGCCCACAGGGCTTCAAGAAAAGGACGCATTCAAAAGCCACACGGAACCTCTAAATCCGCCAGGACAATGGTGACAACAGCATTGCCTTGCCAAAGGTGGCCACAGGGGGGAGTAGTGGCATCATTCCGATTATCCGATTGCGAATCTAATTAATCCACTAATGCGGCATGAACATGGCCATGTCAAGAGATTGTGATTAAGCAAGCCCTGGTTACTCTGCGTCAACCTTTTGGTTTTCATTCAGGGAGATGCGAGATTTCTGGGCTCCAACGCATCTACCTGCAGCTGAAGCACAAGACCTCCACCGTGTCACTGGCTTGGTTGTAGGTGCCCTTCACCTTGGCGCTACCCGCTTGCCCGAGACAAATGACTAGGCTGATGCCCCCGGTCCCCGGTCCCGGGTGAGGCTCAAGTGGCTCGAGTGTTCCTCGAGCGCGGGGGTTTCGCTGTGCAGCTTTTTGCCCGGCCGATGTCTTCTCTGTGCTGGACACCAAATGGGAATGGGATGAAATGACACAGTGGGGTAGGCATAAAATCCCATGAATGGCAGGGATACCATCATTGAACAGCGGCAGTGTCCCCCGGAGGAAAAAACAAGCACAAAAAAACACTGGCCATCACTGGCCGATTAATTGGGGAGTGTTGTCCTAAAAGCGAAAGACGCCTCTAAAACAGGATGCCCCATATGAGTCAACCAGGTCTGGTCGTATTCTCAGCAAGCATGGGCCAGAGTGTGGCACTTGAGAACCGACAAAAAGAAAATCCCGTGCCGTATACGATAGTATCCAAATCCCTAAAAGCTCCTCGAAGGTTCCCTTAAACAAACGAAACGCCGTCCAAAAGGGGGTGCCCGTGTGCCCCAATCGATGTCTTCTTTTCTTTTGTGGTGAGGGGGGGTGCCATGAGGTTTCTATCCGCTTCCGGATTTTCCGCCCACACAAAAGTGGCATGTCCGTTGCCTTCGGGCTCTGAAACCCAAGTTCCATGCACGACGTGTGGGACCTCCAATCCCGGCTTGAGAGGCCGACGGTGAGCTTGAGGTCCGTCTCAATTCGGTTGCCCGACCTGGGCCGAGGGACCTTGATCTTGCTTCTGGGTGACGTGTTTATGGTGTTTATTGGATTGCACACCCTTGTTTTGGGCGTGGTTGTTTTCTGCGGGGTACGTTTTTTGTTTGGGTATGTTTGTTGTATGTAGGGTACCCATTGTTGGGTGGCTCTAAAGGGGATCCAAGATGCAGAGGCTAAAACCCTGTGGCAAGCAGCTGTGCCTCTTTGGCAAAACACAAGCAAAGCATAGCAAAGCAAATCCCTTTAAAACCGCAGATAAGGGCGGCCCTCAAAAAACGACACACGCACATAGAGTACAGCACAAGAGCTTGCATGGGAGATAATGCAGCCATTGCGGCAGGGCAGCAGGAAGCACTGGAAGGCCTTCCAAATAAATGTTTACTGGTAGCGCTTCCCAAAAGGTGTCACACAAGTGGGGCTTCGCATGCAACTTCCCGCGACTGGGTTCGCGATTTTTAGGAGTCAATGCGCTTGGAGTGTCAATGGCCTGGAAAGGCCACTTTGTTCCCCTTTGTATTGCAACAGGAGCATGCATTTGTTGTCCCACGCTGGAAAAGTAATAGATGTTGGCTTCTTTGGGGTGGCCTTGCCCTTCGGGAAAGTTGCCTTAACGGTCTACCTGTGAAGCCTTGGGCTGCAGCCGGTCCGTGTCCTGGACCAGGATGGTGGAGCCCTGGCGTCAAAGTATCGGGGGCTGGCCTTGCAGCAAGAGCTGGGGCCTGGAGCGCAACGTGAAACATTGTAAAAACCCTGAGCCGTAGTTTGGCAAAGGACATGTCACAAACCGTGGCGGAGAGGGTACCCCTAACAGAACACACAAAACCCCACAAACACAAATCATCACCAATGTCTAAAACATCCGGTCGATGAACCTGACGTTGTCAAGTGGCCTTGTCCACATTGTGGAGGAGGTGAGTGATGTCGGCATCGGTCCTCGCGGCGGATTGCCAGAAAGGCAATGCCAAACAGCAAAAAACCTAGCTTCTGGCTCAGAGATTGCCTTTCAGCCACTTTGTAGGAGAACAAAACGACCCCCAAAAAGTGTAGAAACACACAATGGGGCCCCTTTGTACTTCCCAAAAGGGATTGGGGCTAACTTTCTGATGGTCCTGCAGCTGGCTGCATTGAGCAGGGTGCCTTATACATCCCCTTCAAACCTCACCGCAAAACAAAAAAAAACCTAACCTTTGCACACCTCCCTTTGGTCCGGTTTTTTTTCTGGCCTCAGGCTCCGCAAAGGCCAAAGACTCAGTCCTGGTATCGCCGTCCCAGTGATGCACCTGCACTTTGTTCCCATAGCTGGTTCCTGCAGCGAGCGTGCGGGCGGGCAGGCACCCGCACCCAGTTGTTGGGCTCCTTCTTTTCAAACTCCTTGCAAGCATTGGAAAGCGAGGACAAAAGAAGAATGGGAATCAAGAAGTGCTAGGCTCAAGGGAAAGGACCTGACTTTCTAAGTTTGATAGCCCCAGGGCCCTTGAAGGAAACTTAAAGATTGGAGCAATCGGATCCAAGCTAAGTTACCATTGCCTTCAGTTCATGACAGGCTGCGCTTCTGACCTGCCTCGCCAGGAACCATTACACGCTGTGCCTCAAATTCAACCAAAGGACGGCAGCATAGCCGTCATTTCACGATGAAATGACGAATGTGCCATGGACATCTTGGATGAACCATCCGCCCAACTCATCACTTCCAATGGACACCCTTCACTTTTGACCAGCAGGAGTCCAAAAGAACCGCCGTCGCTGGTGCCCATCCCGTCTTGACAGTAAAGCATTCCCGCCGCTCCTTGCAAATATTCATCCGTACCTGCCGCGCCGGAAAGCTATGTCCAAAGGAAGCCCTAGTGCATAGGAGAATCCACCACTCATTTTGGCTTTCATGTCAACAACAATACGTCACCAAGGGGCCAATGGCCATGGGTTCGTGTATGGGTCTATTCGAGTTTTGATCTTGGTCGAGATGCCTAAGTCCACATGCTGGCTAACCACGTTGGCGGAAGTTGGTGGCATAAGCCACCAGCTTAGTATTGGATGCCATTGGCAGGCCCTTTGTAGAGAGAGTATCCTCTGTCAAATGGGTTTATTAATTTGCATGCTTCTGGCTTGTTGGCCTGCATGCCCTTTGTTTTGGAGAATCCAGGGTGCTCCGAACAAGCAATCCTCTTGGAGGGGCGCTGTGGTTCCCTAACACAAAGGGGCCAAAAGATAAGCCCCGCTCGGCCGTGTCTCTGCAGTGCACCTTTGGACCCCTTTCAGATAGTTTCTTGCAGCCACATTTAGGAGGATTCCCTTCTCGGTCCAAAAGAGCCCCCCCACCGCGATGCAGCTGAGGCATGCACTTTGTGGTGCCCTCTGGCATTTGTGGCTCGAAGCTAGCGACTCGCCCCAGGTTGCCAACCCGAAATTAACATTGGACCAAATATCTTGGCCAGATTTTGAAAAGCCAGAAACGTTGAGAGGAACATGCCAATGACGCACGTCAATCCAACGGGTCCAACCAAACATTGCAAGGGGGGGGGGGTCATGGTTGGAGCCGTTTTAATGCGACACCAAAGGGAAGCCTTGTTCTCGGCGGGAGTAACATGAACCCCAAACGGGGGGCCCCCCACCCCCCACAAAAACACTACTCTCAAACAAATCCAATGCTTGGGTTGCTTACCATTTAGAACAAGTGCGCAGTATCCCGAATGAAGGTTGCGCCAGTGGTGGTTGCCATGCGCCTTGGTTGCTGCGCCAAGACAGCGCCAAAAAGGCAGGCACGTTCAGCCTGGCCGGGTCCCGCCTGCTTGAACTTCTGTTGGTTGAGGCTTGCTTCCCCCTTTGGTTTGCCCTTAGGGGCCCAAAATCTATCCAAATCCAATCAGCGCCCGTCTACTTTCCAAGTATTGAAAGGCTTGCATGTTGCCCATGCATGCTTACTTCACCCTTTTCAGAACTTCATGGATTCAACATCAGCGCAAATCCGTACCGTTGCTGTACCACCAAAGCACTTGCCCAGCAAACGACATGAGGATGTGGCATGCAACAGGGCCCAATTTAACGGGAGCGGTCAAAGGACCGAAGGTTCCTGCTGTTGGACAAATTGCGCACGTCTCACAAATCTCTGGGAAATCCACGTCTAAGCTTTTTGGACACCTTTAAATACGTGATGACACGAGAATATTGGTGAGTACCACCACACCCCTCCCATATGAACACTGGACTACGGGATATTTTGACCGAACCTCATAGAGTCTCCCACTTCCTGGGGGGGGGGGATCCGTGAAAAAGTTTCAAGGTTCCGAATTGGAGGTCCAGCGCCTTCGTCCGGAGGACGAGGAGTCGGTGAGGATCTTGACCTCGGGCCGGTGACTCTCTTCAAAAGAAACCAGGCCTCTTCACTGTCATTTAAAGGCGGGGGGGGGGAAGCCAATTCACGTTCAACCCTCACACGGTTTCTTGACGGTCCTAGTCACTAAACATCCACGCTGGACGGCTGTACACTGGGACTCTGACGATTGTGTCTCACTTGAACGCTTGGCCCCGAGCTCCGCTGGTAAAGCTCTGGCCTGAGCAAGGCAGAGGGGCCCGAGCGGTTGGTGGCTGAAGGGCCAAACCACCCGCCTGTGTGCTTCAACTTTGAAGGGACATCGACATGATGGTATGTTTCAACAGTGGCTCAAAGGTGTTGAAACAGCTCAGCCCAACCTGCTCCCCACTCACATACCTGGTCAAAGCAAGGCGTTGTTCAACATCAAAGCCCTAAGTGGGCCACCCAAGGCATTGATTGTCACCGAGGTGGACGAAGACTTGCCCACGAGCTCGCTCAGTGAGAGGGAGGTCTGGCAGGTCAGATCGGAAGTTGCGGGGGTCTAACTTCCTGAGACAAAAGTCCAAACTACATGGGAGAAAAAACACTTTGGGCTTTTTGAACACTTCTGTCTGGAGCTATAAAAGGGCTTCCAATCCTTGGGTGGAAGGTCTCTGCAGGGGGGGGTTCTTCGGCAGCCGCGCATGTTCGCTCAAGTTCCGTTGCCCGAATCTCCAGTGTGCCTCGTCATAGTCGGCAAAGCCCAGCTGCCAAGAATGCAGGAAGTTGTAACCTGCGACGAGAATTGAATGGGCGCCTCAGACTTTGGAGCTCCTGATGATTGTGGAAAGGGGTTGCCACTGTGCGTGATGCCCAAGGGCACTCCCATCGCCATGACTACTTTACTTCAAGGGGCCTGAAGCCCGATTTTCCCCATGCCCTAAGATGGTGAGACTGCCTACAATTCGCGCGAGCTAAACTAATGAGCATCGACTTCTGCAGTGTTCAGACTCATCCGGGGTGCATCCATCACTTGACTGCCCATGGCCCTACGGACGCCTTCCTGACTCTGTAGCCAGCAATTATGCAACAATAAATGCTCACGAAAGCAAAGCAGCAGGGAGTGGCATTTGCAAGTGACCTTCTGCATGATCAGATGTCACGCTTGATAACAAAAGTACTTGAAAGATCTTGAAAGCAACATGGCGAACAACAAGCGCCTGACAACGGACAAATACATGGCCATGTTTGCCGAGCGCTGAGTCGAGTGCACTCCCTTCACGAGTCGGGATGGGTTCATGGATAACATTCCATCCCCCTGTGGTTCCGCCAGGCGGCAGAAACATGTCAAGCAAGCACCCAAGTCGCTTGGAAACAACGGTCGCCAAAGTTCGGTACACGGTGCTGCTCGTTGTGCCTACTGACGTGCGCAAGTGAAAAGTTGATATTTAGTCGAATCACCAAAAAACAAAACAACAACAAAAAACAAGTCGTCTGCAGGCAACTCATCCGAATCCGGCCATATGGCTCCTCATATGTCGCCTTGGGACATACGCCCCCTACAGTCTGGGCTTCTGGCATCTCGTTCGACAGCAGTAACCCATGGCGGAGCTGGTGTCGGAATACTCCTGTCAAGGTTCAGGTCATTGCATCAATAGACTCATAGCCATGTTCTGCCCCTGTGGCTGGGTTCTCTTAGGCCATAGAAAAAGCTTAACAGCCCCGCAGCCTAGCGGTGCATACTGGAATATCAGGGAATCATATGTGAGGAACCCGTTGAACAGTGAGAAAGTCTACCTACCGTTGTGGGGAAATTGGGTCTCTATAGGATTGTTGAGGGGTTCTGGGTGACGTGTTGTAAACTCATGGGGTCAGCACCAGCGCTGACTAACGTACACATCGGGAACTCAATTGGTGCAACCCCGCAGAAAATGCACGGGTGAGGGCCGAAGGCCACGAATCGTTCAAAAAATCCTCGACAAAGAAAGAGAGCAAATTGAGCATTTCCAAACCAGGGAGCATGTGTACATCCACCGTTCCCCTCCCGAGCGTCGAGCTACAAAAGGTAAAACAACATGCCCGCAAACAAAGAAACACCATGCATACCAAAACCAGAAAAAACAACCTGGCACAACAAGTCTTGTAGAGAAAGAGCCTCCCGTGATCAGCAGCTAGGTCTAAATCCAAACCTGATACTAAAAGCGCCGAGTCGATTTTCATTGTGGCTTGCGCTGCTTGCGCTGCCTGCGCGCCGGCTCAAGTCCTGGCTGGTGAAAGCGCCGCCAGCGTGGTGAAGCTTCCAATTGTGGCCGATCTCGTGGAGGAAGAGGACTGGAGAACTCACGTAGCTCTCCCTGTACCAGCTGATACCTTGCCAGCGGAAACAAACCAGTTGCAACCAGCGACTCGCACCCCATGTTTGGGTCGATCCTGAAATTGTTTTTGTTTGGTAACCTGCTAGATACCTACCCACGAAATCCCTCAAGACTGCCACGCCACACTGGTACGATATTCACAATCCAGAAATATCCAAACATGAGAAAGAGCGTAAACGAGCCTCGAAACAGCCGTAGTAAGGAACCTTCATGGGTGTTCGCTTCGTTCTCCCAAATGACAAAAGGTCGAATTCCTGGGGGTTCTTGCATGTCAATGCCAGCTGTGGGTCCCATGCCCAATGCCAGGCTCTCGAGTGCCTTGGCTTGGCCTTGCCTGCCTTGGCCTTCCGACGGTGAACACACTTTCGGGGCACTAAGCGTCCCTCCGCCAAGTGGCCACCGCCCACAGTGCCGAGGCCCACAGCGGAGAGCCAGGCAGCCGGAAGAATCATCAGCTTGAAGTAGTTGTTGTCCTTGCCAGCGTCTATCCTCCCCTCCCACTACCATGGAACCCGACAGCAGGCCCACAAGGCTGCCCTTGGACCCTTGCTGGGGAAGAAAAAGAGATCAAATCTTGCGTTACGACCTGTGGCCATGAACAATGTCAAACCCAAAGCGGGAGGTGGATGGCAAATGAAGTTGACGCCGACTTCCCCCATGTCGTATCGGCATCTCCGAGCTTAAGCTTTCTGGACTAACGCCGTCCAAAGTTGGGCACTCTGATTGCCAATGCAACCACGGTGAATGAAAGTCCGTTCTTTCCAGTCAGAAGAGGGGCCGACTTCATACATCTACACTATCTTAACGGACTCCGGACGACAGAAGACTTTAGCATGGTCACGACCCGCCTGTGTTTTGCCCAACCTTACGCCTACAGGTACAACATACTATACAACATGTTCATGATATGCATCATAATAATAATAATAAAACATTAACAATAATAATTCATAATACTAATTATAACAACAATAATGCTAATCATGACTAACTAACTAACTAACTAATTAACTAACTGACTAACTAACTACCCACCTACCTAACTAACTAACTACTTATGCACACACACAAGCACCACAGCCACACACGCATATATATATATATGTATATGTGCCCCCCATGGCCCACCTTTCTACTTTCTGCACAAAAGAGATTTGCAAACGTTCAGTGTCCACTTGGTTTGCAAATGCCTTGTAGAAAACACTGTAGTTGACAGTGTTTGATGAGATTATGTATAGCGTGCCAGATGTTCGTTGCGATACAAAACAAGACTCGAGAAAGCAAACAACATGGAAACGGAAAGCGTTTGCAGATGCAACTTTGTCAGTGTTGAAATCACGTTTAAATGTAGTGCGTTTTAGAGGAAACTGCGAATACACACACCGTCGATATTCTTTTTTGTTTGCGTTGTTGATGGTTGCGTTCTGAAAACATGCACAGGCTCAGAGCAAAACAGACAAACAAACCTGAAAGCTCCAAAATCTGCGCAGGCTCGAAAAATTCAACAAATGCAAAACCCAGATGCAATGTCAGAGGTCAGGGCTTGATTGGGGTAGACGTTTGCATGGGTTGCATTCTTTTGAGCCTGTGCAGGTTTCAGAGGTTTTTGCTTTGGGCTTACTTTGCATTTTTTGAGCCTCTGCAGGTTTTGGAGCTGTGGCTTCTTAAATCATGCCAGCGCAAGGCTTCTACGAAAATGCTCGGCAATCTGTCTCCCAGTCTTCAGAAACAAGTAAAGGCTTTGGATTTGTCTTGCATTTTGGAGCCTGTGGCTTCTACCTTGAATGACCTCGTTTGATCTTCTAGCAGCAGATTAATCTATAAAAGGAACTGTGCATGAAGTATAGGTCAGTGACATCAAAACGACCGTGTATATATATATATATGCACACGCTCACCCCCTACTATTGAAATTATCAGTGTTTACAGACTGTACAAGTGAAAAGGTGGGCCCTGAAAAGGGCGGGGTGAGCATATATATCTATACATATATATGTATATGAAGCAAATGCTTATAGAGTATGTATGGCGTGTGTGTGTGTGTGTGCCGCATGTCCTGTCCCTTCAATTCACACTGTCCACAAGGGTCAGTTGTACATAGGCACCTGCGACGGCGCTTCTACAGCGCCAAGTGGCCCATTCCGGAGTACCCTTCAGCTGATCCTGGCGGGCACACATACGAGTGGCCGTGAAATGCACCCACGACCGTGGGATTTGCCACCCGAAATTCATGGGTTTACCTGTCCGGACAATTTGTCTTGCAGACTCGAACATCACAATCACCTTGGGCGAATCGACTAGGAGGTAGCCTCTGGCGGGACCACTGGGCTGGCAGTTGTGGAGAACTCAAGGCACCTCTTGGATTCTCAATCCGTGTCAGGCAAGCAGGTAGCTTCACCATGGCCCATGGCTATTTAACTGTCGTCCCGGTCATAAGCAGGGTTGCAATCTACTTACTACGTGAATGGAGCCAAGCTTGCACCCTCCACTCCCAACAACTCTGCCAGTCAGTACTTGTTGCGCTGCCCACATCGCTCTGCTTGCCCACTTGTTCTGGTATGGGTTTGGAGGTAATTGAACACGTACCATTTTTGAAAGGTGCATGTACAAACTGAAAACTTTGTATTGTGACCTTGTAAACCTTGCATTGGTGGCGATGTTGAACTCTTCAACAAATCATGGAAGCTGACGGAGCAAGCCTACTTTCCTCTTCTGACACGCCCCCCGTCTACTTCCAGTTGTTGGAAAATGCACGGCCCGCGGCCCCCGTCAGTCATTGATGGCGCTGTAGGTGGCCCAGGCGTCCGTGGAGTCAGGGCAGCCGTCGATGGGGCCAACCACCGCGCCGCTGAAGCTGACGGTTCCTGCTGACCAAGCAATGAGGTGTGATGTTGATTGCTAGTCCGGTGTTTCTGGTCACTCTGTTTTGAGTCGTAGACCCTGTAGGTACACCGAAAAACAAGGCGTGTAGTCGTGCTTATCGCGTATGTCGGCGATCCTGAACAGTGTTTTGTTCAAGATGGGGAGGACCGCGATGCCCAATTGAGTCATAATCAAAGCCCGGTAATAAAATGGATTGAAAAGGCGGCCGCACCCATTTATAGCTGGGATTGTCCCTTACTACCCAGGTTTCGATTGGGACACAATAAGCCACATGTTAGTTACCTTGGCTTTGCAGTCGCTGATTGGATAAGCTCAAGACTCCCCACTAAGTATGGCCGGCAGTTACTTACAAATAGGTTTGTCCCCTTGCTTGTTGGTAACATGCCAAGTTGATTCTTCTTTGCTGCGCTCCTTGAACAACTGACATGCGAGTTACAATCCCTCAAAGGGCCTTTCCTGCAGCCCGATGGCATGAGGACCACTGAACCAAGTTGAGCAGGGCTGCCCAGTGACTAAAGAAGGACCAAAAAAAACAAAAACTTTTGAACAAGCGGGTGCTGGGAGGAATCTTCTCGACGGCTCCTCGCGAGCATACGTTCAGCACCTGGCGAGTGAGCAAATGGGCAGCTCAACCTCCAAAAGGCTTCTGCGGAAACCAAAGGTGGCCCACAATCTGAAGGAAAGCTTTTGGATCCTTCCTTGAAGGTTTATGAGAACCTTTCCGGAGGTAGGCCGCCCTCGATGTCTCTCCTTCCACGAAGTTTATGCCCTCCAATCATTCTTGAACACTCATAGCCATGCCCAAAAACACGAAGAGGCGTCTAAAGGTATTTGGGCGCTTCTCAAGTACTGGTACCTACATGCGCAGGGACCGCTTGGGTCAGCTGAAGCGGATTTCCTGCATGCTCCGCGCAAATCCTGCTGTCTGAGGGGGTTGTTGAAATGGGTCTCTCTTAAACTAGAGGAACTCCCAAATGCTGGGTTCCCCATGAGTTTCCCGAAAAAACCACTCCAAAACGGTAGCCTCACAAGACAGGTGCCTCGACGAGGGGCTCCAAGGTCCCCCAAAGAAGACTTTGCGCCTTGCCTGCTCTTTGCATGCCAGCCATGTGGGACGCCAACCACGGGCAGGTGCCACTGGAAATGTTGATCACAATTTTGCTCCATTTGCTGAAGTCCTGAGGATTGCTTCCGGCACCCTAAGGCTCTTCATGTCGACATAGCTGTGTCTCAAAACTAGTACCCTTCCCAAGATTTACCATTCGACCCATATTAGTGGCAAAGACAGAAACGCCCTCAAAGACAAAGGGGTCCCAGTTAAAACCCGCCCCTTGACCCTCCCAGAAAAAAAGATGCATCCCAGCGCCTGCTGAAAGGACCCCTGCTCGGTGCCAAAGAACCTGCGCAAACACAAAAGGATACCGGAAAGCAAACACGGAGAACTATACGCACATCCCTGTACAGTACAGGATGGAGGTGCTAGCTCTTCTTGGCTTGGGACCTAACAAGCTGATAACTTGCTACTGCCTAGTGGTTTCGGCAAACAGGCTGCAATGTCTTGAGTGGCTTTCATGCTTTCATGTCACATCTCGTCACACTGAACCCCTGCAACTCAACTGCAAAGTCAACTTGGCACCCAAGAAACAAAGGATTGACTGACCCACTTTCCCGGTTCATCACGGGTTTGTAGTGCGTTCAAAGCTTGGTGGTGAGTGATGCCCACAAATGTGCCGGAACACCACCATTGATACTTAACACATTGAATAAGGAAGCGACAACGTCACAAACAGTGGATAAACGATTGAAGAAATGCAAGGGTAGCAGGGTCGACCAACTGGACGACTTTCAGGCTTGGGGCGTCAAAAAGGCCGCCAACACAGACAAAGGTGCTGCTCTAAGCACGGGGCGCGCTCTGCAAGCGATCGTTGGTGATGTCGGCAGCAAGATTGTTGCCACCTCGGAGCGCGACTTGTTGCGTGGCCACGAGGAAAACATGTAAATCGCATAAGATGACTGGCAACCAGGAATGGATGCAGCTTAAACCCTCATGCCCTATGGACAGCAGTTCGTTAGCATCGAGCTTGCAGCTTCCTGGGCTTCACTGCCTCATGACAGTTAATGTAAGGAACCCCTCGTGGTCATTCACGGGGCAATTGATTTGGATCGTGGACCTGGAACAACAATTTGGGAACAAGGCCGGTCACTGAACAAGACTTACCATCCAAATGAGTCCAGTCCCTCACCTCTCCATCATCGGCATCATCATCATCATCATCATCATCATCATCATCATCATCATCATCATCATTCAAACTACAACCACTGCAAAAAACCCCTACCGATAACATATTTGGTACTTTAAAGGGAATCACTGCATCTGCCGCCAAACCCCCTCATTCCAACTATGAGCAAGCATAAACAGCACCTAGCTTTCTAGGTCGCCACACAGGGCTGGTAGAGCACAACCACCGCGGTGTTGGAGGCAGCGGCGTTGCCCTAAGACGGAAAGTTCCAGTGGAGGAAGACAATGGCGCCTGATTTGTATTTCGTTTGAGTGGAAAATCACCAAATCTCGCCCAAGAAATGACAAACGGGGTCTACTGGAGGTCTGGGCTGATAGGCTGATTTCAGCCTATGAAAGGATTCTTGGGCAACTCCTCCAATATGGACGCTTGGTGCGGTCTCTATTAGATCGCTGCTTGCCCCTGAAACTTTCCACAAAAGCCCTCCCGAACACGAACCGGGGCCAACTTACAGCCGAGTGTCGGCCTAATGATGATAAACATTCGGGAAGAACATGTCCAATTCCAAATAAGCTTCCACTGCCCGGAAAGCGGTAAAAGCATCTGGCCTCACTCGAACGCACTCCAAGGAAACCGAGTCGACTCAACCTCAAGTGCTTTGTGCGCAAATTACTCCAGTTTAAGGGACCTCATTCTACTTCGTTCTTTGTTACGCAACTGTCCTGAATATCAATGGCTATGTTTCTCAGCGGGCCCAAGCCAGCCAAGCAGAGGTCGGCTTGCTGAGCTTCAGGCAGCCAACCTGCGAGATGCCGAGGCGGGATGGCCGACTCTGGCTGACTGGTTTAGTTGGGCAATAGTAGCTATCAAGGTAAGGCATTCAAATAGCCCAGACAATGTGAACACCCAAGATACTTGCAAAGTCCCGAAGTGGCAGCCAGCCCAAAACTGGGATGCCATTATGGACTGGGCTACGTGAGAAGAAGCGCATTGCTGTTCCAATTGCCCAAAGAACCATAAAAGCAAAAATCGACCTTGTGGAGCCTCCCAAATCGGAAAACCGAAGGTAAAAGGGTGGGCGTTGGGCGAGCATCAGACAGGTTCAATGGAGAAAGCGCCTGCGGCTGCCAGTATCAGTACCACTGCCAGTGACGTACTCGAGCTGCTGCCTGACGGCTTAGAAAAGTCCCGGGGGTCGGGTGGCTGCCTGGAACGAACAAGCCACGCACACACACCAACACCGAGATGTACAAACACATGGGGACTCAAAGAAACAAGGACACGGAGGCACGCGGAAAGGCAAAGCTACATGCACATTTGGTAGTAGAAACTACGGATCATCAAGCTTTGAGGGCCGGATGCCTGGGCAGGACGATGGCCAATAGTGCCTCCCAATGTCAACAAGCCATACAAACATTCATTACATTAAATTAAATTAAATTACATTACATTACATTACATTACATTACATTACATTACATTACATTGCATACATCACATACATTACATTACATTACATTACGGTAGATTACATTACATTACAATACATTTACATACATAACACATATATATATATGACATTACATTACATCACATCGCATTACATTGCATTGCATTACAATACATTACATTACATTACATACATTACGATACGTTACGTTACGTTACATTACATTACATACATACATTACATTACATTACATTACATGACATTACATTACATTCATTCATTCATACATTCATTCATACATACATACATACATTATATACATACATACATACATACATACATACATACATACATACATACATACATACATACCATACGTACATAACATACATACGTACATAACATACATACATACCATACATAACATACATACCATACATACATACATACATACATACATACATACATGCATGCATGCATGCATGCATGCATGCATGCATGCATACATACATACATACATTGCATACATAAATACATACATACATACATACATACATACATACATACATACATACATACATACATTACATACATACATACATACATACATACATACATACATATTACATACATACATACATACATACATACATACATACATGCATACATACATACATACATGCATGCATACATACATACATACATACATTACATACATACATTACATACATACATACATTACATACATTACATACAGTACATACATTACATTCATTACATACACTACATTACATACATTACATTACATTACAATACAATACATTACATTACATTACATTGCACTACACACATTACATACATACATACATACATACATTACATTACATTACATTACATTACATACATTACCTTACATTACATTACATACATTACATTACAATACATACATACATACATTACAACATTACTTACAAACATACATTACATTACTTACATACATACATACATACATATACATACAAATACATAAATACATACGTACATACATTACATTACATTACATTACATTACATTACATTACGTTACATTACATACATACATACATACATTGCATACACACATACATATAAACATACATACATACATTACATGCATACATGACATTACATACATTACATTACCTTACATTACATTACGGTACAGACATTACATACATTACAATACATTACGTTACATTACATGACATTACATTACATGACATGTACGTACATAACATACATACACATATTACATTGCATTACATTACATTGCATTGAATTACATTGCATTACATTACATTACATTACATACATTACGTTACGTTACGTTACGTTACACTACATTACATTACATACATACATACATTACATTACATACATACATACATACATATACATACATATACATACATATACATACATATACATACATACATACATACGTACGTACATACATACATTACATTACAATACATTACATTACATTACAATACATACATACATACATACATTACATACATACATTACATACATACATTACATACATACATTACATACATACATTACATACATACATTACATACCCCAGAGAATCCATGTAGGCAAATATGGCATACATTGAAATGTAGCCATTTTTTGGGTACATTGGTACGTAGCCAAAAAATGACGACATTGTCGGAATTTGTCGGAGCTCCCGTCGGACAGTCAAAATATAACCCGAGAATGGCATCGTTTGGAAACGCCCCCGTCGGACAGTCAAAATCCCGTCCAGAAGTGACCACGTTTGTCAGTCCCAATCACCATCGCACGAGGTCAAATAATCTTTCTTACCAGCCTGCACACTTAGCCGCAAACATACCGCACAGAGCCCCCTTTGCTACACAAGTCTATTCCGTTTGAGCAGTATTCGTCGCAGTGTTGACATAACCACTTCAAAGTATGGATGTTTGGGGAGCAATGGGTAAAACATCAAACATGGTTTTGGTTGCGTGTTACCTGCAGTAGTAACCGGTGACTTGCACGGAGCCCATTCTTTTTGAACGAGCATGGATACTGTCAGCATACTCTGCGCTTGCAATTCTCGCTGGTGAAATGCAGACTTCGTGTATGTGCACAGACGAGGAGACCATGCAAAATACGAACGAGTTATACGCTTGTATTGCGATACGCACCACTTTCTGCACACTGTGACACTTATTGACAGCCACTCCAATATACTCCAATTGTCAACATCGCAATGCAAATCATTGGCACGACGGCGTTTGCCGCTAAAAGTCGGGACTTGTTACCAGAAGCCCTCACTCCCAACCAGAAAGGAGGTAAATGTAACATAAGCGTTAACAGTTATTATCTAGGTAATCTCCCTTATTTTACCCAACAGCTACCAGCGGGGTAGCTAATTTTCAAAACTACTTCAAACTTGGGATTGCGACAGCTGAGTTTGGGCATGATTTTGGTTGCGCGTAGGCATTCTGTTTGGGACTTAGAAATGCTGGCTCCTTACTGACTGCGAGATGAGGAGTCCAAAGCAAAATATTGGCCACTCAGGCTCCTGCATCTATCCAGCACTCAAACCTGCATTTATCCAGGAAGAAGGCTTCTTATTATGCGAAAAGGGTGTTAAAAAGTAATTTGCTAAAACACGGTTCAAATTGGTCAGGCAGATGAAGCAATAACATATTTGTGCACAATGCATACAAATAGATATTATTTTTGTCTCGATGTACTGTGTAATGACACAAAGTGTTTGTGTGCCTCGTTTCAGGTCATTGTCATTATCCCAAGATTCAAAATGTTCGAACCATTATCTCTAACCCCGCCCCACGTTGGAGGATTTACATGCCACGACGAACAGTCACTGTAGCCAATATGTGCCACGCAAGATTCGTTCTCCGACCGGGCTTGGCATGCGATTGCTTGTCGCTACTGATTTTTAAGTGAACCCGGATTTGCCAGGTAGATCTCCTAACTCCTAATTAAGCAAGGGTTCAAGTTGTACCATACAATACCATCATCAGTCTTTTTCAGAGCTCCAAACTGGCCACTCAAGTTTTCTACTCCCTTTCATAAGCAGGCTGCCCAAACTTCCGCTTCGACAAAGTCCCAGCACGTGCATTAGGGAATTCCGACTGCAGCTCAGCAAAGTATTCCTCAAATTCTCTCACACCTGAAAACGGCGGGTCCTGGCTAAACTGTGCCCGCGCCACATTTTGCACAAGCCCCAAACAGCTTGCGCATCACTGGCTGCAGCAAATGGCCCAGCAACTCTGGGAGTGATTCCGCGTGATTTGGCGTGATTTATTGCCGGATAGTGCGTGTACTGCTGCCAACGTTCACCAGAAATGTGATTTTCAGGGATTTGGCGTGTGACTTGGCAGGCTGGCCCAAAAAGAGAAGCGTTTGTCGGACCAATAGAGTACCATAGCCCTAGCGCTAATGCTAACCTATACCCCATGAGAGCAAACCAAAGAGCTTAAAATGTTCGGAGATAAACGGGACATACTTAGCAAGGAGAGCACAAGAAAAAGAGTTGGCACCACATGTTGGCCGGGCAACGCACATAGACAACTACAAAAAAAAACTGGGGGCACTCCGACTATCACACTCTGCGATTTGCTCTGAAGACGCGTGTCCTTTATAGTTGGGCTTCATCGATCAATCGAGCTTTTGCAAAGCAACATATGGAGCGTCATATCCGTCCAGTCCAGTCTCAATCATTTTCCTCAAGGCCACTTGAGCCCTTCCCAGCACATTTTGGCATTCCTGTTTGATATACGTACACAGCAAGATGACCCTTCTTTGAAGCTGCGAGTTGTTGAATTGCGACTCATCGATGGGAGAAAGGTCTGCGACAGTTCGTACAGGCTTCGTTAGAGCCTAAACCAGTGCGATTTCGAGTGCTTCAATTATGCTTGGGAACTGCTAACGTGGCTTCAAAGGGAGTTTCGTCGAAATAGATGAAACACCTGCTTCAAACTTCAACACAACAAGGGCGCTTTAAGTTGGGCTTGCGCTCTGGACGGGGTTGTGGCAGCGTGGCATTGCTCTAAAACAAAGTTTGTGGTTGGAGATGTGTTATGGAAAATCAACCCTATACGTCGGTGATGTTTGGTTCGCGAGCAACTTGTCATGACGATCCATCGCCTCTGTGTAAGCGCGCTGATCTGTAAGCGTACTGAATTAAATGTAAGCGTACTTAATTAAATGATTCGGGCAGGTGCCTCGGGACAGCGCAGGTCGCACGCAACTAACCAACAAACAGGAAGTAGCGCATTTAAGATATACGCAGGTACGGTGTCGAATTCGTGCCCGTGTAGACAGCAACGATGCAGCGTCATTTGCTGAAGTCTTCTGTTCGGGGTAGCAGCCCCCATCAGTGCAGTGTGTGTCGACTTTGTTGGATTGACGGATCTCCTGTTGCGAAGTATTTTGCAAGGAGTTGTTTCCTCCAAGCGTAGCTCTTATGCGTAATAGTTTGGCTTTTTGACAGGTTTTGGCCAACCCGCGGTGCCTTGGTGTCACCCTGCGCTGGAAATTTAATGTTGTGATGACTAAAGAGTTTGAACTATCGAACACGTGCTGCAAGCCAGCCCTTCAACCAGGTTTACAGTCGAAAGTCCTCAGCGAGATCTGCACACTATGCAAGTCAATCGCGCGCTGACAGGTAATTAAGCAACATTTGCCGGCAATGATAGCCGGGGTTGGCTAGAGTCATTTCTGTGCCCTATAGGTTCGTGGCCAGGAACTTGCATGTTTGTTAGTTTGCAATGCGTCACTCCGAGGCTGCCTTTGTCTTTTTCTGCCCTGTGAGTTTGAAGTTGTTGCCCCAACGGACGTAAAAGAGTGGTTGGAAGTCGTCGTCGAACGGAGTTGTCGCAATGGTTGTCGGAAAGTTTGTCGAAACCCTTGTCGGATCTTGTCTGTTTGAATGTCCCCCAAAATTGGCTACATTGAGGTTTATCGGGGCAATGTAGTTGAAAAACGCTGGCGTCGGCGGATGCAAGCGCTATTTGCATACATTGGATTGTCAGGGTACATACATTACATACATACATTACATACATACATTACATACATTGCATTACATTACGTTACGTTACATTACATTACATACATACATACATACATTACATACATACATACATACATTACATGCATACATTACATTACAAACATTACATTACATTACGTTACATTACATTACATACATACATACATTACATTAAATACATTACATTACATTACATACATACATACACACATACATTACATTTCATTACATTACATTACATGCATACATACATACATACATACATTACATTACTTTGCATTACATTTCATTTCATTTCATTACATACACACATACATACATACATACTTACATACACAACATACATTACATACATACATACATACATACATACATACATACATTCATGCATTACACACATACATACATACATACATACATACATACATACACACATACATACACACATGCGTACATACATTACATACATACATACATACATCATACATTACATACATACATACATACATACATACATACATTACATACATACATACATACATACATACATACATACATACATTACATTACATTACATTACATTACATTACATTACATTACATACATACATACATACATACATACATACATACATTACATTACATACATTACATACATTACACACAAACATTCATACATACATACATACATACATACATACATTACACACACATACATACCTACATACATACATACATACATACAGTACATACATACATACATACATACATACATACATACATTACATACATACATACATACATACATACATACATACATACATACATACATACATACATTACATACATGCATACACACATACATACATTACATACGTACACTACATTACATACATACATACATACGTACGTACATACGTACGTACATACATACCTACATTGCATTACATTGCATTACATTGCATTACATACATACATAACATAACATTACATTCAGTTACATACATACATACATACATTACATACATTACATACATACATACCTACCTACATACATACATACATACATCCATACATTACGTACATACATTACCTATACACATGCACACATACATACATACATACATTACATTACATTGCATTACATTTCATGTCATTTCATTACATACACACATACATACATACATACTTACATACACAACATACATTACATACATACATTACATACATACAGTACATGCATACATTACATTACATACATTACTTACATTACACTACATTACATTACATTACATTACATTACGGTACATACATTACATACATTAAAATTACATTACGTTACGTTACATTACATTACATTGCATTCAATTACATACATACATACATACATACATACATTACATACATACATACCTACCTACATACATACATACATCCATACATTACGTACATACATTGCATATACACATGCACACATACATACATACATAAATACCTATCTACATACATACATACATTACATACATTACATACATACATACATGCATCCATACAGTACATACACACATACACACGTACATACATACATACATACATACCTACATACATACATACATACATACATACATACATTACATTACATTACATTACATTACATTACATTACATTACATTACATTACATACATACATACATACATGCATTACACACATACATGCATACATGCATACATACATTACATACACACATACATACATACATACATTACATTACATACATACATACATTACACACATACATGCATGCATACATTACATACACACATACACACATACACACATACACACATACATACATACATACATACATACATACATACATTACATACATACATACATACATACATACATACATACATACATACTTACATACACAACATACATTACATAAATTACATACATACATACATACATACATACATACTTACATACACAACATACATTACATACATTACATGCATACATACATACATACATACATACATTCAGTCATTCATTCATGCATTACACAAATACATACATACATACATTACATACATATATTACATGCATACATTACATTACATACATTACTTACATTACACTACATTACACTACATTACATTACGGTACAGACATTACATACATTACATTACATTACGTTACATTACATCACATTACATTACATTCAATTACATACATACATACATACATACATTACATACATACATACCTACCTACATACATACATACATCCATACATTACGTACATACATTGCATATACACATGCACACATACATACATACATACATAAATACCCACCTACATACATACATACATACATACATACATACATTACATACATTACGTACATACATTGCATACACACATGCACACATAAATACATACATAAATACCTACCTACATACATACATACATTACATACATTACATACATACATACATGCATACATACAGTACATACACACATACACACGTACATACATACATACATACATACCTACATACATACATACACACATACACACGTACATACATACATACATACATACATACATACATACATACATACATACATACATACATACATACATACATACATACATACATACATACATACATACATACATACATACATACATACATACATACATACATACATACATACATACATACATACATACATACATACATACATACATACATACATACATACATACATACATACATACATACATACATACATACATACATACATACATACATACATACATACATACATACATACATACATACATACATACATACATACATACATACATTACATTACATTACATACATACATACATACATACATACATACATACATTACATACATACATACATACATACATACATACATGCATACATGCATTACATTACATTACATTGCATTACATTACATACATATAGTACATTACATACATACGTATATATATATATATATATGCATAGAGGTACACAATGGCAAACGGGCAGTCGATGCAAACACGGTTGCTTTAACTGCTGAGAGGTCGATACACCTTTTAAAAAAAGCTTGCGCAAAAGAGGCCTGCAAGGCAAAGCACGCCAAACATCTTCGTCCATGCATACTGGTGTGTTGCGCGCGACTCGGTGCACCTTTGGAGCAAATGCGCAAGAACAGCTCGGCATTGCATCTGCAACTGTCTTTGTAAGGCATTTGTCAATCTACTTGCTGCCTGTAACGAGCCACTCGCCCAGTAGCTTTAAAAGGGAAACCCTGCCCACAGCAAGGCAAGAACCCCGTGTTCTTCCGGAAAAATCAATGGCATAGGCAAACATTTAGAACTACCCTGAAATCGGTGCCATCCTGTGTCAACCAAACTGACCTCAAAAGGACACTTTGTGGGCGGTGTTAAACATGTGCCCTGGTGACCAAAACGGGCAATCCCTCCCCCCCTTGGTGACAAAAAAAGGCTGCTACCGGAGAACATTGAGGCAGGGGCATCACGAAGACGTTGCGCTTGTCCGAGCTCAGGACCTGCAGTTCGTGGCCTGTTTCCACTTCATGCGCTCCCAGTAGGTCCGAGGTACCTGCATAGTAGTCAACCAGCCATTCTCCTTTTGGCAATTCAAGGGGCTCTTGGCCACCTGAGGCATAGGCAACAAAAAACAGCATCACTGCTGCTTGGGCTTTTGGGGGCCGAAGTCCAGGCCCTTGATCTGATCAGCATTGATCTGGGCAGCTCGTTGTAATTTGCACGAGCTCACTTACCCAGCGTCATAGTTTGATGCACGCAGGGCTGTGGGAAACAGCACGCCCAAACTGAATGGGAGCCCGGCTTGCTCATTGCAAGCGCTCCGATAGATGCAATTGCGATCCGGACCTGCAACTAAGTGCAACAAGCTAACAGAATCCTGGATTCCTCAACCCAGCCGACTAGTGGGCAGCAAATCCCGAATCAATCCAACTCCCCTGCCGGAAGGAGACAGCTCCCGTCAAAGCGAGTCAGGGTCGTCCTTAAATTCGCATGTCGCATTTGCCACGGCGTAATGCTTTGTGCATAGCAAATACAACTGTATTCAATCCCAGGGATTCATGTCTTCCACCATGCGTTGTTACAAAGAACCTCTTTATCAGCAACGGTTGTTCCCTTGTAAACCAAGGAAACATTCACCAGGGACCAACATGCAAAATTGATCAAAGCATGTGACTCGTTGGAGCTAGAAAGTGTTGGGCCAACTGGTATCAACAGCTCGTGGTCCATTGAGGGGTCACCCATGAAATGGATAGCACAAGAACGGGCAGTAAAGAGAGGGGGTTCGGAAAAACCACCCATGTCCATCCAGCCCAAAACCAATCACAAGTGCACATCCAGTCTTCAGGAAGAAAAACAAAAAACAACATTATGAATTATAAGTAATTATGCCCGAATCCCGGATTTCTTTCCCGCAGGTTTTCGATCTCTGGATGTAGTCGTAACTCAACGAGCCGTCCGCGGGGCGACCTTCGCTCGATCTTTTGTGCCGTCGACTGGCCTGGGGAATGGCTGCCCCGAGCGCCGCGTCCTTCATGCCCGCCTGCCACCGGACATGGGCTTGAAGACCGTTAAACTAAGCGTAGAAATTGGGGACACCACGATTATCACCCCAGGATCTTCTGGCATGCTATCTTCATGGATTGAAAGTGAATGCTTCTGGGGCCCCACGTCCCCGGCCCCATCTTGGGGGTTGGGATGTCTGGCAACGACCCCACTGAAGAACAAACAAGCGGGGCGTGGCTGCCTGCCTGAAGCGGTCGGACGGTACTTTTGTGGAGGCACGCCGAGGATCAGAACCCGCAGTTTAGCTAAATGCCTTCGCCCCACTTCGAGGTGGAAGGATTTGTGCGAATGACGCCAGCGCTCCAGCACCGCTTTCCTTGGACAGCGCAAGGCCCGGTCAGTCACCCCCATGCCAAACTCAAATGGCCAGGAAGGATGGGCAGTAAATAGTCTTGTGAAGGCTTAAAGGGGCCCATGGCAAAAGGAAGCCAGTTCTCGAATACGCATATATGTCCGTCTCTTACCCACCGCGCCACGGGAAAAACAATTCTCTCCTGAGTTGATTGGCAACCGGTTCAATTTGCAACTTGCCCAATTATTCAAAAGCCGACCACTACCAAACTTTTTGGCAACATGGCAAAGTTTGGTATGTTTATATGATTGATATGCTTGCTCATGACGCCTTCCCGACGCGTACCCAAGGACCGGTGACGCCGGCGCCTTCAAAGTAGTGGCTTGGCCGGCGTCCGTCTCCTCATACCCGGTGATGTTCACGTCAGCTCCGTGCTGAAGGCCTCGGATACTGTGGTCGCCTCCAAATCGCAGGGATTGGAAAGGGCTTGAAGACACCTTAGTAGTCTTCAGTAGTCTTCAGTAGTCTTCAGTAGTCTTCAGTAGTCTTCAGTAGTCTTCAGTAGTCTTCAGTAGTCTTCAGTAGTCTTCAGTAGTCTTCAGCAGTCTTCAGTAGTCTTCCCAGGGTGCCTGAAATCTGTGGCACATGGCCGCCATATTTGCCTCTGATAGTTAGGGAACGGCCAAGCATCACTTGTACTTAAAAAAAGGAAGCGGTGAGTCGCCGAAAAAGCAAGCAACATATCATGTGATCTTCGTGACCAGGGATTGTGCCTACAAGCAAATCCAAACCGACCATTTGTCTAGTGGCTAGGCACCTCACTTAACTACTTCAAGCCAGGTTGGAATCTGCTTCAAGCCGGTTGGGCGCCAGGGACGCGCTCACCTGATGTTCCGGAGCAAGATTCTGTTCAGCCTCTCACCAACCACAAATTGGGGTGTGCGCAGCACAGCTCAATTCGGGTGTTCCTCTCACAAGGCAAGTGAAGAATTCCCTCTGACCCTCTGGACCCCTGTATTACTCGACCAGGAGCAGCATTAGTGGTCCGCTTCTGCTTCTTCCGGCTTCTTGAAATTCATTACCATGCACGTACGTCAGTGCCGCTGGAAACATGATGGTCACAGCTAGGCCATCCCGTCTGAAGTTGCTTCTGCCCGCAAACCAGAAGCAGACTGATAAATTGAACATTGAACCCGAGGACACGGTCAACCCGACAATTTTACCAGCTGTTGGGACAGGGGAAGCAAATGAGCAAAATAATGGGGCATGAAACATCCATGAACCAGCTGCGTGATGGGAACTAAGCCTTGCTCTAACATTTACATTGTTTGCCTCACTGCTAGCTGCCAAAGAAAAACAAGGTATCCAAACTCCACCCTAGGCTCCAAAGCACGGGCCACCCGAACATGTAGCATCTAAGCCAGGCCCCTTACAAATCTGGATCTAGTGGCCATGAAACTATATGTTGGCATCCCTCCTCCAACACAATGCAAATACAAGGACTCCTGCCACATGAACCCCAGCCAATGCAACTGCCCCAGCCATCCAGCCAGGCGGCCCATGGGCATGCCCATGATGCCAGCATTGCCTGAGAGTCGAGTGCTGGGTAGGTGCCACTGAAATGGCTTCCATTACCCCGAAACCCAGACATCTGATGGTCATCAGAAGTCTGATGGGAGATGCATAGCCACTGATTATGGAAGGGGTACATACCCGATTTGCGGCTGCATGTTGCACAGCTTTTGGGATGGCAGTTACAAGGAAACCGTCAACCTCACACTCATTGGCGAAAGCAGAAAAGGAGGCTGTTGGTGCTTTGCCTTGGGCCGGCGAATGAAAGGAATTCCTAGAATCCTAGATGCCACCATACACCTCCTCCAACATAGTTGCGTAAGGGTTGGTTTCCCATCCGCTTCAGAGATTCAGATGTTTCATGAACTTTGGCCAATCGTTCGAAGAAGGATCCTTGAAGGGAATGGGGAAGGTGGCTAAGCAATGCAAAATAGAGGCGCAAACAATTGAATAGTGTAGTGGGGAGCTTTGCGCAGCCTGAAAACCCAATTTGAAAAGGCATAAATGGGTGGCAAGTACCAAGGAGACAGCAAATCAGTGTGCACTTGATGGAAGCAACCTAGACGTGAAAGCATGGCTCAACAAGTGAGCGTCAGTCAGCACAGCTGCTACCCGAATTGGTGTCAGAGTCAAGCACAAACACGTATACATATACAAATATATGTATATATATATACTTCGCAGCGGGTACGCAAAATACCATGCCATGGCAAAGATTTCGATGCCCAGCCGAACGGAATCTTCCCGCGCCGGCATTCTCCAGCACCTTCGTCGGGGTTTCCCGAGACATCCGGCCATACAAAGAACTCCTTGATGAGTGGGACAACTTGAAACCTAAACCTCCCAAAAGTTTGTTCACCAATTGGAAACAAGTGACTTGAAGCAGAAACAACCAGAAACAAACTCATTGATGACCAGCTTCAACTCACTTTGTCCAATGGGGGAAGTGAAAGGCCGCTGAGCCGTTCCCAGGGCCCTAGGGCCCTGGCCGTTGGTCCCGGGGAAGGAGACGACCATCAGCTGATTCTCCGAGTGGCCGGGCGGCACGAAGGACACATCCACCCTGCGTTGAACGGCGGAACTTCCACTCCCAACAAAAACAAACAAAGAACTTCGGCTGTGAGGAACTGGTTGGCCGTAACCTGGGATAAGATGGTTCCCCTACCAGAAAATGCCATGGAAAGCCTGCGAAAGGAGCCTTCCTTTTTATAAAGTTGCAAGTCTCAATAGGTTCTGTCAAAAGGGCAAACAGCGCGCGCCCAGTATCCTCCACCCAGCCTCGCCGGTTCAGCGCCAAAGGAATCTTGTTTCACGACCTCGGGCAGGCTATGGGAGGGCCCTTGCATTCGTATACCAAGCACCCAAATGAGACGCCCCTGCCACTCACCATCTGCCAGACACGCCCTTTTGTGAGCAAGGCTCCAACACTTCTGAAAAGGTCTTTCAACCACGCCACGCCTCACCTGCATATGCAAAGTGTTCCCAACTGGGACTCCAGCGCGCACAGTGACGGAATACTGCTTCGCTGTGCTTGACCTGAGCGGAGCAAGGATTGCACTAAACAAACACTCCACGTACACCTTGGCCCTCATGTCCAAAAAGCACCTCTCATTGGCAGGATCGTGCTTAAAGCTGGCCCTGTCCAAAGGCATACATGCCTGTCAAATCATCAGCTATAATTCTGGTGGCTTCAAAACGGAAGCCCAAAAGAGATCAGTCAATTTCAAGGCCTTCACTGTTTGGCACTTCTTACCAAGACTGTTCAACCTGTAACCGCGAAAATCCGAACACTCACAGAATGTCACGGCTCTAGGCTGGGGAAAGCTACTTCATTTACTGATGGCCTGCCAGGCACCCAATTGAACACTGCACACTAGCCACAGCCCCGAAACATCGGCCCACCTACCCCAACCGACTCCAAGCCCTTTTGGGAGCGATGCTGCATTGAAGGGAGTCGAGGGGTTAGAACTTGTTCAATGGTTGGTCCTCAACCCAGGCTGCAAACACCAAACCGATCATGCTGTGAACAGTGTAAGGATGCTTGAGTTGCACAAGTTCAAGCATAACACGCTTGAAACGTTTTAAGTATCTCAACAAACATTTGAACAAATTAGACAACATAAGATGCTAGCAAACGTTGATCCACACCACTCTCAGGATTATATTTGGTTGTAAACCATAGTAATTCAGAATTATTACATGGATATACACATGACTCCCCGAGTGAGGAACCTTCATCATAGATGAGTCTGGTTTACTGCGTGGTGAACTCATTACACATTGCCTAGGATTGAAGGGGTCCAAGTCCATGCCATGCCACCCTTGCAGGCGACGGATGTGATGGTCGTCTTCAGGCGCTGTCCAAATCATCCTCCCAAGCGTTAAGCGATGGGTGGCGGGCGGCGAAGATTGGGCAAAGGCCGATATGTAATCAAACGGTTTGTGCAAAGCCGGACAAGCAAACAAATCAGGCAAACAGGCTTCCGGATTGCTGACAGGAGGCATCCGAGATTGCCTTCAAAAGTGGATTCTCCCAATACTCTCGAACTCCGAGCCAGCAAGCTTTACCCTGTCGACGTGGTGGCAAGGGGGGAACCGAAAGGTGTTGTGAGTTGCACAGATTTCATGGAACAAATCAGCTGGAGCCAAACAAAGAAATAAACAAGCCTGGGTTGGTGTCCTTGTGGGAAAGATACGTGGCCTTGGTACAAAATTTACAAACAAAGCCAGTGCCACCTATGTTCACACAAACTGACATCTATGTGAGCCCACGCTGAAAACTACTTGTTCCCCCAAGGGGGCATGGGACAACTGAGTCACAATCAAAACCCGGTACACAAATGGTCGGCCCAGAACCATGTCAAGAACTAAGAAGGCGGCCGCAGCTATTTATGGCTGGGATCGTCCCTTACTGACCTTCACTTACCCGGGTTTTGAACGTGGCTCAACTGAGTCTACCCAGCCTGTGGCTGTGAACTCGGCCTGCGGCCCGCCTGCTTGGTGTCCCTTCAGGAAGGCCAGCGCATGCCGCCAGCACCAAGAGATGTAAAGGCCTCATCGCCTGAGAATTCACGCATGCTCCAGGATGCAAGCACCCTCCTTTGTGTGAACATGGGGGACCACCCCTAGTCTGAAAGGGTTTTGACACAAGGGTTTCGAGAACACACGTGTTTGGGAGCTGCAGTCGACCCCCATTTTGAGTGTTTCTGGTTGGTTCGGAAAGGCGCGCCCACCTGAGCACAACTTCTACAATTCTGCACATAAAGTACGGGTGGGAGGGTCCCACTGCAAAGAAGACCTTGTTTTTTTCCGGGACCCTCATCAAAGCCAGGTTTCGCAATCTGAGGTTGACAAAGGGCACGTTCTTTTCCCGTGACTGTTTGCCAGTGGGCAATTCAACACTTTGATTCAACCAGGGTTCAAGCGACCTAGTGTATAAGCAACCGCTGCCGGTATAAACGAATCTCGCCTCAAGAATAGGGGGCCCAACAAATGGTGGTGTTCCTTGGTTCCCTTGACGCCAGCCTGTTCCAAGCAGCTAGGCCCAGCGGTCCATTGCTTAACCACCAAGGTAGCGCCTAGGCCTAGCGTCCAACGCATCTCAACGGTTCGAGGCCCTGCCTTGGCGCCGAGAGATTCAAGGGACGCTGAGCCAAGGGCTGCGGGGTTTTCAAAGAAACGCAGGCAACGACATACAAACAGCAAAAACACACACACACACACACACTCACACACTCACACCCTCACTCACACACACACACACACAGGGGCAACAAAACAAATAGCAACAATAAAATTAAAACACGCGACCAAACCCAGGTTTTGTGGCTCGATGTGCTTTCCCCACTTGCAATATTTAGGGAGATCGCCCCTCTGCCAACGTACCGTTGACGAAGAGAAGCTCTATAAGTCAAGCCATCACTGAATAATTCCAGTAATTTTGGCTCGCGCTCGGTGTGCTCGAAAAGAGTTGCCGGTAACTCAGGACACGCCAAATCTCTGTGGGGTACATAACAAGCGCTGAAGCAAGCCAGTAGGACCCCAATAGCCAAACCAAACAAATAGTCAGTCAGTTGGGTCACCAACCGATGCCATGGCATGCGACTGCAAATATTCACCTTTATGCTGAAAAAGACTCAACGCTCCAGGATGCGGCCCTTATCTTCCACGGCAACGTAGCATGGGATGGTACTAGCTGCTTGTTTACTTCTGGACTTCTCTGTGCTCTCATTTGGGGGTGCATCTGGTTGAGCCTCCCCCCCCCTCCCCCGGAGGTGGGTGAGTTCGCGAGGGTTCCCGACACACCCATCTTCCCCGCGTGAAAAAGATAGGCTCGCTCCGCCAGCCTTGACGTCCTGGGGCCTGGCGCCGGCCTGGCGCCTTGCAGGCGCCTTGCAAACGCGTCGCCAAGGCCGTACTTGGTTGCCGGGCCCATGGAAAACGAAACGCAACCCATTTGTTCCCCTTGTGGTTTGATCTTGTAGGAATAGCTTGAATCGAGCAACTCTGATGAACCCTGGCGCTGATTGAATGTTTTTGGCGTCGCGGCTGCCAGGTCGGCTTGCCCAGCTGCTCGCACACCAACTGCCTGCATCTCCAAGCGGCCTATGAGGAGACTAAAGCCCCCCGGCAGGTCCTCAAACTCATCTTAAAGCGAGTTCTCCGAATCTTTCTGAAAGGGGATAATGTGTCTCCTGACCTTGGTGAGCAACCGGCCAATGCAGGCATTTCGTCATGCATCCAGAGTCTGGTAGCTATTCACTCCAGCTCGGGGCTTGTCAAAGAAGCGTTTCCATTTTGGAACCGAAGCTGTCACAGCCGCCACTAAACAAAGAAAGCCGGCTAAGCTGGACAATATGATTATCCAGCAGCGCCCAGCCCTCTCGGGAGAGTTCATCAGCAGCCACATGTTGTAACAGCTGAAGGCTGCAGCCACAAGCAGGAAGAATGGAGCCAGCAGAATGCTCAAGTCGTGCTCAAGCACCTCCTTGGTGCGGCGATACGGCCTGCCTCTGCAAACACAAGCGCAACTACGGAAAACTGAGATGATGCCAAAGCAAGTTGAGCACAGCGGCATGAAGGAGGACAAGAAACAACTCAAGCAATGGCGACAAGGTCGAGCAGGAAATTTTAAGAAGGGGCAGGACAAAGTGAAGAGGTAAACAAAAGAAGGAACAAAGACACAGTAGTCAAGAAAGCGAAAAGGACGTAGGACTGGAAGCAGGAAGGCACAAATGCACTTTGCCAAAGGACGATGGGGGAACAAAGGCTGTGAGACCAACACGCCACGAAACGCCCAATGGCTGGGAGGAAGATTGCGGGGGTAGTGGTGACGTGGTGACTGAAACGCAGTTTTGCAGTTTGGCGAAGTTCCACCGGGCAGTCTGACACTGTGATGGCAAAGATGCCACTTCATGATGAGCGGCTCGTGTCAGCAAAGCACATAACGGGGCAACTGAGCTGAGATTCGGCCATATTGCCCACCTTGCCGTGGTCGTCCAGCTTTGCCAGGAACACCTGAGCATCTATTACATGAATGCAAGTGAAAGAAAAAACACCTGACGTCGACCTATGCCTTCCCACGCCCGTCCTGTGGCGCGCCCACAAAGGGAACATGCAATCAATGTATGGGGAATTGTTCCTTACTCGGGCACGGCATTACAAAGGAGGTGCGAACCATCTCGCCTATGCTTTTTACTTTACCGCTACTCACCCCTGGCAATTTGGGCATACCTATTCTCCCGCACCGTAACTCACAGAAAGTGGGAACATGGATGAAAGAAGGCCAACCTATTCTGGCCATAATTGAAAAATTGGAGAAACATCGCCGGGACGCAAAGGTCGCTTGCCTGGAGGGATTGGCAAGTAAAGGTTCCACTTTTCGGGTCAGCCAAAAAGAGAAAGCCAATGATAAAACAAATCCATCACCAGCCATAGGAGCTTCGCATAAGCCCACGAGAAGCTAATGTATGGGGAAGAGTCAGGGCCCATGGTATAGCGCCTGAGGTCTGTTAAAACCCGCTACCATGGAAGGTACACAAAGAACAAAGGCCACCCCGCATAGGATTGAAGCCCGTGCTGTAGTCCTCAAAAACGCATTTCATCTGGCTGTCTGTTTAGGAAAGACCATTTTAGAAGATCTTTTCGGGGTGCTAAAACAATTGCCAACTAACTCACTCACAAAGTGAATTGTACCAGAGTCATGGTCATGGTTCTCTTAATAGAAGCCTTTATATTGTCTAATTTGTTTGTTGAAAGCATCCCTTCAACCCGTAGCCAAGGGGTGCTTCTTCGGCGTGGCACATATAAGGACCCTGTTAGGGGGGGCAGCATCGGCTATTATTATCCCCTGGACGCTGAGCATCCCGGGTTGGGGGCATGCAGCCGGAAGTTTGGGCTTTAGGCTGAGTGTGGCTGCACTAGTCTTGGGCTGGCTTGGGATTGGCTTGGGGCGTTGCCCAAGACCACTGAAGCCAGCCTATTTAAAACCCACCCTGATTAAATTGACCAGCCGCGGGCAACGCCCAATTGCACAAAAAGCGCCAATACGCAACCCTAGGTCCAAGTGAGGCCGGTGCTGCTGCGGTCAACAAACCAACGCACCAATGAACCAGCGAGCCAACCAACCAACCAACCAACCAACCAACCAACCAACCAACCAACCAACCAACCAACCAACCAACCAACCAACCAACCAACCAACCAACCAACCAACGGACGAACCATCGAACCAATACCAGACGGGCAAAACAAACAACAGCACAAACAAACACAGACAAAGACCTTATTCGTTCACCTGGCGTTCCATCAAAAGAATCCCACTCTCGCGAAGCGCCTGGTTGCGCAGCTGTCGGCGCCTGTCGGTGCTCCACTCCCCGATGTCAGGGAGGCACTCATCCTGGGCCGTGGACATGGGAAGAAAAGGCACCCTGTCAGGGCATCCCACCTGTGGATCTCCCTTTGTGAAATGTGCTACACTGCAACAAGAGTGCAACGGGTGGATTCATGCAGTCGGGGCATCTAACATGCTGTCTTGAGGTTGGCCTTGGAAGTTCATCTGAAAACTTGCGTAGCCAAGGATGAGACGAAAGGCCCACGTGAAGGTTTGCAGTCTTAGAGCATTCTTAGGTGTTCTTGCAAGGCGCCTGAGAACCTGTTTTGGGGGGATAATATCCCTTGGCGCTGAAACTCCCCCGGCAAACTGACATGGAAGCAAAGGGTCCCACGCATCCACAGCCTCCCTTTAGGGGGCGGACAATCGGCCGGACGAACCCCCATTTCCGGAGGTCATTAAACCTGCTGCAACTCTGTCAGTGGTTTTGAACAGTACCAACCTTTGAACTTAGACAAAGACATCCCCTGTGCCTGAAAGTGTGGGATTCTGCTTGGAGGTATGCCACGACCAGGGAGCATAGTGAGCTTCGCCCAATTGTGGCTGAAAAATTCCTCTATCAGTGGTCGTTGACTTTAAACCAATCCCAAACAAGAAAAGAAGGGCGCCACTTGGTGTCTGGGTCACAGAAAGTCACCCTAAAACTTAAACTTCCAACGACCATTCGAACCATTCCAATGCTGAATTCCCCATTTAGAAGGGCTGGTTTCTGAACGGACCGGTTGCCAAGGACGGGGCAGCACTCGAAAAGCGAGCCCTGTCCTGGAAGGCGACGATTCTCCGCAGCTCCCCCTGGCCGGCGCGCCTTTCAAGGTCCTTTGCCTTGTCCTCAGCCGGAGAGGACTGATGGAGTCGGAGAACACCCCACCAGAGGAGGAGGAGATTTCTGTTTGGCTGGCCGGCGCTGCCGGAAGATGGGACAAAAGAGGGGGAAAGTTCCAGCGCCACTGAACTGCGAAAGTGTAAGGACCTGATGTGCCAGCCCAGGAATCTCGCACAAAATCCTGCGATGAGGACAACACTCCCCATTTCCACATCCGGGTGACAATTTCATGCCGCGTGACCAATGATTCGTGATGCTCAAGCTCTCATGGTGCACAACAAAATATGAACAATTCACAAACTGGAACAGATTCTGGACGACCAAAGGCTTTCAGCAGCAACACACCTGCCACGTGGCAGCGTGGCAAACCATCCGGCTCAATGGCATCCTTTCACCAGTGCAAACCAATGGTCCCCTGTGTCCCTACCTTTGAGCGCACTTCTGTTCAACACGCCGTGGGGGAAACCGCCCAACGTGGTTGAGCTGTCGGGGGGCATGTTTTCTGAGTTCAGGGATAAGATCACTGTTGTTGGAAACCGGAAATGCGGAAAACGCAAGTACTCTGCAGCTATTTTCCTGGTGAGCTCGCTATTTCTCCAAACCTGTATAGCCTTCAATGCGGCAGGTGACAGGCTCGCTTTCGCCGAGCATCCAAAAGGTAGCCCAGCTCAGTATAATCCACAGGCGAGGCCCAAAGCAGGTTCCTTAGCCCAAAGGGAGACAAAGCAGGCTGCTTTTCCAGCTCACAAAACATGGGTGTGTCTCCAAGGCGCCAGCCCCTAAAATATCATGATGTATCCTTTTGGCCTCCCTTGAAGGTGTCTCAGGACAAACCAACATGAGCTGTTTGGATCCCAGGTCAAAGACAAACAACAGTAGCAACAAGCTTGAGGGCGAATGAGCTCCGCCTCTCCTTCTCTCCCTCCCTCTCCCCCCCTCTCCCTCCTTCCCTTCCCCTCCCCCGTTCCGGCTCCCTTTCCCTCTCCCTAGGGCTAAGGTCCCAAGTTAGGAGCACTGCTGGAGGAATGTCAAGCCAAAAGCCGAGGTGCTTGATTCTGTTCAGAATCTGGTTGTAAGCCTTGACCTTCTCAGCGGAGCTGCTGTCGGGTCGCTTGCCCAGCTCCATCCTCTGATTGTCCTTGCCGCGACTAAATCTGAGATCCCCACGAATGACTGAACTCCACACTGGGAACCATCTCGGAGATTGCTACTACAGTCATGTGCTTGGGAAGGGGAGGTGGGGCCAAGGTCCTGTTGCAGAAACATGAAGCCCATTAGGAAACTTCCGGGACTGCCTCACCCATGTCCACTAAGGAAGCAAAATGACCTGAGACTGCCCAGCTGGCATGTGCTGGCCCACAACCAAACGCAAAAGCGCAGTTGGTGGTGGCTTGCGTGAAGCCCTGGCATGCGCGGCTCAATTGAGATTTGAAGTCGAACACCTCCGAGCACAGCAGGTTGCGGTCGGAACTGGGGACAGTTACAAAGGAGCCTGCTTTCGGGTGTTGGGTGCTTCCCTACACCTTTTGCATGAATGGGCCAGGTGAGTTCTTCAAATGAACTAATGCTAAGCTAATTTAGAAGGGCCTTGACTCTTAACACACACACACACAAATAAAGCCAGAAACCATGTCAAAACGCTGGCCTTCCTGCGGCGTACGCCCTTGACTTCCACGGAACTCTCTGGGACTCGTTTGGCTTCAGGGGAACGACTGCCTTTGGCTTTCCGGCAAGAGCGACGATGCGATTTTGGACAAAGACGTGCGAGTCACGGCTGAGGGCAAGCCCACAGTAACCCGGGCTGCTTCTGCTCAGAAAATGGGTGCGTATCAACGAGGATGATGGCTCATGCCCTTGGCAACATGACTTCCTTGTTCCCTTATTCCCCTTCAAATCAAGATGAGACCCAACAACATTATTCATGTTCAGGAATGCTTTTGTGCGACTCTCTTTTCGCGTTTCATGTGATTGCAGGGGGTCACCTGCCTGAAAATGAAAGGAACCCCAAGGAACCCCCCAACTTGCCCTCCTCGTTGCGTGACTGCCATGCAAACTGGCCTGGTCCCCAGAAAACCCATCATGTTGTCGTTCCTTCTCCCTTCTCGCCAAACACGGGAGCCCTCGCTTTGCTTGTTCCACACCAGGGTTGGGCCCCCTACGTTTGAATGGCTATTTAAACAACCGCTAGGTTTTCTTTCAATGGCCGTTTCGGGTCTGGTTACCCATTTTGCCAAAGCCAGTTCGACAGGCCTCCTGCTGCAGGAAAAAGCCCATGGAGGCGCTGGAGAAGGCGTCCGCGAAACCTGGGAGCGTGGCCGCCATGCCGGCCAAGAGCTGCAGGGGACGGTCCTTCTCCGGCGCCAGCAGCAGTGGATCCTGACAAACCCAACAGCCATCAGCAACCCATCCCAACCCTTTCCCCAACCTTGTTTGGCCTAATTTCCATTGGGTGTCCCTGGTGTAGGTTTCGATTGGTTGCTTCCCCATGTTCCACCAGCGTGTTCGGACCCCAGCCTGTGTCCGATCCCAAAAAGCCGGTCCGGAAAGAATGGATCACCGGGGCGGGAAGGGGGGAGTTGCCTTTCGGGCCTCGTTTGGCCTGGCTTAACCTCTAACCCCTTGGGCGCGCGGGCTTGGGCAAGGGAAACTGGCAAGCGCCATAAAATTCAATCAGGAAAACAAAAGGGCAACATGCATGGAGGTCAGCCACCTGGTTCAGGGTGGTGCAAAAGGTAAACAGGGCTCCTGTCTGAAATTGAAAAGCCACAATAGAAAAGGAAACACCAACTTCCACGTTCAGGCTTGTCTCAAACTTGAGAAAGTAAAAAAAAGACGGGGAACCCAATTAATAAATAAACTAATGAAAGCGAGGGAAAAAAGGGAAGCTCTGAAAGTTGCAAGGCTCTGTCGCTAGTTTGCGTGCAGTGCTTAGCATTGCTTCTGAGAGAACGGAAAACCCGGCCAATCAACATGCTAATCACTAGTAAGAAGGGAGGGTGTAGGCTGGAGCCCCTCCCAGTTGCCTGTCTAAGAAACAACAGAAGGAAAGCAAGAGGCAACACAAACAGCCACGAAATGGTGCGCCTCCATCTTCTCAGGCGCAAAAAAAAGAACAACTTCAATTTACCAGCCATGGCCATCTTCATCGCAACAACCCAACCGGGAATCATCTTCTTTTTGCTACGTGCGGGACGCCTGCCCCGCACCCGAGGCATGCCGCGCCTCTGGGCCTCGTTTGGCGACCTCCTCGGGGGTCCAAATGACTTCCATCTCCACGTGGGGGCTCTTGTCACCCGCACCGTGGCCGGTCAAGGGCAAAGGCCCCGTGACGAAGCCAATTTTCCTGAGTCACCCTCTGGCCGGGGTGGGGGTGTTCCAAATCCATGGACCTAGTAGTCTTCACCAAAAGGGAAAGTGGGGGGGGGGGTTCAGGGGATAATGTGAGTGTGAAACACACAACTTGAGAGAGGACAAACCAAAAGCTGGCCAGAAGTGCGCACACTGCCTTTTCACCAGCCTTACAGCAGGTGTGAAGCCAGTCCCAAACAAACCAGGAAAGTCGGACTGGCAAGTCTAGACAAAGCATGCGGCAGGGTAATGTGTAACAGCAGCAAATGGCAAAACAGTCCACCTTGTTTTTCCAAATTCTATTGGGCAAACGGGACCGTCAGCCGTCAGGCGCTTTTTGTGCCAACAATCTTGTCACCCCCCCCTCCCCCAAAGGAAAACCTCAGGCAAAGCCTCTTCTTTGGTTTGCTGGTCTTTTGCTAGCTTTCGATGAGGGATGCTCCAAACCCCTTAAAGGCGGCACCTCCTTTGCACTCAACTGGGTCTGTTCAGTTAGACCTTGCCCACATAATCAGGCTTTTCACTTTTCCCGACAGCTTGCCTCGATGCCTGGGGGGCGTGGGGGGGGTGCCGGGGGGCGGCCCTGCGGGGGGGCCCGGGGGGGGCCCGGGCCGGGGCCCCGCCCGGCCCCCCCCACCAGGCTTCGGCTCGGTTCTTATGTCTGTGATGCTCAAGGGCTACACTGTGGGAACAGCAACAGACTCGCTGCGTCCTGCGGCTCTCTACTGTCTCCCCCGATTCAAGCAACAATATCAAAGGACTTCATGAGGGTGTCTGAGACCTCTCACCGAGGTGCTGCGAGAGGTTGCCGTGCTGCCGCAGGAGCTGCACCAAAGGGAGGCCATGGCTCCCCAGGGAATCATTGGAGGAGAAGGTGTTCTTGTCCCAGACCTGGGCGCCACATCTAATATCCACCCAATGCACCAAAGGGTTGGCTTCTTGAGAAGCAGGTTCACCTTCCTTAGGTCCTTGCAGCGGCTGGTTTTTTGCAACAAACTCGGTAACAAACGACGAATGGCATTGCAGAGTTCAAAAGCCGTCGGTTGCGATGTTAGAAGGCGGAAAGGCACGAGCGGGCATGCAGGGGTCACATGCGTTGAAACAACTGGCCATGGTCTGAACGAGCTCTCGCCAAGCGCTGTGCATTGATGTGTCTACATGTTAATGGCGGCGAATGGCTGCAAGGTCCTGAGGCAAAAAAACGCTCAGCCCGAATGTGCACGACGCGTTTTGGTCACGCCTCATCGCTAATGCACTTCTCTCCAACAAGTACTCAGTTGCCCAGAACCCAGAAAAGAACAATTTGCCTTTTGGGGTCGACTAAAAATGAACCAAACACGGGAAACTAACAGATAAAAAAGGCCGGCTTTGGGCCAGAGAGATTAGCGACGCCCACATATGCAAAGCATATCAGCGGTCCGCGCACATCAAACAAACACGCACACACACACACACGAACACATACGAACACACACGAACACACACGAACACACACACACACACAGACACACAGACACACAGAGACACCGAGACACAGAGACACAGAGACACAGAGACACAGAGACACAGAGACACAGAGACACAGAGACACAGAGACACAGAGACAGAGACACAGAGACACAGAGCACGCGCACGCACACCCACACACACACACACACACACGTGCACACGCAAACGCAAACATGCAGGCCCACGAGCACACACACACACACACACATGTTCATGTCTGGCAAAAATGCCGTTTGATGCATGCTTGGACCTCTCCCGAGAAAAAGAAGGCACTCCTTGCCCCCGAGTTTCAAAATAACTCTAGAAGCACTGAGAAGAAGTCAGCTGCCGCCCGCATTTTGCTGCCAAAAGGCGGAGATGTGCAACTTCGGCATGTCGCTGAGGGGGGCTCGGTTTATGTTCATGACAACTTCTTCCCAAACACCGGTCTGAGGATCCTGCGTGGCTCAGGGCCGTGCATGCTACTTGAGCAACCGGCAGAAATGACAAAAAAATGTGCATGCATGCACACACAAACAAACACACAAACACAAACACGCTAAATGAAAACCAAGCAAGAACAAAAACAAACAGGGCACAGGAAGTACACGCCTTTGTGGCTGCTAGTGTTCTAAATTAAGTGCACGCTCCAGAAGCCGCCAAAATATGATGCTTTCCTGAAGCGGCAATGTTTCCCCAACAAGAAGCAGAAGAACCGAGCCCGATTCCAAAACATGGCAGGTACACAGAATCGTCGAAGTCACCACTACTTGTGTGTGGCAAGGTTACCCCCCGTGGAACGCAGTCCATCCACAAAGTCAAAAAGTCACCGCCGAAATTTGCCTGAATGTGACGCACAATCATTTCAATGAAAATATGTTGTCAAGAATCCGCCAAGTTGCAAAACACACTGGAACGCAAGTCACTGCCACAGAAAAACGCATACTTTTTCAGCCTCGGAAAGCAAGCAAACCCCATAAAACGCAATATGCAACAACTCCTCTAAAACTTGGCACCAGATTGCCAGATTGCCGCAAAAGTGGGCAAGATGCATGGAACGCACGTCCCAGGTAAACATAAAAAGTGCCTGCCAAGTTGGAAACGTTTGTAGTGTTGGAAAGGGACCAAGTGCTAGCGCAAGCAAGAGAGTGCTGAGAAGCTCGGGTTGAGAACGTGCAGGGGGCTTTTGGACGAGACCCCGGACGAGACCCCGGACGAGACCTTGTGAATTTACGAACGAGACCCCCAAGTGTGCCGCATGAGACATGGCCCGGCAGCAGCAGCAGCAGCAGAAGCAACAGCAAAAGCAGCAGCAGCAGCAGCCAAAGAACACGCGCGCGCAGATCCCAACGGCCCATGGCCACGGAACGCAAATCCCAACGGCCCACACTTAGATGGGCTGCGCAACTGCTAGCCGTTTTCATTTTTATTGTCATTTAGCAGCACTATATTAGCACTGGCCATACTAATTTGCCTAGTCCTTCTTGGGCCACTATGGCGCTGGAAAACTCATCAAAAACATGATGCTATGTTTTAGCTCTTTGCTTAGCTAGTGACCTGCTAATTCTTAGCTTTTGAATTCCGTCAAAATTATGCTAATTAGCTAAGTCCTGCCTTCCAAGCTCCCTGAGCAACAGTTGACAGATGCACTTGCAGTGTTCTCACTGCGCCTACGCCTGCGTGTCATGCTGGATGCTTGCTTAGAAGGATGATGTGAAGACTATGAAGGCAGCACGTTTGAAGCCTAGGCAGCTTTGCACATGTAAGTGCCCATTGCCATGTTAACAGTTCAGCTTATGGCCTGCTGTTGGCTCAAGAGGCCCGGGTGGTTCATTGGGTAGGCTGTGTGCGAAGGCTGGCTTTGCTGGCACAACTAAAGAGCAGGCAGGTAAGGCTGCAGTCAGCTCATGCAGCTCAAGTTTCTGCAGGGGTGCAATCTGTTCTGCAACATGCCTTGTGTGCTCAAGAAGGACGTGCATATGAAAAGCAACTGCACATGCATGATCAGCAAAGCGCCGTCATTCATGCAACAATGAAGAAGTAGATTGCTGCCAGCAGCCAGCAAGCAGTCATGCTTGCAAAGCATGTGGAGGAGGTGCAGGATTCTTGACATGGAGGACAGCAGAATGGAGCTGAACACCAAAGTCAGTGTGATCTCACAGACCTTGCTCATCAACAGCCTGGCTTACAAGCAGGTGCTAGCCCCAAGTGCCCTTTCGACTTTTGACACACGCATGCACAGAGGAGGCACAATGGTGAATGCCTATGATGTTTACGTTTGCACACTAGCAACTCAACCTTGAAAGGCCTATTATGGCTTCAGCACAGCCAAATCATATGTGTTCTCGGTGTGCTTTGGGTTCGGCCTCTATGAATTTATGCTGAAAGCTTTGGCTGCAGACACACAAGCGCACGGCCAGTCCTTATGCATCGTAGGCCTTCCGAGGGATCCATGCAATTACATTGGTAGATTCGATGCGAGGGAGAAAGGAAATGAGCCCACCCAAGCACTCCACATGTCCTGCGAAGCTTTCGCGTTCGGTGGCCTCGGCGGCGCTTCGCAAGGGCACACGGCGTAGATGTCACCTACTTCTGTAGGATGAATCTCAAAACCATTGGTCATGTCAGGCAACACATGCATTTGTGAGGTCGCAGGATTCGCCTGCGAGCAATATTGGACTCTTTGCTGGCCATAGGGAGCATTCATGGGAGGCGGCTAACGTGGCAGTTGCTAATATTCACTTGAGAGGTTGTTCCAACATGACAGGGCCACCGATTTTGGCAGCAAACGGCTGTGGTTCCCGGCGCTGGTGGAGCAAAGGGTGGCGGCCCGGTCGAAGCAGCCTCGTGGATTTCCTACAATTCTGCTGGAGATACTGTATCTCGGCTTCCCGGCAGCTGGGCCATGCGAGGCAGCTCCAAAGGGCCTCGGCCAAGTGATCGGGCAAAGCCAGGCTTTGCGTCTGGCAAAAAACAAACACCTTGAAGCGGGAACCTCTCATGGATAGGCTCGTGTTACCCCAGGTTACATAGCACAGGAAGATGGTGTAAGCGATAGCTTACCTTCCCACTCGAAATCAAACCCACCGGAAGGAACAAAAATGTGTTTGCAGGGACCTCCAGTCAAGTTCCATGTTAAGGGTGGACGGTCCCATTATTTTCCCTGCCCAAAGAAACATGAGCACCCAAAGGCGTAACTGCAGTGCTGAATCCGCAGCAACCCCCCGAGCCCCAACCCTTGCAAGTTTGCTGTCGGCAGATGTATGGCGTCGATTTGTGGAAACTGCCTGTTAAGCCCTGATTGGGTACAATTCTTGCATGGAGACCCTTCGGGCATCATTTTTATGGCGACCCATGCAACCACAAGACCTGGCCTGCTGAGCTCGCTGGCCCAGAGTTGGGTCGTTTGGTTCTTAAGGCTTCAACATAATAGGTAAATAAATTATATCAAGGGTGATACAGTGGCCAACTAGGTGTGAATCGTCATGGGGCGCCCTCCGGTGAACAACATAATATTTAGGTTACTGGTTTCCCATCAACGGCGAAATCGATTTCAAGCCAGCCCAAACTTCCGAAACCGGGTCCCCAGGCTCTCTTGCTGCGTGCCACTCGCCTCAAGGAGGCAATGCCCCAACTCGAGCGAGTTGAATTCCATAATTCATACGAAAAGTGACCGATTCTGGCATCAATGGCTTTGAGAAACACACAAATCTGCACTGTTGGTAAAATGTGGTGCGAATCGTCATCGGCCCCTCAGCAAAAGAAAAGGCTGGCTGGTCTGAATTCACTGACAATTCCCTGCCAACATGAACACCCGAAAACGTACGAACCCGCAGCGACCCCATCGCGGGCCCCCCCTTGCCAGTTGCAACCGAAACAATCATGCTGCTGCTGCCACCTTTGCTTGTGCTTTGGCATGCATGCTGCACTTAGAATGTGGCTGCTGGCTCTTCTCTGCTTTCTGCTGCTTTGCTTGTCACAGCTACAATGAGCCAAGGAGTGAATGTCCTTATAAGCACTGTGGCTATCAACTTAAAAAACCGCTGCTGCAAAAATGTGTCAATGCAACGAGTCTGAAAGCGGCGTCAACGCTTGAGCCTGTGCTGGCTGACAATCGTTGAGCTGAGCCTTGGGATGGCTGACCCTGCTGCCAACACTACACTGTTGCTGCCCACGCATGGCACTTGCTTTTCCTGCAGCAGCAAAGCCAGGTAGCAGTCTGGCACCGATTTCTGACTAGCCTCCCCACCTTTATGGTGAAAAGTTGCAGATTGCTACTGGTTGGCCTTGAAAGCCAACAGTCTTCCTTCAAGCCCACAGACGGCAGTTGTGAAGGATTTCAAGCAGAAAGCAGTGTTGGCCCTTTGCTGCAGCAGTTTGATGCTATGACCTTAAAACAGAGTGTGGTGAAACGTGCATTTGGGAAAGGAGGGTCTTACCATGACCTCATTATGAAGACACACTTGGCAAAACGAAGCAATTTGACTGATCCTTGGGGTACGCAGATGAACTGCGCCCAGATAACCAGCTGGCAAGAAAGCAGTGCGCAGTTTATGCGACACTGGCATCCTTTGGGCAATCAGTGATTGTCTAACCCTGCAACTTGGACGGTGCTGTTTTGTGCAGAAGTGAAATTTTAAACCAGCTTGATGGCAACATTAGCCAGTGCGTCAAATTCTTACTGTACTCCATGTTCAACAACCCCTGTGGCAACCCAGCCAGTGCCACTGCAGTGGTGGCACAAGAATAAGGCTGTTTCGGCAAGATGGTGGATTCCTTGGAGTGCTGAAAGCTCTACATGACCATACGGCTAGCCATGTGCGCTTCGATGGAGGGACCTCCGCGGAGTTTGTCCCGGACAAAGGGCTCCGGGAAGGCTTCCCCGGTCCTCTTCAATTTGTACCACCATGGTATTATGGAGGTATTCCGAGCACGACGCGCGCGGGCGGCACAGGAGCGACAAATGACGCCAGGCGTCACGTGGAACTACAAGGTCGATGGGAAGATCGGAAAGAGACGCATGGACCGCCTAGCGGACTTCGTGGCAGGCACAGTACTTTCGCGAGGTCAGCTGCAGATTTCGCGGCAGGCGCAGCACTTTCGCAAGGTACGGTGCAGAGTTTGACGCAGTGAAAAATATACAGAGATATAAACATGAAGAAAAAGGCAGAAAACAGAGAGAGAGAGAGAGAGAGAAAGAAAGAAAGAAAGAAAGAAAGAAAGAAAGAAAGAAAAAAGAAAGAAAGAAAGAGAGTGATGATCGAGGAAGTGATGATTCAGCAAAGGTTGCGTTAAGCTCTGTAAACAATCTGAAAATCAGCGGGGGGGCTGGGGGGGGGCGACAGCCCCCCCGATGATGTTCGAGGAAGTGATGATTCAACAAGGGGTGCGGCGTTCAGCTCTGTAAGCATTCTACAAATCAGCAGGGGGGGGGGGGGGGGGCTGCCGCCCCCCCATGATGTTCGAAGAAGTGATGATTCAACAAAGGGTGGTGATGATCGAAGAAGTGATGATTCAGCAAAGGGTGCGGAATCTCTGTAAACATTCTGAAAATCAGCGGGGGGGTTTGGGGGGGCGGCAGCCCCCCCCATGATGCTCGAAGAAGTGATGATTCAACAAAGGGTGATGATGATCGAAGAAGTGATGATTCAGCAAAGGGTGCGTTAATCACTGTCAACCTTCTACAAATCAGCGGGGTGGTTGGGGGGGGTTCCTTCCTTCCTTCCTTCCTTCCTTCCTTCCTCCCTCCTCCCTTCCCTCCTTCCCTCCTTCCTCCCTTCCTCCTTCCTCCCTTCCCCCTTCCTCCTTCCTCCTTCCTTCCTTCCTTCCTTCCTTCCTTCCTTCCCTCCCTCCCTCCTGCCTGCCTGCCTGCCTGCCTGCCTGCCTGCCTGCCTGCCTGCCTTCCTTCCTTCCTTCCTTCCTTCCTTCCTTCCTTCCTTCCTTCCTTCCTTCCTTCCTTCCTTCCTTCCTTCCTTCCTTCCTTCCTTCCTCCTCCCATAGGAATGAGCATAAGATTTGTTTGATGCCTAATAAGTTTGTTTGATGCCTAATAAGTGTTGTTTGATGCCTAATAAGTTGTTTGATGCCCATCCCGGACAAAGGCGCGCCTGTCCATGTCTTTTGGGTGTGGATAGTGCAAGTTAAGGCAAGTTAATTGCTAGCTCATTACTAGCTAGTGACTTCTATTATTTGTTATACTTAACTTGCCTAATTATGTTAAAGTATTAGAAGGCTATACCAATTGGCCGGCCCATCTAAGCAACATCCATGCGAAACTACTCCGCACAATTTCAACGCCATTGAAAACACTCAATTCCAAACCACAACGGTAACGCAAGCGGCTACGACTTTGCCAAGTTGGAACCCCCATGGCATGCAAATGCCAACATAACACGGCGGCGACTTCAACAAGTTTGCGTACCCGCATTGAGTAGACCCGATTCGCCATGACTATCGTGGCTTCATTGGGCGCCTGCACGAGCTGCAAACAAAGCCCAGAAGGTCAAACCCGCGGTGCGCACCCCTCTGCCCAACGCCAGGCTTGAAATCTGCAAATTCCAGGCTTACTAAACAAACAATCAGTAAGGGATCCACGACTGAAAGACCTTCATGATGGTGAGCTTATTTTGGCCCGGGATGGGATAAACTTGGCAGTTCTAATGGCCCCCGGACGACTTCCTGCAAATCGCGCCTTCCACTCAGGGTTCCTCTCGTTGTTCCAGACCACGGTAGTGATGGCTGGTCGTGCCACACCTGGACAAAAGTCTTGTACCACGAGCATTGTTTCTGCGCAGCCACTTGCAAAAATGGCTGAGCTTGTTCAGCCAAGCACATGACAGGAATGGCGACGACAACAATTGGTCTCCAACAAATGCCCCACTGCCATCTCAAAAGGCTGGTGGGCATTCAAATGGGTACTGGTGAGTCAAAATGGATTGTGTGTGTGTGGGTACCTAATTTTGCAATAGCTTCGGGAAGCAGACGGGGCTCCCCGCGCAGAATAGCCTAGAGCCACAGTCAGAATATGCAGTTGCCATACAGGACCCGCACAAATTCTGGGGTCTTCGGCAGGAAATAGGAATGTTTCCTAACAGGTCTTCCTCCAGGGAGATCCCCACCTCCAAGCGGCAAAAGCTTGGTCGCAGGCTTGGACCAAAGGTCCAAACGGCCAGTTCCCACCGGTCTAATCAAACAATTCATCAATATTTACACGTGCCCACCCGTCCAAAACAAATGGATGAATATCATGTTGGTGACGTACCGTAGGGAACTTCCATGTCCCACCCAAAATTGGACGCCGATTCCGGGGAGACTGCCTCCAAAAAGGGAAGCCCCGATGAATCAACTGGGTTCAAATTACATAAATTACTTGGTTGACAATATTTTGTGGTTCTAGAACCCGAGCAAAAGGGGAAATAACTGCCCGTTGTTCTCGCCCTCGTCTTTGAGCCTCCCAGATCAAACTTCACGAAGGGATCCGACTCGTCGAAGCGGTCGGCGCTCCGCAAGTTCCGGGCCCGGATCTTGGTGAAGACCAGAGTGCCCGTCAGCTCCGGATCCTGCGACATGCGTAGTGGATCCCAGCAGAAAGGGGTGGTTTGGAGGGGCCTGAAGAAAAACAATGATATTTTTTTGGTTTGCCTCAAATGTCAATTCTTGCTTGAGGACATGTCAGCCTCCACTTTTTGGTGATTGGAATTGTTGCTTTAGAGGCCGTGGAGGGTTCCCATTTACTCTCAAAATTTGCAAGGGGTTGAAATCCAAACCACCATTCCAAAAGTCCAATTAGGGGCGCGCTGTGGAACACAAACAAACTCCGGGACAATCCCGCCCTCTCCCCAAACGGAAAGAATGCCTATGGGGACAGGGACCTTTTGGTGGTAAAACCCTTTTCATGAATTACTTCGGACGGGCAAACTTCTGGTCAGAGCTGAGGCGCAGAAGAAGCCACCTCGTTTGACCCCACATTCAGCAGTGCGTTCCACCAGTGCGGCTGCGTGCGCACCCCCGTCGCCGTTGTTGGCGCCTGCGCCAGAAGCCGCAAATCAGCCTCTCTATGCTTGGTGCTTTGGATTGGCGGTTTGACGAGGGCGGTTTCTCTTTTACCCTATGCAAGAACCAAAGGTTTGCTAAATCCCCATGCCACGACTCCATACCACCAATTGGCAGAAAGCGAAAAGGGTGACATGGGTTACGGTAAAGCCAAAAGGGTGACATGGGTGACCCGGTGACCCATCCGTCAAAACCTGCTTGGCCTCAGTCGCGCCGAAGCAAGGCTCTCCCAAAGGATCCTACTCCTTGCACTCTTCCCATGAAACGCCACGGGTTGCCTGGCCTTTGCTTCAGAGCCATCCGGACTGTGAGAATGGCTTGCAAGTATTGCCTGCAACACATACCCCACTGCAAAGAAACAAGCTTGAATTTGGCCTTCTCAAAGTGATGTTGAAACCCACATGTTGAATGCATCACATGAGTGTCTCCTGTTTCAGTGTCCTTTTTGTGGGCTGTTGAAAAAGAGAACCACCAGAAAACCATGGGCTTCCCACACTTGGGGGCCAACCCATTGTTCTTTGAACAGGCTATCCAGGCAAGGGAGCTCACCAACCGGCATTTGCCAAAGGCGCACGTTCACAACCACGAACGGTTGTATAGGAACGGGGTCCAGGGCACCACAATACGGTGCGGCGAAACTGTGTTGAAACCAAGGGGAGTCTTTTACCCCTTTCAGTTTCGGCGATTCCCTGGACCAGCCCCGGTTGAAGCAACTCCCCACTTGATCTTTTCCTTTCAGGTTTGTCTCAAAATGTGTGGACCCAAAGTGCACTTTGGGTCCCAAAGAAGGGTACCAAGAAGGGCATTGGAGCACCGCGACCAAATCCACGAATCAGTGCTTCAGACGGCCTGCTTCAGCTGCCGCGCCCGGACACGCCAATCCTCCTGGGGCACCCTACCCTCCTGTCCTGATCGGTCCTACGGAAACCCAGTTGAGCTGGAAAAACAAAAAAAAGTATTAAAACTCTTATCCCAAGTGTTTTCATTGCAAATCCAAGCGGCGGTCTTCACAAGCATGAGGTCTCCCAATAGCATGCCCCGTAAACCGCTGCAAATGGTCTGCTAAATTTTTCACTCGGCAAATTTGCTGGGATCTGCAGAAAAAAATGCAAAATGCAGAAATGGGCCACTCCTGCTCCAAGCAGTTTGGGGGCATCTGCGGGTTTGCGCGGGACTTGCGCGGGACTTGCGCGAAAACTTGTTACCCTTCGGGCCATGATAACGATTCTGATGATGATTATGATAATGGGCCAACTGTTGGCACTGATGCGGACTCCACAAGAGGCTGATTCACAGGAAAATTGTCTTCAGGATCACCCCCAGCTTTTGCCAACAAAAACAATGAGATGCTGGCGCGTTGTGAACCTGCAAATGCAGGTGTTAAAGAGCGCTTCAGTCTGGTGGTTTTCAAGGGACGGGCAGAAAAACAAACTGGTGGTGCTTTGAAGGTGGCCTGAGAATACCTTATGATGCTGTTTCGTGGCTTCAACCCCGCCACCAATCCAATCGACCGGGGCTAGCTGAGACTGGCTGTATATAAGTGGAAATGGGCAAACATGGGAAGAGGGGGAGGCTGCTGTTTGTGCGCCGGGGCATGTTTTAAGGAAACCACAGGTGTACATGGCATACATCAAGGGCAGCAACCAGCGAGGTGATAATACGAAAACTGCTGAAGTAAACGACATGCTGTTCACGTTTTCTGGTGGAAGAAACAAAGAATACAACTTCCAGAAGTAAGGATGTGTTGTCTCTTCCGCTTCACTCCGGCCAACTCGCGAAAACCAACAGTTGGTTGTGGGGAAGCAGCGCACATGGCTTGCTTGGCGTCCCACCCGACGTGGAACCTGCGTCCAGGACCCCCGCCCCACCTGGGCGGTTCCCAGCAGCCGCTCCAAGTTCTGTGGCCACCGCATGGCCAGCGGCTCCGCCTCTGGCCACCGCCGCCGCTCCGGAACCTCTGAGCCCGGATGAATTCCCCCCTGTCCGTGGGAAAGGTGGCTCCATGTGGCTCCTCCAAAAGTGATGAATCCCACTAAATGCGGACACCCACCCGAGAAACAACCAGGAGGTTTATCAATCAGGGGTTTCTAATGGATGGGGACCGAAGGGGGTTGACCGCTTTCATAAGCGGGATCCCATCAAAAACGATTTCAAGGGCGAACGTCGAACGCTGCGCACGGGGTTTCGCACCCTAAAGATCCCAAAACTGGCGGGGTTGAATCGCACGTTCGGAAAAGTAAACGGAAAAATCAAAACAACTTGGTTTCCTCTGGCAAAGGCGAACAATAATGGACCACATGATGTTGACCCCAGATTAATAAACCCCCACAAAAACAAAAAGACAACCGGGGATTCATTATGCTAGGGTCCCACTCCCCAAAAACGCCACAAGCCAAACCGCTGTGAGGGCCAGGGCGCCAGTTGAAGGAAGGCCTCGGCACAGGCGAAGCGGCATTTCTCCGGGTCCCGGAGGAAGTATGCGGCCCGACGCTCCAAAAGCTCCTCGCACGCAACGAGTCCCAAGCTCCACTTCCTAGAAAAATTGTAAATAATTAGGATACTTGGGGCGAATCCCCACAAACGGCTCCGTCCCGTTGGGAATGGGTGCCACAACCAGGATAATCAGAACAGAATGACCTGGAAACCACACTGGACTTCCCCAAATGGCTTGAAAATAACGAGACTGAGTAAAATAATTGGGTCAACCATGAATGTTGAATTCCCCAAAAAGTACCCCCCCCTGTGGGAACACATCAGAGCATGATGCTTGTTATGAGAAGTAGACTAACTCGAACATTTGACCCAAAATGCACCCGCCCCTTTGGGAATAAGTATAACATCACGCTTGAATTCGCCAAAGGGCACCCGTCCCTTGGTGAAATATATATATATAATAGTTAGAATAGCTGTAAGAATTAGGACAATGCATCTGGAATTCCCCAAAGCGCGCCCGTCCCTTGGGAAATAAATAGAACCAGTGGAAAAAAGAGCCCTTTGTGAGGCTGACCATTTGTTTGGCGGCTGTCTCTCACCAACGAAAAAGACGTGAAACCTCACGGCATTCCTGTCATGTTTGGCACCGAGCCCTGTGTTCGTGTCTGCCCACATCGAAAACCATCATACAGGTCGGTATCTTCAGGTTAATGTTGTTTTTCCCTGTTATCGAGGAACTTGAAGCCCGGCCTGCACACGGAGAGCATCCCAGGGGCTGAATCGCTCCAGCGTCTTCAGGAGCTGTTGCCCACGAGCCTCAGTCTCCATCTTGCTGGGCTTAACCGGGCTTTCCCCTGGTTGATTCTCCTGCTTGGGAAAAAACCGGGTTGAAAGTGATCTTTTGGCTGGTCCCCATTTTGAGGGACCCTGACCAAACAAAGCCCCTGCATAGGGACGTGTTGTTCTCCTGGGCTCCCAAGGCCTAAAGGTCGAAGCACCTCTGGCACTCCCCCGGCCTTGGCGAGCTTTGCGCGGAACTGCTCGAAGGCGAGACTCGCCACGTCCACTGCCTGCGAGTAGCAGGCCGCGCCCTTGCTATCCAAGGGTACAAAGGCCATGGATAGAGTGGGGCTGTGGGGTACCTTTTCAAGTTACTGTGGAAGCAGCTAGCCCCCTTATATATCTTTTACCCTTCGAGCCCCTTGCAACATCAAAGGGTGCCGAAGCACCTCGGGGCGTGGAAATAAAACATCAAAGCAACTCTTTTGGACTTTGCAAGGGTTTATGGTCAAAGCATTGTCAGCTGCTCACATGGGCTATAACCAGCGGACTACATACACTCCTGCAGGCAACGTTAACATGAAACCCACATACATGCATTTATGGAGGAATCTCCTCCGGGGGACTCCCTTTTTGGCTCCACCTTGCAATGCTAACTTGCAGGGCAGTGTTCCTCCGAAAAGAGATTTCCCTCCTAAAAGGCAAGACATCACCTATTCATCAAGCAGGGGTTTTATTCAACAACTGGCCTGCAACTACCCCAGTCCCTCCGCCCTGGGCTTCTCCTGCTCGGCATGGCGGTGTGCGGGGTCTATTTGGAAGTCGCCCATGAGCGACGTGTGGCTCTTGATGGACTTCTCCCAGGCTGTGATTGCCCCATCCAACTGCTCCTGGAAAACAATGAGTCTTTGTTCTAGCATGGCTCACGGGGTGTGGAATTAGGGGAGTCTGGAAATGCATCCCCCCCGCCACTGTGACTTTGCTTTTGGTTGAAAACCATTCCGGGCTTTTTCCACCCAAGCACATGCCAGGCGATGTTGGACCTTGAGCTGGGGCTCTGGCAAACATCAGAAATCGCAGACGCGTCCACCCCCGGGTGGTACCCAATTGCGACATTTAGTGTGGGCTTTCCAACACAGAATTCTCCAACTCTTAGGTAGCCATTGCTTGCTTGAAAGCACAAACTGTGTTGAAATTGCTCTCAAAATGACTCAAAATGCATTTGCCTCATCAACGTGTCCCGTGCCACCATTATCACATTAGCTCAAGAAATGACATCCAACGGGGTGCATGTAAGACACGGTCCGCATTCGATTGACTCTGTGTTTAGTTTATTTCTTGTGAGCCCCTATCGTATTCCAAGCTTTAGCATTGTGCGAGGTGTCGTGCAAGGGTATCGCTGTGTGTGTGTGTCTGTGTGTCTGTGTCTCTGTGTGTTTGTCTGTGTGTGTCTGTTTGTCTGTGTGTGTCTGTGTGTCTGTCTGTGTGTGTCTGTCTGTGTGTGTCTGTCTGTGTGTGTCTGTCTGTGTGTGTCTGTCTGTGTGTGTGTCTGTCTGTGTGTGTGTGTCTGTCTGTGTGTGTGTCTGTCTGTGTGTGCGTGTGTCCGTGTGTGTGTGTGTCTGTGTGTGTGTGTCTGTGTGTGTGTGTCTGTGTGTGCGTTTGCCTGTGTGTGTGTGTGTCTGTGTGTGTGTGTGTCTGTGTGTGTGTGTGTCTGTGTGTGTGTGTGTCTGTGTGTGTGTGTCTGTGTGTGTGTGTCTGTGTGTGTGTGTGTGTGTGTCTTTGTGTGTGTGTGTGTCTGTGTGTCTGTGTCTCTGTGTCTCTGTGTCTCTGTGTGTCTGTGTGTCTGTGTGTCTGTGTGTCTGTGTGTCTGTGTGTCTGTGTGTCTGTGTGTCTGTGTGTCTGTGTGTCTGTGTGTGCTGTCTGTGTGTCTGTGTGTCTGTGTGTCTGTGTGTCTGTGTGTCTGTGTGTCTGTGTCGTGCGTCTGTGCGTCTGTGCGTCGTCTGTGCGTCTGTGCGTCTGTGCGTCTGTGCGTCTGTGCGTCTGTGCGTCTGTGCGTCTGTGCGTCTGTCTGTGCGTCTGTGCGTCTGTGCGTCTGTGCGTCTGTGTGTTCTGTGCGCGCGCGCGTGCGTGCGTGCGTGTGTGCGGGTGCGTGTGGGGTGTGGGTGTGGGTGTGGGTGTGGGGTGTGGGTGTGGGTGTGGGTGTGGGTGTGGGTGTGGGTGTGGGTGTGGGTGTGGGTGTGGGTGTGGGTGTGGGTGTGGGTGTGGGTGTGGGTGTGTGTGTGGGTGTGGGTGTGTGTGTGTGTGGGTGTGTGTGTGTGTGTGTGCGTGTGTCTGTGTGTGTGTGTGTGTCTGTGTGTGTGTGTGTGTGTGTGTGTGTGTGTGTGTGTGTGTGTGTGTGTGTGTGTGTGTGTGTGTGTGTGTGTGTGTGTGTGTGTGTGTGTGTGTGTGTGTGTGTGTGTGTGTGTGTGTGTGTGTGTGTGTGTGTGTGTGTGTGTGTGTGTGTGTGTCTGTGTGTCTGTGTGTCTGTGTGTGTGTGTCTGTGTGTCTGTGTGTCTGTGTGTCTGTGTGTCTGTCTGTCTGTCTGTCTGTCTGTGTGTCTGTCTCTCTGTCTCTGTCTGTGTGTCTGTCTGTGTGTGTCTGTCTGTGTGTGTGCGCGCGTGTCTGTGTGTGTGTGTCTGTGTGTGTGTGCGCCCGCTATTGGTGATATGCACATTGCAAGGCAACGTAAACAACATATACTTCCATCATGCTGCTTCGTGATAAACTTGACCCTGTCTCATCTGAGAGACCAGGCTGCCTGGTCTCATCTGAGAGACCAGGCTGCCTTCTAGCCCCGCAACACACTCCGGCGTCAGAAAAGGGAACAGCTGTCCAACAGTGGCCTGGGAACTTTCGCGTTTCTTTGAGGAAGGGTTTCTTCTTTGCGTTGCTTTCGGCCCGAACTATAGAATTGCAGGCCACAGTGGATGTCGGATTTCCGGAGCAGAGGTCAAACAAAGCGTCCCCTTGAAATGTCACCATCCAACCAGATGAAAGCATCCCACCAGACGTTCCTGTGCTTGGGTTCCTTGAAACTTCAGGTGCCACTGCATGTTGCTATCGGCCTCCCCAAATGCAGGGTGCCACCGGCTTTCAAGCACCTCGCTGACCAATTCACAAACAGTAGGAGGATGGACTGGGAAATTCATTTAAACCAAGCCACAGATTGCCCGTACAAGATCCTCCAAGTAGATGTTTTTTTGGGAACAAATGGAACTCGAATTGGAACCGGCAACACCTAGTTTCCACAAGCCTAGCCTACAAGAACATCTATAGGCTATAGGACTTTTCCTTTTGGCTTTGCCCAAAATGTGGGGAATCCTTCATCCGAAACAGTAATCGGCAGAGGGACACCACCACAGCCGAGTCTGGTCTGGCCCCTGTGGGATTGAAAACACGACACGCCAAGCCCAGGCACCAGCAGCTGAAGCAGTGCTGAGGCATCAGCATCTGCGCCACTGGCCGGCAGGCCGCGATCGCGCTCCCGCCTGTCCACTGGTGATTGGCTCCTGCAAATCCAGGCGGATGTCAAATTTGGCAAACCCAACTGCGTCTTAGAAGCAGGGCCTGTTCAATCGCCCATAAGAGCTCACATCTCCAGCGGCCATCAGAAACCAACAAACAACCTCTTTTTGGCGCCTCTTGCAAGGGGAAACACATCCAAAGAAGCAATACAAGAGCACCACTGGAGGCCTTGAACTACAACCAAGTCTAGGCAACCGACAAAGCAACTGTCACTTTACCAAGGCTTGGCCCAAATCTGGGGTACACACAGCCAATAATATATTCAGACTCCGTGTCATATCAAGTCAACCCTTAAAACCAAAAAACTATAATTTGCAGGAGCCCAAAGGCCCCAAGGTCATCTCCATTGTGCTCCCATCTCCTACTGCCTTGGAAGATGGTCACTGGAGAGTCTGCGCCCATGGGAGAAGGCCCCTGTCGCGCGAAGTCCAGGCCACCCTCCCTGGCGAATCGCGTGAGGGTAGCTCTCATCGCCAGTTTGTTCGCAAGTGTGTGAGAAAGGCCGGAGAAAACGAAGACACATTTGCATTTCAAGTCGAAATGATGATGCCATCACCACCACCACCACGAAGCCGATCCCCAAATTGCTTTACCGGCTTTCTCAATAGATGCCATATCCTGACTTTATTTGTTTTGTGAAGTACCGCGCGAGCTGTTTGATCGTTTCACCCCTTGTCATAGCTCGGCGGCAGCAACGCAAGCGGCCGCGAGCATCGGGTTCATTTGTCGGTCCGTAAGGCAAGTGCTTTGTGGTTGCAAAAAAAGATCTCAAATATCTGGGTTCCCTTTTGTTTGGTCTGGCTCCCCCTGGTCAACTGCTCGGGAAGTTGAGTCTTCCATCCTCTCCCGTGCAAAGATCGCGCGGAACCCAACATGCGGCCCCCAAAAAGAGATTCCTCTGAATCACGGAACTAGGGGTGACAGCAAATGGGGCAACTCCCTTCATGTGGTAAATCAAGGGGATGACGAAACCCATGGGGAAAGATTCTTTTTTTCGGCGCCCCGCCAGCCGGCCACGCCTCTCTGCTGCCTCACTTGCCGGCGACGACCCGCCGAAGGCGTCGCCCAAAAGGTGCTGCATCTCCGCCCACATGCCACGGCCGCGCCTGAGTCTCTTCAAAGGGTTGCTTGTGCAAACTGCTACAATTCACAAACTGAATATATCAGGGATCCCCGTGTAATTCACTCAGGTGATTTCGTTTCTTAAAAGAGGACACCTCCCCACAAAACAAAGTAGTTTTCTCTTTGTTGTTCCCTTTCTGCTGCCCCAAAAAAACGGGTGCCCTCGCAAAAAACAACAACAACATTGATTACCAAGATGACACTCATGTTTCAGTGGCCCACGCGGTGATGTCTAAACCATGCAAAACTGCAACATAAGGAGCCACCCCCTTGCGCAAGGTTCAACTCGTCGCCAGTTGGTTCCTCATCCATATTTTTTCAGCCAGGCTGGGTGAGCCCCGCCTGTTCCTGTTTTGCTTGAGGCATTTGATCTGCGTGGGTCCAGTGCATGTACATGACATGGCGCGTTGCCGGTTTATGGTTGCCTACACTGCGTCCTGCCCGGTTTGCTGGTGTAGCATGCCCATTGCCGGTGCGTTTCTGGTCCTTCTGGTGGCCGGCAACAGCGCTGGGTCGACACTGTACGTGTCACTCTCTGCCATTTGGCAGGCCAGCCGGCGTGATAGTCCGAAGGTCAAAAGGGATGACGTACGAGAAGTACACGTCACGCTCGCAGTAGACGGACAAAGCCAATTTGCCAGGCGCCACGTGCCAGGATGCGCCAGGGCAAATGCAAGAGTAGCCGGCAAAAGTCCGCATACTTACGAAGAGTAGCCCCGTCACAACTCCAGCATGGATCTGGGATCTGGGTGTTCCGCATCATAGCCATGCTAGGATGCACAAACACAATCCACACCACTCATCTCCATGACTTTATCTCCCATCTGCTGCAACGTTGGCATGGAACTGGTAGGTCCTGGAACAAAGCCCATCAGGCCACGGTCACCCGAAGTGCGTGCCGATCGCTTGCAGGTACAGGTAAAGCACGCGCGAATGACGCGAAGCGTGCCCCGACTGGCCCACCGCTGGAGCGGGGCAGCAAGCATGTCGAATGCGACCACGCATTTGTCAAACGATTTCACAAATTTGTATAGCGCGTTGCGATCTGCGATGGATGTGACGTTTAAACCAACAGGTCACGGGTCCTGCAACCCTCACCACATTGCAGTCGAAGACGCGAGTGTCAGCTGCGTCGCGGTCTTGGGATCGTACAACCATGAAAGGGAATCGAAATAAGCGTTAATGCAATCGTACTACGATCAGTCGCGGACGCTCAAAGCCTACTACGCCAACGGCGCTGGTCAAACTGCACGCTGCACTCAGGGTCAACCAGTTGCAGACGTCGATGTGATGGGGAGGGATGCGACGCGCTAGGTGCACTTATTGAGTTCTTTGTCATTAGGATTTGTTTTCTTGCATTCAGCTTGCCCAAGGCTGCCACGAAGGTTAAAACAGCCAGATCCACATTACCCGCCCTCAGAACACAACTCCGTTGCACACACTGCCGCCAAGCCAAGCACGTGTTTGGCTGCAACGATTGCGACAGGATTTGCTGCACGCTCAGGACTTCGGGCTTGCTGTGATGTTCAACCAGAATCGCAAAAGCGCACTGGAGGAAGGCCAAGCAAGGACATTCTTCAGATCAAGGCTCTGCTCCTGTGTCTCGCTGGCCCGAGCGAGCAGGCCGTAGGCGCTTCCATTGATAAAGGCAACAAGGCGTGAGTATCTTATCACGTCCACGTCGTGGCCGGTGTCTGCTAGCTTCTCAAAAGTTGCCAGCGTGTTGCTCGTCGCAGTTGCAAGCTGCCCAGCAAGACTAGGGACTTGTCGCTAGTGGGGAACCTTTCTCAAGTTCCCCAGGAGGTTGGAACAATGTCAAGCCGGTAAAGGGAAACCTTTCGCCACATGCTCAGCACAACAAGTTGGAGGACTGAAACCGTTCGTGGGGAACTTTTGCCATTGCTCCAAAGGCTGGAAGATTCATGTCAAAACTTGGTGCGGACATGCTCCAAAAAAGGTTGAGATTAAAGTCAAACAACTAGTTAGCAACATGTTCTGTCATTTTTCGATACGTTGGAAGATGAAGGTCAACCGTCAGTGGGGAGCCTTTCCGTCATTTCTCAACAACTTTGCAATGCCATTGTCCAAAAAGGTTGGAAGACCAAGTTCACACTGTTGATGCGGGAACCAGTTTTGCATTCTCCCAAAGCGTGGAAGATTGAAGTCGCATACTGTTCAGTGTGGAACATGTGACACATGTTCCAGAAGGCTGGAAGGCTGAAAGATGTCCAAGTTCAAACCAAAAAGGCAACCAAGATTCGGGGGACTGGCGTCAAGCTGCAGGGCGCGGTCGGAATCTCTCCGAGAGTGCGACGTCGACATGGCAGTGCTGCAAAACCAATGTATCTCTGGGGCAGGAATGCGGATCGGGGCTGCTCTGCACAAAACGGTGACTGCACTGTAACAACTGCGATTGAACTGTTCTGTGACAGGTGGCCAGTGGCTGTGCTTTGTGTGATGTTTTGGGCGCCTGTGCCTTTGAGCAACTGCGTCAACTTCAGTTGTCACGGTGCAGGCTCATTCTATGCAGGGCCCTGGTGCATGTGCGGCTCTGAGCCTCAACCGTCGGAAACTGTCTGGCGCTCAAAGCAAGCCAGCTCTGGCTGAAGAGCGCGTCAACACAGCAACCTCATCCGCTTGCAATGGCTCTTTAACCAGCTGAAAAACCAAGTCTCTAAAGCTGCTCTCGCCTAATTGGGCCTTCCTCCTTTGATTAAAGAAGCTTTTGGCCGGTAATTACAACAGAACAGAACTGCCTGTCATTTCAAACATGATCCAAGCGCTTTTGGCTGATTCTATCAAACAATATATCTTAGCTTTTTCCCGCCAAAGTTTTGAACAACCATACGGATTCTGCCCGAAGTTTAGTGAACTTGGAAAAAGCATATTGACAAGAAAAGCGAGCTCCCAAGACTAGCCAGTCTGTGCAGGAAAACTCGGAAACTTCTTGCCTGGGCGAGTCGGCAGCGCGATGTCAGTATCGATCCGCCCTGACCACTGCGCTTTTGACCCAAAAAGCGGTTTTCGACGCGTACAACAAGTCGCACACACCGGAATTTCAGAAAGGAGATGGAACGACCTGGTTCATCGGTTTGGCTGTCTGACCCGTAGATCCGCAACATTAAGCGACAACTTGCTCAAAGCAATTTGGATGTGGCGCAGAATAAAGGTGCACTCGCTAATGAGTCTACCCCCTACACTGCAGAGCTTGTGCAGCCGAAAGGCCGCTCGTTGACTTCCCATGCCAAAAACAGCTAGCTGTCCAACAACGCGGGTGCCAAATCCGGCTCATGATGTGCATGAGAGTCCAGCCCAGCAACCTCCCAACTAGCAGGCAGTTAATTATCATGCATCAACTTGGCCGCACAATATGGACGCCCAGGTCCCAGGTATCAGGTATGTATCCATGTTGAGACTGGTGGCTGGTGTCCCTGAACTGGGCGATACTCAGGCACTAATTAGTCCGCATACCGACGTAGCTTTGAACAAAGCAGAGCTCGCAAACCTCTCCTTACCACCCCTTCTCGTAACGCCGGCCTCAGGTGCTAGCTTGGGATGGCTTCACCTGGCGAATGGGAAGCCCTGGAGCAGCAATTCAGCTATGACCAAGTGTGTTTGGGATTGTGAGCATGGCGCCGTTGGATTTGCGCAGTTAATCTATATAAATTGATTTGGTGCTGACAAAATTGGTCGTGTAACAAATGTTGTCCAAGCGCTCGAATGCTATTCACGTTTTTTTCAACCAAATCTGCCAAGGAGGAGGTAATTTGCCTTCCCTCTGACCGCAGACTGCGTGTAATTAGTAACCCATGATTCAACCTGGCCCAAGTTTGGGTACCCCAGGCAAGTGAAACCACGCTACAGGAGGGGTATCTTCTTCCCTCTCACTCACTCACTCACTCACTCACTCACTCACTCACTCACTCACTCACCCACCCACCCACTCACTCACTCACTCACTCACTCACTCACTCACTCACTCACTCACTCACTCACTCACTCACTCACTCACTCACTCACTCACTCACTCACTCACTCACTCACTCACTCACTCACTCACTCACTCACTCGCTCGCCCACTCACTCACTCACTCACTCACTCACTCACTCTCTCTCTCTCTCTCTTTCTCTCTCTCTCCCTCTCTTGCCGTGCAAAGTTCGTTTGCAGGGGGTGATTGCACGCCGCCGTTTTCTCAAGCAAAGGTTTATTCAAACTAGATAGTCCTCACTTTGGGCGGTTAAACTTGTTCGAAGGGTGGGGTGCTATCAAGCCAAACACAGGTCAAGACCGCCACTCGCTGATATCCAATGCTGGGCTTGCGTAGCCCTCCTGGTCATTTTTCCCGCTGGCCGTGTCAACTTAAAAGCTCTTCACAACCAGTGGAGCGTCAAATTGCAGCCATTCAGGCAGCAAGCTCTGGCAAACATGCCTTCTGACGGGCCAAAAGCAGTTGGCTGATTGGGTCTTCTGGTGAATGGACAAAATCCGAGTACTCTATGACTATCCAGCCGCCCTGCTCAGGGCAATGTCTGCCGGCAAGACTGTTCGTGCTCCACCGGTCGGGACGGAGAGTAGCTACGTCGGAACATGAGGCAACGTGAGGGCACTGAGTATAGATGATATTTGGCCCAGTCAAACTTTGCCAACAAAGGAATGACATGTTGAGCTCTGCCCGACCCCAACAGGCCCAGCAAGGAGCGCTCGCAAATTGCACGTCCGACTTCTCCGGCTGGCAAACCTGCCACCTAGCGTTCCATGGTTGAGACCCAGTTGCCCAGGTGACCCTGCCAAAAAACCAGGGACCCTCTTTCGGGATTAATGATGTCGACTGCGGGACCCAGCAAACAAAAAGGGATTTCGAGGGTGCCACTGAACAACTGGGCAGAAGTTGAGACTCATGATAGCCTTCGGCTGGAGGCTCGTTTCGACCTTGGTGCTTTGCACCATGCGTGTTCTCAAAAGGCCTGGAGCCCTAGGTGAAGTGTGGGGCAGTCAGCACGGCCGGGCCATTGCAAACACAGCATGTATTCCGCTTGGAGAGCCAGTTGGAAATGCACTTGTAGTGGAACCTCAGCTAATCTCTGGCAATGCTCGTCATACCAAACGAGCTTGCGAAAGTGCAAGTAACTGCAAACGCCTGCAATCTCCGAAAGTGTCCACCCTCTGACTGACCACTTGCCCAGTGACATAAAGGGAACATGTTTGGTGGGCCAGCATCATTCCAAGCGGGAACCAACCAAACAGTACTTCAGAAAATGCCACTGAACAAGTGGGAAACATGTCTCTTGAGATACGGGAAGTTCAAGGACAATCTGCATCCGTTGCCAGGTGGCTTGTGATTGCAGGGAAGCCTCAGGCAGCGCTCAGCATCACAAGCTCCACACTGAAGGAAAGGGTCATGAGTTGTGGGAAACCTTCAGCAGGCGTGAGTCAATCCCCCTTTAGGTGATCGAGTCATTCCGATACATGAAACCCCGATCGAGAGCACAACCTATGCCTTGATCTTGCACGCTGATTCCAAAGAGTCCGCTCAAGGGGGAACGAATGTACTGTATAACTTTCTTTCTCAGGTTGCCTGACCTGACAGCATTCAATTCAGGCTTTGCTCTCCACACTCGAGGCCTTCAAACGTCATGGTGGCTTTATCTAAGGATCCTTGAAACCTTTGCCGATTGCTGCGGCCAAAAATGAACAATCAACCAAGCCCTCACGCGCTGCTTAAGCTGGGCCTTCTTTCAGCCTATGGATTGCCAAGGTCCGGGCACACGAATGTCCTCTTTGGCCTCCATCACCTCTTGGCAAACCACGCAGAAGACCACCTCGCTCAAGGCAGGAGAACAGCGGCGGCTCTGATGGCTCTGACGCCGACCAAAACCACCCAACGAGAACGACTACCAAAGCGCCAGTGGAACAAAGGCCTGGAGAAGCTGATGGGCATAAGCTACTGATCCCAACTTAAAGGGGGATCCTGTGAAGCATTTGTGGTATCTCTGTTCACCCTCAATGACTGCGAGCGCACAGTCATGAATCAACCCCTGCTGGATCACTCAACGGTCTATTTAGCGAGGCTCCTAACCTCCTCAAAGCTAGCCCGCTCCCATCATGCTCTCAAAGCAAAGTTGGCAGTTGTTCTTCTTGCTTCCACGATCTTTCCAGGGATCATTGGTTTGAGGCAATGCTATCTGGAAGCTTGCAAGGTGTTTGGAAAGGAACAATACATGCAAAGGAAACTAAGCGTGGGACTTGGCAATGCTCTTTTCCAGTAGTGTTAGCTGCCCACAAATGTCTAACAGCCTCACACCAAAGTCATGATTGAATCAGCTTCACCCAGGATGTTGCCAGTGGGTAACACCTCCACATTGCGCGCTTGCCTGCTTAGCAGAATTCTGCAAACAGCAGCTGAAGCAGGCCAAATATGTATCAGTTTGAATCGAATACTAAAAGTTGCTGCGAAAACATTGAAAACAACATTGGGCCTCCTACCGCAACTGCTCAATTTCGCCGACACGCAAGAGTTGCAGTTGGTCCAGCGCAATTAGCCTTGCAAACCAGCAATGGCCATCCAAATTTTCACTTGTTCCACCCCTCCCGCCTCCCAAAACACAAAAAACGATTCAGAAAAAGCAGAACAAAGGTCCAAGCATGTCCAAGCAAAACATGGCTCAATCTCCTCGCCTGCTGGTTGCTGCTCACTTCCTGGGACTCCTTGTCCACCCGCGGCAGCTTGGGCACCACACTGGGGTCCACTGGCGGGGCCCCGCCCCCCACCAGGACCTCGGTGGATCGGTTTACGCCGCTGATCACAGGTTGGCGCGTCCACACTCCCAGTCCCAAAAGTTGTTCATGACAAACCTTGCCATGGTCCACATGTTGACAACCCATGGCTTTCTCTTGAACCCCCTGGCGTTTGGAAGACCGATCTAGCCTGTTTATATGAATCCATCAGCTTCACAAAGTATCGTCTCTGCACCCTGCCCTCGCACTCACTGCGAAAAGCAAGTGGGCTGGGAATCTGGCCCGGTCGCCTCTCCATCTCGGAAGGTGCAGGTAGCACAAGAACCTGAGCTGAGCATAGCAAGCAGAGACTTTTTACTAGCCACATCCCTTGCAGTCTCCAGAAAAAGCGATGGGGGAATGGACCCTTCTGACTTGCTTCGCAGAAGTGCGAATTCAGCCCAGCTGCTGGTACAGCGCCTCACACTGCTCCACGTAGGGGATCGCAAAGGTCAGGGATCTCAAGTAGTCTTGAATCCTAGCGCACTCTCACTGCAACCTCCCCCCACCCCTTCACACTTTGCCGCAGCCGCTTTGCTGACCCACAGGGAGGAAAGCATATCACAATTATTTGACAGTCTCTGAGTGTGCTGACTAGGGCACTTCTTGGGAGAAGCCCATGTTTGACTCTGTCCGGCGCGCTACGCGGCGCCAGGGGTCATGCGTGAGGGCGGCCAAGACCATTGTGAGAGGTTGATTCAAAGTGATGCCCTGCCGTTCCAAAGGTGTGACCAAGAAAACGAGCAAGCATTTGCCGACGCAGGCTGTGGATTTTTCCAGTTGGTAAAAGATGCTGGGGCATTCAGTCTCCCTGACGCTTGGTCACTGTGCAGCAGGTGCTCCCAAGAACTTTGGTTGTCGACTAGATCCTTCACGAGGCCACATAAATCTTGCCCGAAACCTGCCAGCAAAAGATAAGACATGTCCTGTTTGTTCAACAGGTACCCTGTTTTTTGATGCCGGTGACGCTGATCAATGGAGTTCCCTATTCATGCCAAGCATCCTTGCAGCTCTCTCTTCCAGAAAGCGACGGTCATGCCTGAGATCCAAGCGGCCATGTGCAACCAGCCGCTCAACTACTGACATTTTACTGACCTTCACCCAAAATGAGAATGCGCCCTTCTGCATGCTCTCTCTTACCCCGGTATACCTTGGCAGCATGAGCACAATCGTCAGGCAATGCACGAATCAAGGGGCTGTTCTCTGTCTCTCTCTCTCTCTCTAGCATGCACAAGCAGGTCTCGTTCAAATCAAGGGGCTTCGGCTGCACCTCTTTATGATTGGGACTGTCCCCCACTAGCCTTCATTCACGGTGATTATTGACTGTGGCCCTTTCGGCTGTGAAGGCAACAAGGCTGCACACCCCACAGCACGGGCTCCTCAAAACGCAAGCAACCATGGAGCGCCCATGAACAAACAGGCAGATATTTGCCAAACGCAAGAAGCATGAGGCCAACACAGGAACACTTCCTACAAACACGGCTTTAAGTTAGTCCATCCAAGGGGCTGTCCAAATATCACCGAGCGGGCTGTGGCGCGAGGCGGGGGCGAGGGTAAGCCCGCACGGGCCAAGTATGTCTGACCTAGGCAGTGGAGTCAAGCGCCTATATTGACCAGAGTGGCCCCTTGCTTGGCAAGGTTGCAAAAAATCCGTCACCTCAGGAACTGTATGACAGGACCTGCTTGACTCAAGTGTCAAAGAAGATGAGGCAAGCAATTGGAACTGTCTCGGTCGAATGTATCAAGCACACGCCTCGCTCAAGGCCCCTATGGAATTGCTGCTTCGTAACGGCGCAGCAACCAGCCATCACTCCTAAAAGTCGGGCGCATGAGTCCATCACAGTTGCACCTGGGGTGCTTGCCTGGCTTGAAGGGTTGCTGTCGGGCTCCATTGCCCTCGTGTGTCCATACGACAACTGCTGGAGTCATAACCCTCCTGAAAATGACCAGAAGCGCGGTCATGCCTCAACACTCGCCTCGCTGGGAAGCGGCCAGACCCCGTCTCCAACCCCTTCCCCACAACCAAGTTCTGAGGACAAATCCTCCGCGGCTCAAACCCACACCCAGCCAAACGCAACTCTCCCCTACAAACTGATCAAGTTCTTCTTGCAACCACCCAAATTCCCCTCAGTCAAATCCCGCAGAAACCGGTCAAATTCGTTACCAATGTGGAAACGCACAAACATGCACCTATCATATATCTTGGAAACCAGCTCACGCATGTTGATGCCGACTCACTCACTCAAACAAACAAAACACTTCAAGGCAAACCAAAACGCAGTACCTCAACGCCAGCCAAAAGCATAATTACTGGCCGAGGCGGGCAGCGCGAAGCGTTTACAATAAACAGCAGGAGGGCCCATGGTGAGCATCAAACCCTTCCTGACTTGGGGGGATATCTTCATTTGGCAAAGAGACACGCTGGCCATTCCAGTGGACAAAGGGTGCAGTTGCCTGTTCTAGTCCCATGTTGCAAGCCTTCCAACTTCCAACCTTGCTGTGTGCCACCAACAGAATTGCCCCAACAACATAAAATCATAAAAGGGCAGTGCAATTCGCACGGCCACCGTGGCCAACGGCGCCTTTCCAACGAATCCCCACCGTTTTGGCAAAGTTTCGCCCTTGGGAAGTGAGCACCAGCATTTTTTTCAAAAGAAGGGGCCAGGGGCTCACATATTTCTGACAGTGGTGCTGAGAACCCCCCAAACTCCTTTCAAGAAGACGTGTTGCACCCGTTGTGGCCAACCTTGTGACGCGCCGGCCCACTGGCGGATCAATCGAGTGGCTGAGGGATTGGTGCAGTGACCTCACCTGCCGAAACCGCCGCCGGATCTGCCACACGGCGTCGCCGTTTCCTCGGGAAACGGAAAAGGCCGGGCGCGACATGCTGGCCACATGGGCCGCAAAGTAAAACCCAAAGGAAACCACCGGGGTCACTAACTTTGAGACACGCCCACAGGAGCTCTACAGTTGGCATGGCACAATGCCCTCAGTTTGGTGTGGTCAGGGTTACTAGCTTGGAGTCGATCAAAGTCAGCCCCCAAGTCGGTGGGCTGGGAGAATGCTGCAGCCTCCTGCGTTGACTTTAATCTCCCTAAAGCAGTCAGAATACTCGGCTCAAAAACCATCCATGTTAGCATGTTCCCCTGCATGAAAGGTTTGCAAGATATTCCGTGCTTGGTACTCAAGCAAACGGGAAACTATGCGAGGACTCCTCACCTCAGCACGCCTGAGGCATGACAGGATCTGTGAGTTTGGTCTGAAAAAATGACAGCCTCGACCGGTTTAATGTGGCACAGAATGGTTGCATGAGACACCTTGAACATTTCATGTATTATGGGAACCCTGTAAACCCTCAATGCTTGTCCAAACTTGCAGGGCCCAGGACTAAGCCCCCGATGGCTTGGCTTAAGCCGAAGGTCAGCGAAGGCATTGTTTGGGGCCCGGGAACAAAAAGGAACTCCATTGATAAAAGCAATGTTTGTTCTGTGCTCGTTTTTGTTTTCTTTCTTTTTTTATCGAGAGACTCTTTCAATTCATGTGAAAAGGTAGTTCCTTTTCGTAGCCCCGGGATAGAACCTCCGCCTCATCCACCCACTGGGGGCGGCACGGATGGTCAAGTTGAACATGACAGGGTTCACTCCTGCCAATCAACAGGCACGGCATGCTGATTTCAAGGCTGTTCTCGAATGTCCTCGATAGTTGCTTGTGGCAGCCGCAACAAGCAGCTGTCACTAATTTCACATCTTTGTCACACAATTCAGGTTGATGACGGATTGGTTTAAGTGGACAAGTTGGCTTCAGTCATCACAAGGTTGATTCGAGTCATCATCAGAGAGAGTACGACATTCGAGCTCGACACCGTTTGCGGCTGCCAAAAGCTTTCACGATTCGCAGTCCTGAAAAGCCATCCACTTGAATGCGAAATGGGCAAAGGTCTTGCTGTGTACAGCTTGGACCTGCCGAACGCGGCGAAGAAAGCGGGTGGAACATTCAAAAGGGGCGACTAGACGCCCCCTACTTCGTCCCAAGAAAGGGGGGCTCAACAAACCCAGTGCTTCTAGATACCTCCATGTGCGGAAACAGCTTGGTTACCTTCCATATTGGTAACTGACCGCTGGTTCCAGGAACCACAAAAGCAGGGCCCGAAACCGTGAAACTTTTTTGGGAACCAAGGCTGGTTCCCAAAAAACAGTCACCAACGGCCAGTTTACAGGTTACTAGGAGTCGCTGGGAAAGCGGTTCCCATGATTCTTCCGCTGGCAGCCTGCACCAAATCCCATCTCATTGCGTTCTGCTGGGACATACATAGTTCCCTTCACCCGACCCCCTGCAATTTGACACGCAACCCCAAAAAGGAGGTGACGCGAAAGCAGGTTCCTCCAAACATGATGCTTTTCTGGATTCTACGTTAACCATGTTAACCTGCAGGAGGGTAAGCCTTCAGCCAAGCAAAACATCACTCCTTGCTGGCTATGGCAGCTCAAGTTGGCGTACTCCTTCACAGCCAAGACCCCAACGAATGCCAATACCATATCGAGGGGGGCTGCACGCTGCAAATGTCTAAGTCGAATCCAAGTGGGTGATCAACCTCCTGAGCCCCCAATTCCGGCTCCCTTTCAAAGGAACCTTTGCTGCTGAAAACCCGAACCTCAGGCAGCAATTCGCCCAACTCTTGCGCCTGCCTCTGCTGGATGCATTGCTGAGCTCGGTCGTGGGCGCAGGGTCCAGCCGAAAGCTGTCAATGCACTGCCGGCACCGCGAGCACGCCATCGCCCAATTCCAGGCTCCAACCAAAGGGTCGACCGGAAAGCCCCTGTTTCCCAATCCGACCTCGGGATGACCGGAACATATTGGGGAACTGAAACTTCGATCGCTTGACCTCTCCTGTGCCGGGAGCAGGCTCAGGCCCCTTGAACCTTCATGGCTGCGTGTTGCAAGGACTTGTCTCGGATCTGGAGCCAGCCACTAATCAAGAAGAATTGTGCCGAATGTGCTCTCAACACCATTCCTGGCAGCATCAAGAAAGCGACCTTTTTTGCTTGGGACAGGCCAGCCTTGAACAAATCATGTCATAACAAGGTGGCTTGCCCACTCCTCTTTGATTGGAAGGCTTCCGTGGTTCTCTTGCTGCTCTTGCTTGTGAGGCTCACTGGATGTGAACGCTTGCTTGAACAAACTACCGCCAAGGTGCCAATAAGTTATCCAATACTACGTGCGCAATACGGCGGGACTGAGTCCTTGCCAGCCCTGCTTTGCTCCTATCAGGGAGGGGGAGGATTTCAAAAGACACAGCCATTGCTGACACAAGCAAATCAAGCACAATACAATTTGGCAGCTGAACACATTCAGTAGTCCTTCTTTACTTCAAGCCTTATCTATCATTCGGGTTAGTGTGTGGCAGGGGTAGGCCTGTTCAGGGCATGATTAACCTTCTTTAAAAACAAAGGATAGAACTACACAAAGCGTCACATTGCTTTCTCCTGTCCAGCCTTGGGGAGGCCGCCTCAAGGCGGAACACTCCCGCCCGCCAAATCAGTGATGTGCTGAGTTCATCAAAAACCCAGTACTGTTCGGGTGTACTGGGCATCTGGTCTGCCAGTGCGCTTCTTCAATCAAGCATTTTGCGGCGAGGAGGTGGCTGCTGAGCCAAGCTATGTGCAGCCTAAGGCCAAGGGCTTTCCTTCATCGGGAGTGCATCTCTGCCCACCTTGCTCGCATGAATGGCACAAGCCCATGGCAAATAAGTCACAATCAAAACCCAAAGTGGAAGGAGCTCGGAACCATGTGAAGCACCTCCTCGCCCACAGCTGTTTCTGGTTGGGACCGTCCCTTACCAACCCTTAGTTACCTGGGTTGATTCTGGCTCCTGTCAGAAACCCAGGATTAATAAAAACCGCATTTGGGTCTTCCTTTTTAGGGGAGCCCAGGTATAGTTGGCTTTCCTTTGGGTTGTCTTTAAACCGCACCCAAAAGAAGGTGTCCTTAAAAAAGCACTCACCCATTGCTTGTTTTGCGTCGCGGCGCGGTCCAAGACCCACAGGTACCCTCCGTGGGGAACGAGGCACATGAGACGAGCGGATGTGAACTGACCACGAACACCTAGACCTTTAGCGGATTTTCGAGGGACCATCTGCGTTAAAGGGAACCCCTCGACACCGCTGCAGGCCCAAATGTATTGCTCTGCGGTGTGCATGCTGGTCGTGGGCATCGGGGATGCGTGACGCCCTGGCTCCTGAACAGGGAGGACATGGGAGGACTATGGCTTTGGTGGGAATTCTTCGCGCTTGGAGGTGGCACGTTTAACATCCATCAACTGGATTCATCAGGTCCGCAGCACTGCACCACTGCTGTGCAGGAGGAAGGAAACTTGAGCTGGAGCAAAGTACCCGCAAACCAGGGAACAGCAATGAACTAACAGCAGTATCGTGGATCCTCCCTCCGACCTCCAACAGCGTAGGACTTTGTACAAGCCGGCCCTCACCGAGCGCGGACAAGGAAGATCTCAGCAGACCAAGGTCCCATCGTGGGGGCGGCGCCAGAAGAGCAGCATCTTCTCCAGCCACCGGAAGTCCCACCCAGTGCAACGCCAAATCCGGGCGCGCAGGACGTCCTCAGTGACACGCAGATTGAACTAGCAACCTCCCTGGCAAAGCCGACATCAGGGTTGCGGGGCTGATTAGCTTGGCGGAGGTTCCATTGGGTGAGGCGGGCTCGGGTAGCGGTGAAACTTGTTCACTGCATGACCAATTCTAGACAAAACCCCATCATGCAAAAAACAGCATGGCGCAAGGGATTTGGGTGCAGCGAATTTCGTTGGGATGGTGGGTTTCTCTGCTGGCGCGGGGCCATTTACATTCAGCTTTTGGATGAGTACGAGTTCAAGAGCACAACAAGCGACTCAGAAGCTCGGCCCCCAGAAAACCCAGGTGCAAGGCATCCCAACTTGTGCGCTGCACTCCGTTTTGGGTTGGAAGGCGGGAAGCCCTGCATTAAGGGAAGAAGGGAAGAATGGAATCAAAAAGCATGGAATCAAAGTCGTCTTGAGGTATGGGGTGCGGGAGGCCTGGCGATTGCCACCAGAATATGTATTAAAGGCGGGATGTTCCACTTAGACAAGGGGTGTGTAAGCTCCTTGCCACCAAAACACATGCCACATACCCTGAGTTGGAGTTGGGCAAACCAAAGTCACTGCCAAGGGCTCCTTTGTCGGCAGAAAGGCGCATTTGTTTTGTACCGTGAACCCTCCCCCCATCCAACGAGAAACTAGTTGCTCTTGTTCCCTTTGTCTCATGGAAGGACACCCCGCAAACGAATGGATTTCGCTTGGTTTTTTTCCTGGCTGTGCGAACAAGGGGTGCACCCCAAAGCCAGTTGGTGTACAAGTCTACGTGGTTTTCTTCGTCTACGAGGTTTAGGACGTGTGGTGCCGTTCAGGGTCGGAGACCCAACTTGGGGCCTTCTTGCTTTGTTTTGGATTGTTTCTTTTCTGTTGCGACTTCGCCCCTACGGGGGCGTGTGTGTGCGGAGTTCCTGGTCTACCCAGGAGCCACTTTGTCTTGCAGGGGCGTGCAGCACCTTTGGCATACTGCTTTTGCTGAAGGTGGGAAGGGCGTCCAGACGTGGACACCTGCAAGATGTGCACCTGGAAGACGTGGTCGTAGCTGGTGGCATCGTCAACTCAAATGTGATGTGTCCTTTTGGTCCTTTCTTGCAACTCGGACCAGCCGACTCGACTATTCTTCACTCGAAGGCAAGGACTCTTCTCCTTTTGGAGGAATTTGTGTGTGTGTGTGTGTTTGTTTTGTTGGGTGGGTACCCCTTTTCGGCTGTTTTTAGGAGAAACCAAAGGAACACCACCATTTCGGTGGTCGCCTGATTGCAGACCCTTCGGCATTCGAGGTGCCCGCCAGATCTTCCACTGCCGCTCCAAAGGCTGAGTGGAGTCCACACTCATCGGCTCAAAGGTAATGTTCTTGTCCTGTGGGCGAAGGAGAAACCTGGTGTGCCGTTGTTGTTTCAAGGGACACGCAGAAAGGAAGAGTTCTGTTTTGACTCTTGACACATGCCCATGCTCTGTTTCAGGGTGAGGGGATGGGATTCCTAATCCGAAGTGGGGCACCACAACAAGGGGAACTACTACTATCGTGCATAGAGATTGTTTAGGATTCAATTTGACAAACCCAACATGTGCTATATGTGCTGTCTTCAGATGTCTCTTTTTGTGCGCATGACATATCACCGTTTGCGCAAAAGTCATAATGTTCAATGAGTTCCTCTTCTCTTGGGTGATGTTAACAGGGGCCAGGTGAGGACCTCTCTGTGCTGCTTGAAAAGCTTGGAAGGCAACCTGCACCCAGGAGAGACTCGCACGTGCAGGTTTCACAGGGCTTGCTGACCGGCCTGACCTGCCAGCCAAGAGGTCATAAGGGCATCACAAGATTAAAGCATCCCTTCGTGCTTCAGTGCACGTATTCAAGGAGCCAAACCATTGGTGGATGATCGGCATTGCCCTTAGCTTCGCTAACGATCCATGGTTCCAAACAAGCAGGGTATGCCAATGCAGCTGCAGGAAAGTAGGGAAGCGTCACCCCAGCTATAGGATGCAAACAATGCTGTCATGCAGTGGCTTGACCCTTATAGTTGATGCGGCCACTGGACAACTCGTCGGGAAAAAAAGAGGAAACAAAAACATTACCAGGCGGGGCATACTTTTGAGCCGTTCCACGGACAACAAACACCTGTGCGTAAACACCCAAGCCTGAAACCACGTCGCGTCCAACATGGTTGGCTACCCAAGTAAAATACTCCCCACCCAATGCCACACCCTTGGTATCAGCCACAAAACCCACCACCGTGGCATCCTAAAACCTGCCAAGCCGCCGAAAGCATGACATCAGCAATCGCCAGCGCGCGCGGCATATGATACGAGGAGGTGACCAGAAGCACTTTGCCAACCTCCGCCTGCCAGCAATGCCAAGGCCTCAACCACTCTGGGGAGGGGTTCTTAGATTGTCCAACTATGTATTACCCGTCAAATGGCGGCTTCCTCTTGGTATGTGTTCAATGGTGAAATGGCCATGCGAATGTCATCAATGGCGTCGATGTGGCAGACATTGCTTTTCCCCAGCCCAAGAAGCCATGGGGTTATTAACGGAAACACCGGTGCATCATGGACATGAGGCGCCCCTTCACAAGCAAACAAGAGCACCATGGACAAACATGCTGGGAACGAAAGCTGGTAACAAGCTGGTAACAATTAATTGGAAAGGAGCGCGCCGTCATCTCCGGTCCACTGCTGTGGTTCTCACACCTGCCCAACACAACCAGTTCCTTGCTCAGGAATGTGTCCCAGGAAACTGCCTCCTTCACTAAGTACTGAAAAGTAGAACGAATCCGAATCCTCGTGTCCATTGAAGTATTTGCATGCCGGCGGCCAGGCTGCAAGCGTTGTCACCTGAAAGGGCCTTCATTAACTTTCAAGATATCCCACTCTCAGCTGCCATTTCAAGGCGTCCAAAAAGGGGTGCCTCCGACATGGCAAGCAGCAAAAAAAAAAACATGCTGCAGAAAGGGAGAGCTAATCGGAAGCGGTGTAAGCACAAGTTGCAAGCCTCAAGCGAAATGCCGACCAAACGACTGGCTTCATGTCATTTCCTTTGGGCTTGCAACAATGACACTCTTGAAACATCTTGAAACCACTATCCATTTCAAAACAGCCACGACCGCATCCTTCGGGTCCTCCAGAAGCTTCGGAATCATCGTGGAGAAGTTAGTGACTGTGTCTACGGCCTGGCGCCAGACAGCGAGAGACTCAGAGTTGAGTGAGGCACAAGAATAAAGGCTGGCAAGCAAATAACAATATTTCTTACCACAGGGTTGACCATCCAAAGAGGAATCTTTCGGCAAGCATCATGCCAAGGAAGTGCGGGTGTGCCCACGTCTTGTGCACATTCACAGGGGTGCCTTTTGCTCGCTGTGGAGTTGGTTGTTTGCTCACGGTCTTCTTTGCTGGGTGTGTTCTCTCTAGGCTGGTTCACCAGCAAGCTCCATTTTGTGGCTACCCCTTGAAAGACATAAAAACTGTTGAAGCGCCCTCCAACAGGGGAACCCTGGCTATACGTGGAGCTTCTCTCCAAACCAAACAAAAACTGTGGCCTTAAGGATCAGCCTTCTGAAGGGGTCACGTATGTCTTGGGGGGGCGTAACAGGCAGTTTGAGGCCTGAAATGTCTTTCCCTGGGTTGTCCTCAAAGGGGCAGTCCAACCTTGATCCCCTGCATCTTTGGGGGTTGAAAACCTTTGGAGCTGGTTTGTAATCCGCCCCAATCAAGGTCATACCAACCCCAAGGGCCCAAAAGTGTCCAAACCGCCAGACAAGCCGATCCCAATCGCGACCTTTGCCTTCCAGGATTCCACATGCCCCAATCCCGCCTGTCTTCCCCATGAGCATGTTTATTCGGCAAGCCCGAAATGCATACAAAAGCCCCACACCCAAAAAAAACACAAAAAACCGCACCCGACCCGTTCCGTGCCCCCCTCACGCCCCGCCTCATAGGACAGCACCAGCTGCCCCGCAGCCTCCACCGGCCACAGCCGCTCCTCCGCACCGAAGCCCGGCGAGCTCGCGAAGACCTGCCCAGGAGCTTCCTGATTAAACGACTGGGGGAATAACACGCTCTTGAGGTAAAAAGACTCATGCTTTCCCACTTGAGTTCAGGGTTCCCCTGATGGGAAGAACTATTACAAGAACTGCATCAGATCAAGGACAGATCAAGGACCTACGTATCTGGTGAGCAGGGTTTTACCTTTGAATCGGTGAGCTCGCCGTAAAATAGGCAGAATTAAAGATCAAATCCCAGCCAGGGGTGCGAATTCCAGCTGTCTAGTCCCCTCACTAAAGCGAGACGGAACTATGAATGGTAAACGGTCCGAACATGAGGGACGTCCTTTTGGAGGGGTTGAAATGAGGGACTTCCTGGAAGAAAGAGATCTCGAACGAAAGGGCCCTCTTTTTTTTCTCAACTGTTTCCCAGAGGCAAGCACCCCAAGCTTGGAGACAGCTTGGATTAGGAACCCGACCTTTCGGGGTCCCCGATACACAGCCAGGGTCCCCGCAGAGGTGGTGAGATGAGCCAAACAAGACTGGCGCACTGGCATAACTCCTGGAAGGACAGGTTCATAAACCCCTCATGTTCTGTTCGAGGACCCTTTGTGTGTGTGTGTGTGTTTCTAAATTCGCAGGAAGTCATCACTCGCAAAGGCGCAGGGGGAATCAAGACCAAGCAGTGCCTACCGCTGCCAAGACAAACACCCCTTTGGAAGTCAAGGGGAGGGGTCCCCGTTGGGAGACAGCACCATCAAAAGGCCCGGCAAAACCCGGCTGTGGGACTCGCAGCCTTCAGGGGCACCGAGGCAGACTCTGCAAAGGCCAGCTTGGTGGCGAAGATGTCCCGTTCTGGCTCCCCCCCCAGCAGCAGGATGGCCAGCCGCGAGAACATGACGCCAGTCGCGATGCGTGTTGAAGCCAAAAAGAAAACTCACCAATTTCAGCTTCTCTTCTGATCCTATAATGTGATTTTAAAAAGTCTGCTTGGGGGAGTTTGTGTGCTGCCATCATCTGCCATCCTGATCAGATCCAGGCGTGCCACGGCTTGCCTAGGCCCATATGCTGCAATCTATAGTTTGGTCGACACCGTTCACAACGGTGCATGAGCTCGTGGCAAACCATGTCATGCCTGGGTTCCGTTCTGCCGTTTCACTATGGTGCATGCATGCTGAGGTCACCCCAGCAAACAGTGTCAGACCATCTACACTATTTCTCTCTACTGAGTGAGTTCACTCATGTAAATTCCAAAGGCTTGCTTGAAACAGCTCATCAAACATCCCAGTCCACGCCAATAGTTCACATTGCCCCCGCCACCACCGCTGCGGTTATTTTCCCAGGCAAGCCACAGCGCTGCCCCAAACCCCAGATCTGGGTGTTTGGTGCATTTGGTCGCAGTTCGGCCTACCCATGTTGGAGCCTTTGCTCTCAGCTTGCCCGTCGTTCACAGTGCTTTGGTGAAGGCATGTTCATCAGGACATTGTCTTGTTCTTCCTTGAATGAGAGTGTCGGCTTATGAAACTGCTGCCGGGAACTGGGCGTGCCAGCCAGTGTTGTGTTTGCTAGCCCGCATGCCACGAAGAAGAGAAACGCTATCAGCTGTGCTTGCTCGGCCCGTGCTCCAGGTGAAACCTCAGCGCAACCTTTGCTGGTGCGGCCAACCTTTACAGATGTTGGCTATGGAAAGCCCATAGCTTTCTAAGGATACATTGCCTTGTCCCGCATCAGCATGCTCAATTCATTGCAAGAGTCGGGCTTCACGTCACCGGTCCGACCCATGGCGACTAGGCTTCAGTGGGTGATGTGATGCGTCCGCGCGCGCGGGTGAAACAACGGTGAAACCGCACTGCGAATCTCACTCTATCAAGGAGCTGATGTCCATAAACGGTGCCTCAGTCTTGAATGTGAATTCAAATTGCAGTCGAGCTTTGACGGGGGCCAACGAACGCGCGCCACCAAGCCGTCCCGGTTGGCAAACATCAGGGCTGCAGAGAAAAACCAGCAACCCAACGGTTGCTAGTGCTTGTGGGCAGACCTGCACCTAAAGCCATCCAAGAGCATGTTCTTCCCCCGGCCCTAGCACCTGGCATTGAAGAGTAAATCCCATGTACAAACCCAAAAATCGGCCGTGCCTATTTACGTATTTGGGCTTGGGATTGTCCCCTGCAAATCTTGATCTACCCAGGTTGTGATTGTGGCTCAAGTGTGCTGAATGCTATTAACATGGAGAGCTACCTTCAACCAAAAAGTCCCACCACAGGTGGGGCATGCAAACTGTTGTCTAGAGATGGGTCCATGGGTACCATGCCTGAAAATCAACCACTTCCACTGGTCTCTTGGTTGCTTTCTGAAAAACCAACGGACCGCTGGAAAAAATGTGAAGTCACAGCGACCGTGCCGTCTGGGGTTTGCCTGGGATGAAGGCTTTCAAAGGGGAATCCTCAATTTAGGCTGGTGGATGGTTCCGCGGAACTCTTGGGGGGGGGGGAACCCAGAAGTCCGGCACCCAACAAACCTTGGCAACTCGCAAGCTTCCTGGACCTAAAGTTGGAATGGGGTTGTCGGGTACTGTCAGAGTACTAATTGAACAAAATCACGCCATTATTTTAGGATAATAGTTGGTTTCAACTTCAGACAAAGCTGGGCTTCGCAGCCAGATCGGAAAACAGCTCCAGGAAGACTTGCTCGGTCACCGCGGTGTTCGCGACTGTCTCCTGTGCCAGGTGAACATCAAAAACGATTCCAGCTTGGCTGTTCTTCCGGAAGCTTCTCCGCATCACCTTTTCAGCGCATTTGTTTGTTGGAATGTGGTTGCGAACACACTCTTCGGCTGTACTCTTGTTGAGAAAACTGTGCATCACAAGGAAACTCTGTTGCCACCCAGGGGCCCGAACTGCAGAGCTTTTCCAAGGAGTGCATACCGTTACCAAAGCATACGCTGCAGCACAAACCATCGCCCCTTCAAAACCCCTTGTACAACACAATGGTCTCATTCAACCTCAGCGCCTCTTTGAGCATCAGAAGTGTGCTGCAATGGCCGACAGAACTGCGCTGAAGTGGCCGAATAGCTCCCCACAAACCTTCTGCGGTGGTTGTGGCAGGGAACGTTAAGAGTTCATGTCAGTGTTGAAAGAAGGTGGGCAAAGGCAAAGTCTACAATAACACACATTTCTTTTTTTTTTTTGTGGCTTCCGCTTGGGCAAGCCAGTAGTTCGTGCTTGTATCATCTTATTCAGCGCGGACGAAATAAACAAAAGTAGAAAAACAAAAAACACATGGGAGGCGAGAATGTTTCGGTGGGCCGCATCAAGTGCATTCCCCAGAGCTCCAGTCACGGGTCACCATCCTGTAGATCCATGTCATGCTCCCAGGAGCAAGCTCTCTCGATGCTGTAAAGGGTTCGCCTTGTTGCTCTGAAAAAGTGAAGTGGCCTACAGGAGGAGAGGGCCTGAATTAAAAGGGCTCCGGTCTGCTTTTGTGTCCTTGAGAAGTTCAGCTGTCTTGTTCCCTGGTTCAGTCGGATTCGCCCATGTTGAAAGACGTGTCAGGGCCAAACTGGAGCAGCGACGTGCTGAAGAATCCGGGCATGTGGAGATGAGAGAAGCCGAGAAGCTGGTTGTGACAAGTTCGCCGCGGGCCGTCATTTTGGCACTTGCTGGTCCCTCCGAAAGTGCCCTATAGTACGCCCCATGCACCCCTCAAACAAGACACGAATCCTATCCGAAACATGCCTCAACCGTCTCCGTCCTCATCCTCTGCGCCAAAGGCCATAACCACCGTCTGCTTGACATCCCCGTTGTCCAGCCTCCGAATTCAGGCCCTTGAAAATCTGTCACTTTCTGCGCTCCAAACTAGGGGTCTTGCACTTCAAGAAGTCCAACATGGGTGCGTCCTAGGGACCCCTACAGGGCTTGAAAGGGGTGCTCAGCACCAACCTACAGCCAAACGGGCGAAAGACCGATGCTACCATTTGACGGCTTTATACGTTTATATATATATATGTGTGTGTGTGTGTGTGTCATCAGGAAGTGCAAAGAAGAATACGTTCAAAGAATAGACAAATGGGGCTGCTGATAAATAGGAACTCCTGTCAGCGTCAGGCAATTCCAAGCAACGCATCTGTTGAGGGTTTCGGATGGAAAGTTGCAGCTTGCATCACTTCCGGCGCGTCAAAGCATACGCACGGCGAAATCCACAACACGGCAAAAGCCACAATTTCAACTACGTGCTGATCGTCCGAAGTCCGAAAAGAAAGTCACCGCCCACATAAGCTTCTCTTTGCCAGAGGCTCGAAATCTACATGCACACGGTTTAAGCGTCTGTGCTCCATTCGGTAGATGCGCCTTTGGTGACTGACACTGTAAGGCCGGTTTACCTGAACAGGCTTGATGTCCCGGCCCCGTCATAATGCTCATAGAACTTGCTGCGCCTAAGACAACTTAAGTCTCTGCACCAATTAACGAATCCAGAATCGAAGTAAGGAGCCTTCTTCCGTGGGTAAAGTCCTTTCACACAGGTGAGCTTGTGATACTAAAGACTTTGATATAATTAGTGCAGAACTATGATATCACGGGCTTCGAACGCGGCCTGGGCTTCAATTCTCTTCACACTCCGTCACATGGAAACAAACAAAAAACATGCTCTTGAAGGAACCTCTTGTTGAAAGACACCCCTTTTGAGCTATAGTCTGGAGGGGAGTATTTCAGCTGACCTCGTAATTCTCAGCTGAAACCACAAACTTCCCAGGTCATTGCCCAGAAAGAAGCTGGAAGCTCCTGGGTGTTTGCCTGTCACCACAAACCCACGGCATTTGGCCCATTCCTTGGGTAACACCAAGGCCCTACCCTGCCATGTGGGGTGCCAGTTCCCCGCTGCCCAAGGCCTCTGCAGCCAGTCCCCGAGGCGTGCCACACCGCTGGGGCCCTGCAGCAGCTTGAAGGCTGTCAGCACCCGCCGCTTCTCCTCACAGCTCACTGGCTGGGGGGCGTCTCTTTTTGGACTTAGGATCGCCATCCATCCAGGGCGATGCCGCCCAGAATCTTCTAATACAAAAACCAGTGGAGTTGCTTGCGTCGAGCCGGCCCGCAAAACCTGCCTGGCCAGTACTGACAAGCAAGCGCTGCCAAGAGAGTTGGCTCGAAGTTTCTGGACAGGCCCCAGCAATTCTACAAACTCAACCGAGCTTGCAACATGGCTACGCAACAAGAAGACGTCAACTCCACCTGTTCCTTTTTCGTGGATACCCTCGAAAGGAAACAAGGTATGTATACACATATATATATATATTAATATAGACACTACTTGCAGGGGAGCTTGCCATGAGATAGGTTGGTTCTATTCCACGTTGCAGCAGAGAATCCGCGATTTGGTCGCAATTGGGCCCCTCACGCACAAGCCATGTGGCCATGCTCTGTCCTTCTGGGGCAGCGCCGGGCGCAGGGAGGTGAGGAAGGTGGAAGCCTTGAGCTCCTCCTGGGCAACAGCTTGGGGTGGGCTTTGGGCACGTTGCAGGCGCGTGTCTTTCAAACCTTTGCAGGGACGCAATTTGCGTCATTCGACCCTGAAAAAAAGCACTGCGAACAGCACGCACAAAAAGAAACTATTTAACAACACATCGGCTTGTGACAGCTGTGCCCCTTGGCAAATCATGGCAAATCACATGCCAGGGAAAAGCAGCTGCGCAACCGAAGATGCAAGTGCCCTTAGATCTGAATAAATGATAGCTAGAGAGAATCACAAAGGATGGCACCTTTTGCCTGCGCAGGGCGTGACCGTGTCTTCTGACGGTTTCGGGATTGTGGACAGCCGGATCCCGAAGACCAACCAAACCAAAGACTTACTGTTCAAACAGTCAGCGCTTAGCATGCAATTGGACGAGGCTTGGGATAAACGGCAATCGTGGGCCAACAAGCAGGCCAGGCAAACAATCGAAGGCACAAGCGATGCGTGCGGCGTTTGCCCTCGTACCGTACTTCAGAACAGGAGATGATTTGTTGGGTGAATCGGCTACAGTTGCAAAGCGGATAGGAAGGCAAGAGCGGAATCTGATCGACCACCTGTGGGGCCAGGCACATCCTTCGCAAACTGTCATCTGTCCTTGCAACATAAATATTAGCTTGTCTTCCACTGGAGTAAACGGCCCCAGACTAGTGCACAATACCTCAACAGCGGAAGGCTTGCATAGCCAGCGGCTGCCTCTCGCGGACATCAAACAGTATTGACGCTTTTTCATCCACTGCAGGCGTCTGAAGCTTCCCATGTCCCCCCCCACTCGCAGACGCCTTCTTCATGGTGATGAGCTGGTTTAGCCACACCTAGCCGTCACCAAAATCCATTTCAAGTGGTTCTGTCATGCAAGGGAGGCGTGTTGCAAAAGAGTTCTCATCTCTTGGATGGAGCTGGCAACGGTTGGCGTTTGGAGGGCTATCAATCTACCAGTCGTTTGATCATGCTAAGTTGGTTTCTGTTTCGGGGTGGAGGGCCTATCGCCATATAAACAGTGTGGCGAGACTTCCCGGTTCGTGCCGAAGCAAGGGATGGCATTCAATTTACCTTCGGCCTAGTGGTCCTACCAGCATCCCGCCTTGCAGGAACAAAGCAATCTGAATATTTTGATCTTTCGCAATAAAAGCTTACGGGTGTCTTTTGCTGGTGCCTTGCTTGCACGGCCAATGCAAGGGAGTCCTCGCTCTCTCTCGCTCTCTCAAAATATGAGCATGTGCCGACAGGAATCAACATGACAGCAAACAATCCTTCTGGTGCATGGTCCTTATCATCTTCAGCTGAGGATGTACTTGCCGGCCCCTAGCATCCTAGATAAATAGTTAACGACTGCGTCTTGACCGTCCCCCCGGTCAGCTCAACATACACAGAACCATACACTTTGGCAAGCCAGCGAAAACATCACTTCTGACCGCTAAAACATCACTTCCGACGAGCCCACCATGCGGGGGCAGTGCACCAAGGCCCGCGTTTTGACAGAAACTGAGGTTGCTGATTCGCAAGCGATTCGCAGCTCATCCAGGGCTGCTAAGCACAGTTTCTTTGCACCCCAATCTGCAGGTCGCATCTAAATGTAGCCGGTAAGCTTAGGCTCCAACTGACAAACTTTATCACTTTGGCTTTCACAAAGTCCAGTCCTGTCAATTTTCTTGAGGGATCCGAGCTATTTGCAGGCCGCCCACTAGGAGCCCCAACGTCCAAGGGCTTGCTCTCCACCTCCTCCTCTGACAGGGCCAGCTGCTCTCGGAGGACCTGAAGAACCCAAGGTATGAGGGATTCCCTGGGCTAGTGGGAGAAATGGCTTGTGCGTGCGCACAGGTGTGGTTCCCAGCACATGCGCGCAGGCGGGCGTGCAAACGAGCGTGCCTGCCCACTTGCGTGGCTGGCTGCCAACATGCACATGTCACGAGATGCTTGCATAACACAGGGCTTAATTTTGACAGTGACAGAATGTCTTCCACTAGTTGGAAACCCAGGCTGCTGATTGTGGACTACGTTCCCTAGCGAAGTATCAGTTTGGGAATGCCACAAATAGTGAACACATCCTGTTGAATGTGCGCTCCCGCTTTGGCCAGGCAACATGCATGCAAGACAAGAGAGGGTCCACAACAGCGTTTAACGTTGAGTGTCAAGCAGAGCATGAACGCAAACTCCAATAGGTGGGGGCCATCCCAGCGGTTTGCACAACTGATCGAGTGCCATCCTCCGTCAGCCCACAGCAGGAGCAACACATGACAATAAGCAACACGTTGAAGTCCCCGGAAAGGTCTCGGAACACTCCCGTTATGCAAGCCGCATTCCCAGGAAAAAAGTGATAAGTGGGATGTAGCGCCTCGCTGACAGGAGTAATGGGCATTATTGACTAGAGAGTCTGAAAAACAACTCCACTTTGGGCTTGCCGTGGGAGAGTGCCCCAGGAATCACACATACGCCAGGTCGTGCACTGGTGAAGCAAATGTCAGGATCCCTTGCTCTGCAAAGCAGCGACAGAAGTCTGATCCGCGGCAGCCAAGTCACTGCCACCAAATCTGCCTTGCGAATGAAGCCTGATGGGCAGCAATCACACGCTCTTGCTACTAAGCCGCGGACCGGGGATCTTTGAGTTCAACCGCTCAACCGGCCAGGTAAATGTGCATTCCAAATTAGAAATGTAAATTGTTGTCAAGACGTCTCATGAAACGCATCAGCCCGGATTTCAGCCAAATGAGCCCAACAGGTGATGGAGCAAACCACCCAACAAGTAAACAAACGGGCCCCTTGGCCGCCAAATCTCTCAAAAAAAAGCTGCGGCTTGCAGTGGAAACACTCCATTGTTTCTGACCCTTGACCCTGTGGGCGAATATTGGCTGAACAGTTCCAACTGGGACTGAGTAAAAGCCTTGTACTTCAGCTCTGTTCGGCCAAAAAAGACCCTGTCTGTGTGTCGGACTTTCCCAGTGGCGAGTGCTAAACAAGGTTCCGGATGACTGCATGTTCAAAGGCTCAATGATTGCCAAGGGTGCGGCTGTCGTTGTCATTTGCGCGGTGGTTGTCTGTGTGAGGATCTCAGGTCAACAGAACTAGCAGCCGCAAGCTAAGTTGCCAAACGGAAACTTACATTCGCAGGCGGCAATCCAAATGTACATCATACGGCCTCTGAAGTCCAAGCAGAAAACAAAACATCTTCAGCAACTCGGACCAGAAAAGCAACAGCAACACAGCATGCCTGGATGAGTTAGACCCGGCCCAAGCCCCTGCTCAAGCCTTCATGGTCGCAGAACTCGCACAGAAGCCGCCGCAGGCTCACATATCCCAAAGGTCCCCATACCTGGCTGAGTTTCCGAAGAGGGGCAGTGACACGTGGCCCTCCACGTACCTTAGTTTCCTTAATGCCGTCATTGCCAACCTCCGAATCGAAACGCCAGCGCCCCCTTCCATACATCATGTGAGTATGGCCCCATTGAGGTATCATACTTTGGCGTGATATACTTCAGAAATGTTGGTGTGCTATTACGGCGCTTAATCAAGTGGCACATCATACTGGGAAACAAAAAAGATCCGTATACTCCCTCCACCTCCTTCCCCTGTACTCCTCACCGTCCAAATGGAACATCTGCGCTTGGATGGGAAATGCAACACGTCCTAGAGTACGGCAGGCACATGGATGTGTTTTTGTTTGCAGAAGAAGCCCTTTCAAACTAAAAGGAAACCCAAAACTGCCACTGCAGCCCCAAACTCCAAGGGCCGAAGCGCAGTACCCCTAGGCACCCCTCATCAATACCGTGGACCTTAAGGGAAGGCACTTTGATCCATGCTTAGCCCTCAAAGTCCATGCTCAAAGGGTAGGCCATGGTTTTGTGCGCATTCCCTCACGATTTTTTAATTTTTTTTGGTGGCCGTTCTTTCAGGAAAATGAAGGCCTTCAGGAGGTCGGGCCACAGGGCCAACACCTACCAGGAGGTCACCCGTTCTTCGAGGCCCCAGCCTCGTGGACCTTTCGGTGGATGACGCCCTTCAGCGCTGCCAAAGAGGGGATCTCAGCAAAGTGGTCCGCCGCGCGCTCGCCGCCCAGGTGCCTGACATCCGGCGGGTGCCATAAATCTTGCAAATCAACCACGCTCAACCAGCAAACTGCGGTCAATTGAAGATTGGGGCAATATCTAGGGCACCCACCATCCTTTTGGGGGGTGGGATCAGCGCAATCCCCCTTCTCAGCTGGGAGACCCGTGGGCCCCTCCATATCCAAACAGAACGCTGTGCCCGTGAGGGCAATGTACATGGGGAAGGCCACCCCTACATCACTGAGGGTAGGGATGCGGTGGACGCGGTAGAATCGAGTTTGCATCACCTCTTTCAGGGTGCGCTACTGCTTTTGGGGCATTTTGGTGCTGCGTGATAGCCAAGTTTTTGCGGCAGCCGCATGAGTCCACAGCTTCATTTGCTTGAAAAGGAACTCCAAACTGAAGCAGTGGGATGCTGTCAGCCTCTCCTACCATGTTTCCTACATTCCCCCCTCCAAACATCACCTGTCCGAACATGGCCCGTAAAGGTGCTAAACCCGAGAGGAGAAAATGAGCACGAGGGCTTTGGATCTCTCCCGGGCCTGCCGCCACGGAGAAGCCAGGGCAGCCAGTTTTTGTCAGTTGATTTTAAGGGAATTGGCCGCAATCTTCCAGTTTGTCCAGTGACTGAACTAAGATTCAGTGAACCTTATGGAGGTGACCATTGGTAGCTGGGAAGCTGCAGGGATTTGGAGGGCGGCAAAACAACCGCTGGAAATCCCCCCTCCCATCAAGCATTTTGAGGGGGATGTTCCATCTGGGTGGGGCGGGAATCCGTCTGAACCCTCAGAATCCGTCGGCAGAATCCGTCGGATCGACATGGTGCGCACACTATACATCACGCTCAATTGCCCAAACGACCTGAACATGAGAGGTGATCGCCTCTGGGGCCTCTCGGGTTCATAACAATATGTCCGTTGGGGAACCTGCTGCTTGAAACAACGGTAAGTCATACTTCTTCGGGACGCAAACTGCCCGACAATGTCGTGCCTCATTGGCTGGGACTGTTTGAGGTTCTCGTACATCGTGTTGAGGCCCTCATCCTGGCAAGCGACAGGACAGGGTGTGGGGTCTCGGCTTTCGCAGCAAGGACCGGAACCCTTGCGCAACATGTTTTTCTGCAAGGGATGGCTGGGGAAATCAACAGCAACACGCGCCCTGCGTTGTAGTTCAAAAGCAAGGTGTTTTAGGGAGGGGGGTTCTAGGTGGAAAGGGTCACGCTCTAAATGCGCAGACTGGATCCAAGGAGCCCTGCGAACGAGCACCAGCCAAATTGGTCGAAATGGCAGGATCCCGCATCCTAAAATTTAAAGCGTGGGACACTGGGGCACCACCACAAGGAAAGCCATCTCATCAGCAGGGAAAAAGGCACATAAGGACCCCTATGAGCCATATCTCGTGATGAAAGGACACGGGTTCATTTCCTTCTGAGAACCAGCAAGTGAAAGATTGATTCGTGAGCAAGCGGCACCAACTTCTTTCGCTCACGTCACGCCTTGTGGATAGCGAGGATGAACTTGTCGCAGCCCTGCGCAAGGATTCTGCCCACTGAAACATGCGAAACACAAACCAACAAAAATACCAGGATCGGTCCTTAAACATGTTCCGCAATGCAAATGTAAGGAAGAAACAGCATCACCGGAGACCTGGTCTGCCCCAATGGAACTGGCCGGTCCCGCCTTGGTAAACTGAGCGTTGCGATGGAAGGGCCCGACGCCTTGGTCGCTAAGGCATGAGGCCCAGGCCTGGCCCATCTAGGGGCCCAAGACATGGCGTAAATTGTATGGGTATGTGGTAGAATCTTAGAATTGGGGACCCCTTTGCGTGATTCCTTTCCTTGTTGCTTTACGACTAAAAATGGGTATGTTGGGTATGTTTTAAATTGCTAAGGTGCACACCACCCAGGCAGGGGATTCGTGTCCAGCAACCATTTTGGATGGTATTCCCTGTCAGCAGGAGGGAGGGCATTCAATGAACTAGCAGCCTCCCCAACGCTGCAGCAGGAGGGCACACCCGATTTCTTACGGCGATTGTCTTCGATTCAATGGAAGCAATGCAAAGGACCACCAACTACTAACAAACACTTTTTCATCACGAAGCCATTGGGTGTTGCCGCCACCGCCTTGCGACCTGGCCAAGTCACCTGTGGCTGCTGATGCCTTGACGTTGCCGCGGAATTCCGGGTCTACCAGAAACATCCTGGAGGCAGCAAACGACAGGAGCATGGTGGGGCTATTCGCTCAAGGAAGGTTGAAGCAAGGGGTCGGCCAAAGGCATTCAGGACGTGCAATGCTTGCTAATGCTGGTCCTTCCATCCCGTAAGTACCGTCTTCATGGGAGGCTTGAACTCAACATGGCACAGGTGTTCAGGTGCTACGTCCTTGGGAGGAAGGGCAGTTGAAGGATAGACAGCCACATTCTTCCGCTGAGGCCGAGGACTGAACATGCAATGCCGCACGCAGCCACAAGGTAGACGACATAACTACTGATTCGAATCCTTTATTTTGAGGCAAGACCGTAGCACCCAAAATTTATCGTGTCTTTTTAGTTTTCCCTGTGCCAGGAGGTTTGTCTCAGGATTTGGCAACATGAAAACAATTAGGCCCTTGTCCCCTTTCAAGGAGGGTTGAGAAAAGACAACCACAGTTTGACATATACCCGTTCCAAGTTGGGGGCACCCCAAAAAGTGTGGTTTGCCCTTTGGTGTCCCGTTAATATCCTTTAATCTCGCCTGAAAATGGTACGTACCCTCGAGTAGTCACATATGGCCATTAATTGTTGCAAAAGACACGGCCAGCTCGCCTTAGTTGATGGGAAGCCCAAACCACTGCTCAACTCCTGGTGTTGGTCACCTGCTCCACCCGGGAGTAGTGCGCATGGAAAGGCACGTCCAAGCCTCCCAATGGCAACGGCTGCCATGGGAATCGCATTTTCCCATGGCAAATGCAACTTGACCCCACACCACACTCACAAGCCAACGCAACTCGAACAGTTTCCCCGGTGACGTGAGAAATGCGCCCGCTAAATTATATTTTCAATAAAACCAACCCTTCAATGGATTCAATATCCTCATTTGGGCTTGTCTCGTGGGCGAACCCACGAAAAGAACAGTTTTCCTTCGTTGAGGGTCCTCCAAAATTAGCTCAGCTTTTTGCCCTTCAACCAAACATAGCATGCTTGACCTAGCCTGTATTGAGTGAACCTTAAATGGCGAACTGCTTGGGCTGAATCATTTTATGTTCATGACATAGTTTGGTTTTGCAGAACCCCACACCCACATTTGAACTATTCGAGGCCGTGTATGTCCCGACATTCCTCCCGGGGTTGCCTTCGTTCTCGAGCGCTGGCATCACATCCGGCGCAGGGCCGCACCGGATCTCCTGCGCATAGTTCTTCCTTAGCTGCCCCGAATAGTGGCTGGAAAGCTGTGGCTTGCAACCAGCATCATGACTTTATGGCCTGATGGTAAAAAAAAGAAAAGACAAAACACACAAAGGGAGCCCTGAGGCGCTCGGTTTGCCTCGCACGCCAAAACGGAGCCTGCCGAGGTGCGAGCCATGAGTCGCCTGGCCAGGAAAGGAGCCTACCGACCTCCCCTCTCTGCAGAAACAGGTAGGGTTGTCTCCAAATCCCTGCCACGACCCTTGCAGGAAAATAAAATTTGTTTGGGATTGACCATGATTAGAGGGAATCCAAAAAAATCAAAAGGAAAAAGGAGGCAACTGAAATTAGGGGTACCCTCACAAGATGCTGGAAAAACCGCTTGAGAAGAGCCGGTTGCATTCGCTGCATCCGGTACCACGGTTCGTAAATCTCTCACAAGAGGTTCACCAGATTAGCCAGTGGGGAGAGCCACCAGAACGCTGGACTTCGGGAGACCTGAAGCCTCGAGCCTATCTGCCACTGTCGCTTCTGCGGGGCGCCCACTCGTTGACTGCAAAAGAGCACGAAGATGTCACAACCAATGCACCCAGCGCTCAAACCAGAGCGTTTTCTGCTGAATGGGTCGGCGTAGCAAGTTGTAACACTTGTTGATTGTCAGTTGGAACAAACACTTTCACCAACAGGCTAAAGGTAGGGTCAACAAAGCATCCAACTTCACGAGTCTAAACACATGGTTCCTATTTGCCACCCAAACATTGCTTCGCCATTTGACTTTCGTCATGCTTTCAATGGCCGTGAAATGGCCACGTGCTGATCCTTCCAAAAAGAAATGGGTGGGCCCACAAATCAAATCACTGATCTGTTGTAAGTTGAAAACAACAGGTTCCTTGAGGGCTTTCCTGAGCAACTACCGGATAGCGAAACAAACAAACACACAAAGCAGCAAAGAGGGAAACAAGATCGGGGCCTCTGTAAAGGGAACCGTGGAAGAAACCGGGAAGAACCACCAGTTCAGAACTTGTTCAAATTTTCAGACAACCAACTGGTGACAAATAATGACTGCCAACATCGGGGGAGGGGCCGGGGGATGTGCTTGATATTCAACCCACAAAGTTTAAGCAGTAAGTAGGCCATAATCATTGTTTTAGACGTCCTCCATTAATACATAATTAACCAGTTGTTTCCTTTTCAAAAAGAAGGCAATGCGGCAAATCTAAACACATGTTCGTGAAGCCAAAGCTGGGGCAAGGGACGGAAATTGTGGGCGACGTCGCCTTCTCTGCCACGGTGTAATCTGGCTTCTGGTGGGTCGCGCCCGTTGTAGTCTCGAAGTATCGCTCCTCAGGAGCAAAACTTCTTCCAATGTGGTTCCCCCCTTTGGACCCGTGAACCTAAACAGGGAACCAAGAAAACTCTGATTTGAATAAGCATACCGTTTCTGCTTGAGGGTCCCCTTGTTTGTTTGTTTAAAGGTAAATTGCGAAAGCCGCCACAACATACTCAAAGTTAGGGGGCCCTCCGAAATGCATGCTTTTACAAACAAAGCAAACAAAGCAAACAAAGCCCTACTTCCCTGTTGAAGGCGCCCTTGCTGGGTTAAACAAAGGCAGGCTGAAGCTTTTTTTTTGGGGTTCCCCCATGTGGAACCAACCTTTACATGTTCCGCCTTATCACGCGGAAACGAGGCTCATGTCCAGCAGTTTCCGCCATGCCCTCCCCTGGCTTCCCTGACTCGACCAAAGCCAATGGTTTCCGTTCCCTCCGCATGGAACCTGAGAAGTCAGGAAAACTGCCACCAGCCTTCAGCTCCCCTAGAGGACCAGTTTAAAAGAAGCGACACAGATTTGGAGGACAACTGTCAGGGAACCCCAAATGGGTTCCAATAACTGCATGGGTCCAGCCCTGCACGCAAGGGCAATTATGTGTGTAGCAGGCCCGGCGCCCACGCAACCTGATAGGGGCTCCTTCATAAGGACTTGATCTTCGCGTGCAAGTTCTTTGTCGGGGGGAATCTCAATGATGCGAGCTCTGTATTATTTTCCCTGTAGATTTACACACACACACACACACACACGTGGGGAACAACCTCACCAGCACCTGGCACTGGCACCCTCCACCCAAACCACTCCCTCCCTTGCCCCCAAACAAAAACAAGAAACAAATAAACATGTTCCAAACCGCATGAGAACTAAGACTACAGAAATTCTACACCACCACATTTCCGCCGATCCCAACTGCAGTCGTATTGGGGGGACTTCCCAAAATTACATGTTAAAGTTCCACGTCCTATTCGCCTTGCAATTTTGAAGTGACGAATCCAAACATGCCCACGGGGAAGCCGGGAACGGATTTATAGTAAAGGACCCCCAAGAGGACGACGGAGGGTGTGGTGCGGCAGGGCGGCATGATGCACCTCCTCAACGATCCTGTCCTGAGGGAAATCAAGAACTCAGGCAACCGGCAATAGGATGACGCATCGCTCCCTAGCGTTATCATCCTTCACCCAGTAATTTCCCAGCTCCCTTGCTTCTAGAATACGACCGAAGCCCAGGAAATTGGATTTGCCCTTCGCATCTGATCGGAACAATGAGTATCTGTGGCCCGTGCCGAAGCCCTAACCAACCAGTAGCTGACCACCTAATTTGTGGATGCTCTGTGAAGCACCTCTTGTGTGCCCCCCTTGGCTTCCTGGGGAATTAGGTGTCCATACGACCTCTCTCCAAGTTGTGCATGCCACATGCCCTGAGTGAAAAGCAGCTACCGCTGCAACAATTTGTGTTGTGCTGCGGCATTTTCGCATTCAAGCATCCAACACCACAAACCCAAATCACCAATTAGAGCAACCTGAGAATAAGGTTGCCCACTATTGTCCCCGTTTACGGCAAAAAAGGGATTTGTGCCCCCGAAGTGGGCCCTGTAAAGCCGCGCGCTTGCGCAGTGCATCTATGATCAAACGGCTTGATGCGGGTTGGCCACCAACGAATGGCCGACGGCCGCAAACGTGGCGCACGCTCGCCTGCGCTTATATATGTATATATGTATACATATATATATATATATATATCATGCATACAGATATTGCATATGTTTATGCGCACACACACACACACATGCGCGCACACACACACACACATGCGCGCACACACGCGCACACACAAACACGCAAACACACAAACACACAAACACACAAACACACAAACTCGTAAACACGCACAAACACGCAAACACGCAAACACACACACACACACACAAACACAAACACACACACACACACAAACAAAAACAAAAACAAACAGAAACAGAAACAGAAACAGAAACAGAAACACACAAACGCACAAACACACAAACACGCAAACACGCAAACACGCAAACACATACACAAACACACAAACACACAAACACAAACACACACACAAACAAAAACAAACAGAAACAGAAACAGAAACAGAAACAGAAACACACACACACACACACACAACACACACTAACACACACCAACACACACGCACCCACACCCACACACATACACACACCCACACACACCAACACACACTAACACACACCAACACACACGCACCCACACCCACACCCACCCACACACACGCACACGAAAAAGCACACGCACACGCACACGCGCGAGCGCTTACCATTCATGTTGTCGGGATCCCGGCCCCGTCCCCGGCCTCATACTGGACGTCCGTCTCTGCCCCTTCATAGTGCGCAGACTTCATCGCATTTGTCAAGGGCCCCTCGCGCATGATCGAAGGAGTAGAGTTATCTACCTGCACGGCAGTCGAGGCCATTTGGACAGGCTCCCAATCCGCGGGCCCGGCCACGAACAAGCCCCTGGGCAGGTGTCCGTATGCAAACAAATACGCATGGCAAAGGTATGTTCACAGCGCTTGCTTCAGGCTCGTGTTGGCTACAACGCTCCAACCCCCGCACCCCCCACCCTGGCCAACAGGGCCTTGCCAATGATCTTGGAGGCAGCTTCCCATTCTTGACCCTCCTTCGGGCCATAGACACGGTCGAAGGTGTTGTCCCCCTTCCTCAGCTTCGGAGCTGAGCTTAGCCCAAAGACAACGCCTGAACAGCCAAGCAATCTGTTGGAACCACCATATCACCTGAACGTGCCGGAGCCTAAGATTGGTTAGAGATGGTTTCCACTCTGCCCGAGCCCAAAACGGTCTAACATGGTTTCCACTGCCCAACAAGGGAAAGGCATACATAGTATGTGTATATATATATATATATGTATTCGGATATGTATCCATATGCCTATACATCATATATCGGCCGCCTTTGGTGGTTTACAAGGTAGCACGTCGGACAGAATTCACGCGTTATTCAGCATTTAAAGCGGCAACAGCTATATGTGTCTGTTTGTCAAAAACATCATGTTATGGTTCATTTGGGAGGGACGTGTTACATTAGGGGACTCACTGAGTTTCCCACAGAAGCCAGGGAACAAAATTTACCATGTCCAGTTGAGGAACAAAATAGTTTCGACTGTGGCTCACTTGGATATGCAATTCTAGAGGATTTGGATGTTGAAAGGGTACAAGTCTTGCATGGTCAGCCCAGTCCTTTTAGCAAGTCAGTGCTTCATGCCGCCCCTGCATGACCGGAACATTGACACCTAAACATTGGCTCTGGACAATGCCCGGCGATCGACGGGCTACTTTGCTTAAGGCAACCAGTCAAATTCCTCTTTGCGTTGCGCAAACTAAACAAAGACAATTGCAGCTGTCCTTCCACAGGTTCCCCTGCCAAGTCTGCCCGATTGTGGCGAGACACCGCGGCACGCTAGGAAGCTTGGTCCAGTCTTTCAGCAGCCCTGACCGCGGCAAATGACCTGAGCCGCTTCAAGAAGAGCTGGTTCACTCACCACAAGTGGGCCTTCTCCCCGGAGGGTGAAAGCATGCTGAAAGATCGATTCCCTTTTGAAGGGACCCCCTGTCAGGTGCCATGTTAGTGGGACGGAGGGTACTTTTTACTGGGCACTTGCCTTTACAATTGACTGCCGCAGGTCAGCACTACCAGGCCAACCGGCCCACCTCAAAACCACACACACACACACATCACACAACCAAACAAACAAACAAGCAAGCAAGCAAGCAACCAAGCAAACAAGCAAGCAAGCAAACAAAAAAACAAACAAACAGGCAATAAAGGTCCCTGAACATCACAACGCAGTGTCACGCCTGCCGGGCGCCTGCTGACATGGTGAATCTGTCACACGGCAACGCGGGCTGAAACAAACTTCAATTTGAGCTTGGTCAGAATTGGCGGACGGTCTCCTCACACGCACCACCAAATCCTCCAACACTGGACTTATCGTGATTATTTTTTCCTTCCGCTATCCTCAGGCCTGCAGCTTCTTTGGTGGACTTTGTTTCCTCAAACACTTCTGTCCACCAGCCATGTTTAAGGATGATGTTCCCTATGAAAATGCATCGTCACATGCGGCCAGCATGAACGCAACAACAAACAAAAACGTCCGCACCTGGCCCCCGCGACGCACGATTCAGGCATCCGGCGCTGTGGCACAGTCCGTCCCTCTCCTGAGGAGTCGCGCAGGACACGCTCCTGCGAGTGCAAGCGTGCATAGGATTAATTCGACACAGGAGTTCCGACCAGCCCTGCAGAATCCCCCTGAAGAACACCAAGACGCAACGCAACGGCCCCCCGAATCCGAAAGCCTTCTAAGCAGCATGAGAAATGCTGACCTGCATCTACAGTGCTGGCCTGGTGGCCTACTGCGTAGACTGCGTATTGTTTTGAGGATGGCGGATGCTTTGTGACTGGATCCAAGAATGTAAGTTCGAACACCGCACACCCCGTAGCCCTTTTCCCCGTCCCGCGCAACCCGAGCGCTGACCATCCTTGATCCAATGGCCGCACCACACCAATGCCTGACTTGATGGTCACATTCGCTGTCAGGAATAGCTATTCCTGAAGGGCCTCATTGAAACTCAGCCAAGTCAAATAGCAAAAGGGTGTGCCGCTGGCCACAAGCAAGCGCCAGTCAGCCTTTAAGCCCTCCCAGCTCCTCGAACCAATTGCCAATCAGGGTGCCCGCCTGAGGGCGGCGGGCGTTTGAAAAGCAGGAGTCTTAGAGCTCGGTGCCGACACTGCAACCACTTAACCTGTTGAGTTTGTTGGCCTGAAAAGTCTCCGGTCAACGAAACATGCAAGAGAAAATCCAAGCCATGACCAAAACAAATCCCCTGATGCACATGTATGTTCCGCGCATGGCGGCGAGTCCTGCAAGCAAGCGGGAGGGATGTGCGTAATGCACTGCTCAACAGTTTGCCCTGTTGCTGAGGCCTTGCATGTTGTACTTACCAAATGGAGATGTACGTGACATTTACCTGCGTGTTTCCAAGATATTGGCCCCCCAGTAGTCCGCGGTTCCCATTCGGTGTCCTAATGAAAGCTATTTAAAGGGAAGTATCATATCTTCGCAAACCTCCCAAATGGAGGGGTTTCCCAAACAGTCCATTCAAGCGACATCCTCAAGGCTACCCTTAGTAAACCACCCCTACGAGTAATTGTGAGAACCTCTCAAGATGTTCACAATGGACCTGCAAAAAACAGACCCAGCAAATTCGACATGGAATAAGTCAGGAGTCTTGCCTCTTTCAGCCAGCGTACTTGCCCAGTAGCTACGCAAACAGCAACTAGAAACCGCGCCTTGTCTTTTGTGTGGCTTGGGGCCGAGTTGAACGAACAACATCGAACCTGGCCAGGGCAACGGGCAACCTCTCGCCGGACCCTTTGGGGCACCCGGCTCCAGCATCGGGCTGCAGCCTAAGGCACCACGTGAGCCAGATTCAAGAGTTCAAGGCCCGCCCAGGGTTTCTCGGTTGCTTATAAGTCAGACTTAGACCCAGCAGTTCCCGTTGGAGGAAATCAATGCCCTCCTAGGTTAAATCTGCCCCTTTGGACTCTCAACAAATCGTGCCTTGGAAATTTGACGCCCAACCCCAAATACATCATGGGTGAAGGCCCGGCCTTGCCACCTGACCGAAAACAAATCTGGCGTGCTGAGAGGTCATTCATCCCTGGTACACAACGTCCTCTGAGCCTCTGAGCCTCTCAGCCTCTCAGCCTCGCCAGGTTTGCTCTCTGTTACTTTTACATGTTGAACTTCTTCGAAATGTCGGCCATGCGGAGGACATGCAGGCCGCCGACTTGGTGGATGTGAAGTCAACACTCAGAAGTTGCCATGAGCAAGGACTATGGAGATGCTGAGGCGGGCCCAATGGCAGCAAGACTTACATACATTGGGTATATTCAATTGTGAGACGGGCGAAAAAGCGTCCATATGCAAGCATAAACAGTGGCCCTTGAACAAGTCGCCACCAATCCGAGTTGCTGGGTGTTGTAGGCATCATCGCTGAAGTGCGCCATTCGCAGCCTTTAGCAAGGAAGTGGCTTGCAATCGCTGGCGTGTCCAAAACAACAGGTTCAAAGCGCTAATATGCGAACAGTGCCAACAGTAACATTGAGGGGGGTAGCTGGGTTGCACTTTGCTTGCTTTGCCAAGACTTACACTCAGATTTCCACTACTTGACTTAGTATTGGCAACACTAAATTTAGTATTGCCACAAATTTCCAAGACTAATCTTAGACTTCCAGTACTGACGTGGTGTTGCCTTTAGACTCAGAGCTGGGAAGGGCCTACACGAATCACTCCTTAAAAAGTGCCGGCCTCGCCATTAATGAGGACCCCACACTCAATCCGAGCAAAGAACATTAGGGGCTCTTGTGGGGTACCCCTCTTTTGTGTGACTGCTTGGCCTTGGCTTTGTCAAAGGGGTTTATATAAAGAATGATGGCAAGTCTTGCAGGGTACAGCTCTACTGTGAGACTCGGTCAAACATTTGGGGTCGCCATTGTAGAAAGTCGTTTCCTAAGTCAGAACCCTGGGACGTTTTTGGGACCTGACATGATGGAATTCGGTTGCTGCTGTTTTTGCTTCCAAAAGAACAGCCGGGCACAAAATACAAACCAACAATGCAAAATCAAGGCCTTAGGTTTTTACTTTTAAGGGCTGGTGTATTTTAGCCCTTCCCAGCTCAGAGGCTAGGAATTCCAATTTTTGAAGTGGCCCCCAAACAATAAGTAGTGATAGTAACACCAATATCCAGAAGAAGGGACTTTCCAAGTTGCCGGCTGAGCAAAACCCATAGCATGACAACCGTCTGTGGCTGGCAGCGTTCTGCCAAACTTCTCGCTTGGAACCTGAGAGCAAACTTCTCCCTGCATGCTCTTTCATATTGTCCCAGCACCTCCCAAGATCAAGGCACACGACTCATCCCGGACTCATCCCCCCTTATAGTGGCAAATTGTCCCCAAGAGAAAACAAGTCCGCAATCATTTCCCCTTCCATCGCAAATCCAGCCGCATTAGGATCGAGACTGCGGGACCATGCGGGACCGAACAGAACTACCCGGAATCAGCCCCCCTAACTAACAAAGCAAACGTTTCTACTCCAACAGCACGGACTTGTATGGGGGGGGTCCAATTCAGATTGGGACCGATTGCGGGCGACAGGGGAGTGCACGCCGCGGGGCCCGCACTCTGGCGGCACACGCTCCTTTTGGTTGACAACGCAAGCCCAAAATACTGGGTTATTGTGTGCTCCATGAGCATCACCCCAAACCAAACCAACCTAATTGCCCAGTGGCTGCTTTCTAACTGTCTGCTCAGGTTGCAGCGCCCCGCCTCTTTTTCAAAGGCACCCGTATAGGGCGCTGGGAACTTGGACGCTGAGATGGCCGCGGAAAGGCTCGGCTGAAAAGGTCCAACGACCACCCCGGAGTTTCGACCCATCGCCATGGTAAGTGCAACAACCCTTGGCTCACATACACCAATACGAAGGAACAAAATCCAACGGGCGTGCCTCAAAATGGGGAAGACCCCCATGGTGAATTGAAACCCACGGGAAGCCAACCATCTGAAGGCTGAGCTTGTCAAGCAGAATGTGCTGCTTTGCATGTCATGGAACTGCATGAGTGTGCGGTTCCGGTTCTCAGTCCATATGATATGGAGCGGGATGCTTAACCATATTGGTCAGAAACACTCCCTGCAACTTCTCTTTCTTTCCAACAGCAGGCTGTTTTTGAACAGTGCCCAAACGCAGCCATTAAACAAACCAATGCACATCATTGACCCGGTGAAGCCTCTTTGGGCATGGCGTGCATGGCTTTCGCCTGCCATGCTGCGGCGGCGCCTCGTAGCGTGCTGAAGGCGGCCGAGGCTGCATTTCGGCATGTGTTCCCTCAGGCTGTCAAATGAGTGTTGGTTTATTCCCTACAAACTTGATTGGATACAGTGACGCTGGGAGAATTCAATTGTTTGTTTGGTCGTTGACGATCTCCACAAAATCCACTTGCCCTATGGGTGAGGCGGTGTCTTCTCTGCCGCTTTGGCAGAAGCACAAATGGTGGAGGCTCGACTCCTCCCTGGATCGTGTCTTTAATTACTCGTTTTGTGTTTTTGGCAAACGTCAGGCATCTTCGATCGCAGCTTGCACAGAGTCTTACGGGTACACAAGGCCTGTTGAGAAAAATATCCTTCGGGATGTTTTCCACACTCTCCGGGGTAACCAAGAAACATGGAAAGTGCACAGGCTCCCTTTCTCCGCAAACCTGCTGCGGCGCATGTTTGACAAGGTTTGCTTCGGCGAGTTTTGGCGCAGAAAGGAAAGTCATTTTAAGTAAGTAAAGTAGTGTTTTGCCGCAGCCTTGGGCTCCATTGTGAGCTACCTGTGCTACGTGGACACTTGCCTGCAAACACGGGGCCGCCCTTCCGCGGAGCTTCCGCGAACCTTCCCGCAAACGTAAGCGTTGCGTTTCTTGTACGCAGCAACACCTTTCTGCTTCTGCTGCTTGCACAAACCTTCTGCGAAAGAATCCCTTCCGCGCGTGCTTCCGCGCGTGTGGCGCGGTGCACGTTTTCAATAGTACTGTCCCTCTCCCCACTAAATTAGCTTGCGGCAAAACAAAACACCGCTCAAATATACATCTGTAAAAATATATTTATAGATATGTTCTACGGGGCGCAAACAACTGTGGTGCGATGCCTTTGGTGCAGCCTGCTTCTAGCCCCAAGCTGTGTCAAACTCACATGGTGTTTGTTGGCAACTGTTCAGAACAAGCGTGCTTGTTCCTATTAAAGGCATTCACCAAAGTGCTCCCGCAACATGCCGCAGAATTTATTCAATTGTGATCAGCTTCGCAGAAGTCCGGAGGGCTTGCCCAAAAGCCAACACCCGCACGAAGCAAACGTAGCAAAGCCAACAAAACAGGGTTGTGGGAAGTGCCCACTTCTACACTGCGAATGGAAAGGACTTCCGAAAGGGAGGTTCCCTGGCATCAAAGAATTCAGAAGTGGGAATGACTAAAAGACAAGAAAGGACGTTTGCTTCAAGGGCAAAGCATGTCCGCAGTACCCATGACAACCCCAGACTAGTCCTGGTATAACTCCAACAAGCGAGGGAGCCGCCTAAAGTTGAATCATCCCCCTCCTCAACTGTAAACAAATGGTAGGTAGATGCCCTCTTTGATTGTCATTGATCAAGGCGTCATATCGCCTGAGGGCTCCGAGGGCGTGCATGCGTCGCGCGCCTGCATGAAGGCGCTGACTTTGAGGACCTAGCAGTGAGCAGCCAGCAAAGGAATTTCCTTGCCAGCCTGAAGGTGAACACCACGAACATCCAAAATACACGTATTTCGTTGGGAGCAGAATCTCCTGTTGGGCTCTTGGGGCCCCAAAAAGCGTTTTGGGAGACATGCTAACTTCCAGGGGAGGCAAACTGGGAGGGAGCGGCAGGTGCCTTTACTCGTGCTACAAACGCCGTAGAACTACATTGACTAGACTTGTCAGTAGGGAGCCGCAGTTGCAAACAGTGACCCAGGCAAACAAGGGTTGACCATTGAGAGCCACCAAGCAAAACACAAATTGAGGGTGGAATCCACTGAGCAGCTGGAAATGGATTTGCCCTTGACGTGTCACCATTGAGAAGCAAAAACAAAACAACAAGCCTACAGCATCCTTGAGCCATCCATGCGAAAGGGTCGGGAGCTGAATTCCACGCCCACGGTGCTATCATTCGGTTCTTAGCATAGGTCAAGCCGAACTCAAGGAGACAACGCATGACGACTGAATCAAGCTCCTGGAGGATTTCTGAAAGTCCTTCAATCACAAGTTGCCAAACTTGTCAAACACATTCTTCGGCAACGAAAAGTAATCCCAAAGCAGCAACGGCGTTTTGCAGCTTAAACGCACAAGAGCCGACGTTGGGATTCTCAGGCAAAAACAGGCCGTGAAGAATCACACGGCAATGCCCAGATTCATACCTCTGGGCCTGTACAATGCCGGCACGCCCTTGTACTTGAGGCCTGTGCACCCTCACGGTGCCAAACGAGCTGGCATGGGTTTGTCAAATAATATTGGACCCCCTGAATTGGGTGGTTTCCGTTCATGTTCCACTCAACTGCAAGAAGGGTACCCTCAAAAATATTCGACCAGAAGGATCAACACCTGACCTGTAGATCAACGGACAGTGCTGCAAACCCGTGAGCACCCGCAATTAGGTGCCGAAACTATGCCCTGCGAACCGTGAGGATGGGACAGCCGCCCGCCGGGCAAAGCAGCAAAACAGTGCTATGCACAGGGGCGCTCCAAGCTGCCAACTCTGTCGCAGTGGAACAAGGCAATCCTTCAGTTCTTCATATATACCCACACTTCCCTGGCATGAAGTCCCTTTAACTACAGGGGAACAGCCCCAGATCAAGAAACTTGGGTTGATTACTCTGGGGTCATTACCCAGAAGACTTGCCTTTCCGCTGACCTTGTTACTTCCGTGGCCGGCCGGTGGCGTCGAAGGTCCCGCTGGCGAAGCCCATGTCTTGGACCTGGCGCCCCAAGGTGGCCGCCGCCTCCTGCGCGCCGCTCTTCTGAAGATGACCCCCTGTTGGCGGGCTAGGGGAGCCTCAAAGAAAAAACCCATCGTTGTAAAAGACACTTAGTTACTTAGAATGTGCGAAAGATTCAAATTACTCCAAGTGAATCAAACCCTTGATTCTTGAGGGGGTTTGCTTTTCCATCCTTTCCGGGAGTTGCAACAAATCACAGCTGGATCTCCAGGGGTTGGCCTTCAAAGTGTGGCTTTAAAGTGCAACGCAAGGACGTAAAGCCTGCCATGTTTTAGTCCAATTCAATTTTAGGAAGCACTCATCAGGGAGAAGTATTCATGCGAGCCATGGACAACTTTTGACTCTCGGCCTGGGAGGATAAATTTGGTTGGCTCACGGGCACTCCATGATAATAGATTCGCACCCCTCTCAAAGCCACGAGGGCCCCTCCGTATCATACCCGATTTCTCGCTTGCCAACGAAGGGACACCATGGCAAACGTATGCAGGCACAAATTACCGCGACTCCTCATACATAAATGAGGGGATGCGTATTTTTCCACTGTTCAAAATCTGCGGATGTGCTGGGAGGAAACAGCCCACCACCAGGCCGCCAGCCAGAAGGGAACATAAGGGAACTAGCAAAACAATCATTGCCGCCATGGCTCTGGTTGCGATTCTTCCCGCAAAAGCGAGGAGAATTTGAGAGCCCCCCCCCCGAAATAAACATGTAACAGAACTACGGGGTCCCCCAAGATAAAACTCCTCTAACAAATCACAGCTTTCTCGCACACATCTTAATTTGCGGGGCGGTAAGTCATGAACATCCCTTAGTGTGATTCCGCGCCTTCCTAAATCTTCAGTCCTTGTAAAGGTTGTTCTTAATGCCATGCATTGTTTCCTCAGCGCTTCCATGTGTGATCAACATGCGCTCTGCCTTCAACGACCAAGCTCGTAATTGTGCATGCCCGGTGGCCGTGGAAAAAAAGGCACCATGTCTCTAATTCCGTTTTTCAAAAGAGGAAAGGGTCCCAACCCTGGTTTTGACAGGGATCGCAAAAGTGTCCAACAACAAAAGCTTCCACTTTTCGAAGGACCCGCCAAGCACAACTCAGACCTGGAGCTAGCTTGCATCGGAGCCGAGCCGCCCGGGTCTTGGCGTCTTTCGCCTTGGCTTTCAGGCCCTTGGCCAGCTCCATGGCAGCTGAGAGGAGCTCGGCCACCGGCGGCGTCGCATCCACCACGCCTCCGAGAAAACTGCGGCGATGGGGTCAGACTTCACTCAACGGCCCACACAGGGATGAAAACAGACACGGAATTTTAGGGGTCACCCAGTAGGCTAGGGGTGCATCTACTTACACACAAATGTGATTAGAGAGATTTTCCCTGCCACATGCAAGGCCACAAACATCCCAAAGGCACTCTGGGTTCATCCAAGTAGCACTCCGCGACATGACCAGTTGAATGCTGGTGACAAGAACATGCAGCTGCTTTCTAAGCCAACATGGCCGTTTGAAGCTCAGAAGCCCAGAAATGGCCCACGAAACAAGAAGGACATTCTGAGTCAAAGCGCCGTGCTCCTTAAGCTCCTCCGGGTGGTACCTTTTGCCCATGCAAAGTGTGTCCTTAGCAGGACACGTGCACCGGCACCCCATCTACGGCAACTCTTGCATTGCTTGAACACATGCACGCTTGCTTGTGGAATGACAAGGCGAACCTTTACCATGCAGCTGGATTCCCTGAAATTTTAAGTCAACCATTGCAAGCCAGGGTCGCTTAAAATTAGCGTCGGGAAACACCACATTGGAAATGATCTTGATCCTGATGTATGACTAAAGAATCTAGGGCTTCAGAATTGAAGCGCTTCAGCGCTTCTTGATTTTGCAGGGCCGTAGCAAAGGCCACGCCCGGCCACATGCAATCATCAGCTTGCAATCATCAGCTTGCTTCAGCTCAGGCACATTCCACATTGTCAGGGGCATCTTGGCCTTCCTGAACTGGAAGCCGAGCGCGACGAAACGTGATCTGCCAGTCACCACTTGTGTCAGGACAGCCGCTGTTCAACCCATGTCTTAGCCGGCCATCTTAAAAGGTGCAAGGTGCCCTCATTCGCCTCGGGAGTGAAACGATGTGTGGAAAGGGTCTGGGGCACCTGTCAGCTCGAAACTAGAACCCGCCATAACCCCCCTGATTGAACACTGTCAGAACAGTTGGCCGGGCCCGTTTTGCATTCAAAACTAGAACCTTGATTTAGGATACACCCACGTCCACACAAACAATAATGATTGCACTGACAGGATCCGCTCAGTGTGCTGCGTCTAAAACCTGCAGTTCATTGCGGGGGCTCGTCCTGCAAGTTTGGCAAAGACGTTGTCTTGACGTCATAACTATCAACAGAGCTGGAGAGGATAATTGCAAAACGTGGTCAGTAAGGCCAAAAGCCAATTCCCCAAGTATGTTCAGCATCTTGCTGACTCCTGCGGAATGCGCCAGGCATCATGAGCTCTGTCATGCCAGCAGAATAGACCAGGCCGATGTCAATCCCAGGAACGAAAAATAAGCCTTGGGTCCAAATGATCAAGACTCTAAGGCCGAAATGCACGGATGCTCAATTTGGCATCTGGGACATGGTTGGATCGAAAACTCCAGCAGGCATCCTTGCCATTTGTTGGGATCAAAAAGCTCAAGAAGCCATGCTTCCTCGTCGTTCACGCTGGGTGCATTAGTTCTCTTTAGACAAGTTGTTGATTTTTCAGCCAATCTTGCCCTACCCGGCCAGGACGCTTTTGGTGTCGTTGGGCATGAGGCGCTTGTCGAAGGCCAAGCCCAACATGGCCCCGCCCGCCGTGATGTGCCCATTGACCGCCGCTATGGTGGGCATTCCCAGCGTGAGGATGCCTCAGCGAAACAAAAACAAAAACTGTGCCAGCTGCTCGTTTCCCGCCAAACAATGGGCTTCCTGCGCCGCTGACACCTGCGCACCCTCTCAACATCATCCTCTTCACTGGGTGAAGTGGCACGCAGCGGCTCGCGGACTCCCAGCCCCAACGGCAGCAGCAGCAGCAGCAGCAGCAGCAGCAGCAGTTCTATATTTCCCGAAAACATCATCCCACCAAAACACACGCATGTTTACTGAGCGCCAACAAGTGTGGTTTGAAACCACTAACGGGAAACATGTTTTGGAAGTATGCAGCATCCAGAAACCAAGGCACAGGCAAGGCCGTGAAAGAACGCCCTAGGCGTGCCAAGCAAATGCCAGCCTGTAGTATAAGTAGGCTGCTTTTCATTGTGTTTTTTTCAGTTGTTTGACGACCCCGACACATGGAAGGCTTCTTTCCTAGCCCCCATTTGGTCCTAAAATGGCGGCACCCCTTTTGGATGGCGTGCGAAGGGAAACCCACGCGAAAACAATCAGTTTTTCAGGGCCATCTGAGTCAGAATCAGGACCTGGCATTACATGGGTCTTCCCAATAACATGTAAAGAACTACGATGCCTCAAGTCCTACGCCAGATCTGAGGCAGGAGACGTGCCATCAGTTTCTCCGCGTCCTCCAGGGCCGTTGGTTAAACACGCAAAACAAAACACGAGTCACCTTCCACCTCTCTGTGGGTTTTTTGTAGGGGGCTAACAGAAATGTTAAAACCATCATGTCCAAAAACCATATCCTTCTGGCTTTCCCTAAGGAGGTGGCCAAGATGTCGTTGCCCAAACGCACGTCCTCTTGGATCTGTGTGGACTGGCTGACATTCGCGGAGATGTACCTGGCTGCGGCGAGAAGCGCCCAACCCGAGCAGGCAAAGAGGACTACTAGTCTATAGTTGATGAGTATGGTGTTTTCTGCCGATTTCCGATTCAGGCCAAAGTAAAAAGTGAAAAAGGGACCTGACAATGCTACAAAATTGCAACTAAGAATCAGGTTATGGAACCAGCATGGATACAGCTCATCGTCCGTGTTCAGATCATGCTCAAAGAAATGATGTGAAGAACAAAACATGGGAGGAGGATTCAACAGACCTCAGAAGAGTCATGTGAGAATCAAATGTCAATTGCAGTTCCAAGCCAAGTCTATTGGCCACTTTCACGTGACCTTCGGAGAAAAAATGCAAATGCTGCCCATATGCCACGGGAAACTTCATTTCCCCTTCAAAAGTGGCAACTTCGTGGTGGAATCGAATGAAACAAAGGGCCAACGTTCCTTTAAACATATGATGGACGGGCCGCTGTCAGCTGCGGCCAGGCCGCTGCAGGTCCATGCCGTTGCAGAAGAACCGCCCGTCCCCTGACGCATTTCGCTCAAGCGGCTTGTCCGGCGACTGCTTCAGCTGGCTTCAACTTCTCCAAAGAACCAGCCCAACAGGCCGCGCACACCTATCCTGAATTCGCCCTCCCACCCAAACAATGAAAAACTAAGAAACAAGTTGGAACCCACTCGATAACGGGGCCAAAGTGCCTTTCGATTGTCAAAGGCCAAGGGGTCACAATATCATTTTTCAGCCAAACGTTGCGTTATTCAAATGGCCATCAAAGTAAATTTGCTTTTATGGAAATCTTGGTGGGAGCTATCTCCATCTTCCATACAAGAACCATAATTATCAGATCAAACTCACATCAAGAACTACAGCCAAATTGAACCAAACTAAACAAATACAAGCAACAATTGAGATACAGCCGCGCCTATCACCAGCAGACCCTGTGCTCCGCAGCGCTCCGCCGCATCCAGCGCGCGGTTCACCTGCCCAACCAGCATGAAAAGCTGGGCAGGGGCATCTGCACGTCAAAACCTCATGGCAAAATCGTCTTCTTGTCTCCCATGGCTGCCTAACGCAACTGCCTCAGACTTAAGTTATCAAGTGATAGCAAACGAGGTCCCAGCCATGGGGTCTGGAAACATGTCACCTCTATCACCTTGCGGTCTCCTTCACGGGGCATTCTAAGACAATGGATCGTTCCGGGGGAAGGATGACAGTGTCCCTACACGCAAATGTTTGGGCTTGAGCACCTGAAGAGGCCATGGGGCGGCAAGCTTGCTCCTAATTGGCGGTTTGCAAGAGCGATTGTTTGGAGGTGTTCCGGGTTGGTTTCCCTTTGCCCCGCAAGAACCAGGGGTTCAAATCTCCAAGCCACACGGAAAGTCAAATTCCACAATACCAAATCAGCACTAACTCAAGTGCAAAATCGAATCTAACAATACTCAATCAAAGGATGAGACTTCAAAAAACAAGGAAAAGTAGGCACCAGCAGTACAACATCAAATGGAAAAAGGGACCCTTCTGGTGTTCTGGAATCCTCTTTCCCAATTCAAAAGTAGCATTGCCCAATACTACAGCAGTATTTCACAGTAGTAAAGTAGATCCCCCAGTCTGATTGTTTCAGGATGCCTATGGCCGCATTGCAGAATGCGGCAAATATATGTGTACATGTCTAATATACAGTCACATATATATATATATGTATAGTATGTATATGTATATGTATAAGAAAATATATTCACTTGGTATATGCGGGCAAAGAATATTGGTGGGTAGTCTCAAGAGAGACGCCTACGACGGAGTGTTGTTTGGCAAAGGAGTGGTCTAAGAGATCGAAGACGTGCCCATGGAGATGCCCCTGATACCACCCATCGACTCTTGTCTGTGCTCAGCTGATTATAGATAACTACACCTAATACGCACAATATAAATATAAATAGATAAAACAACATGTACGTATACACAAATATCTATCTATTCATATACTTATGTTTATATGCATGCATGCATTCTGTGCTAAACTGTGAACCAATCAACCCATGAAATGTAAACCAACCAGCCCATGTAGTAGGACTCCCTTCTAAAATTGGCAACGGATCTGCGCTGCTCCTGCAATATGCGTACCAGGGGCACCTACTCCATAAGCATAGCGTAGAACTTTTGGAACGCACATCTTGCAAAGGTCTCCCCTCCCTCACCTCGAGTACAAACCTCAAGCAAAAGCCTCTTAGAGACCCTAACCTTTTGGATTCCCTTCGGGCGCCAGGGCATGTTCAAGAACAAACCCCCCTTTTGGATAGTGAAAGGGATGCGGAAAGGAACCGAACCATTCAATTGTTTTTGGACGCACCCTGCAGGGTCTGCAGCCTAGGTGGCAAAAATAGGTCACAGGACCAACCATAAAGCCTTTGTCCCGCGGGTGGGGCCTGGCCGATGAGCAAAGGGTTAATGCGATGCTCGAAGATGCGGGTGCCCCATGGAAAGCTGCCCTCCGGTGATAAGAGCCGGACCTCAGCTCTCAGCGGAGGCGAGAAGGGTCAGCTAAGGTCCAGTTGGATAGAATTGCTATTATATTTATCCTGGGTTCCCATTGCACCTAATTGGTGATTTGGGTTGCTGGAGGTTGTCATTTCAATTAGTATGGCCTTCAGGGGGCTTGGACAGGCGCAACAAAGGGACGAGCAACTCAAGGTTGTGCAAGAATTTGCCAGCAATGGCAGGGCCTAATTGGCTTTCCTATCATCGTCTCTCAATCCATGTGCCTTTCATCGTCACATCACGGCTCATCCTTGAGTAACGGGAGGCATAGAAAGATGAAGTTGCGAAGGAATGGACCATCTCTATGGTGACAGTGAAAGCGTCCCATCCGCTCCTTCCCTCATCATCTCATTCACACCCAGGGAGACACACATGGACGAGAATGTCCATTCCTTTTCCCTCCTCTCTCACGCCTTCCCTGCAGTGGAGAGAGGAGGATGGCACGGGCATTATCCTTTTCATCCCTACTCCCCTATCACATTCACAAGCTGCGAAACACAGTACAACCTCCAGCTGATTAAAAAGGTCAGCGCTCAAAGTCAAAACGAAGCAAAACGCGCTGCGCTTGAGACGGGGTTGCAACTGCTCATGATCATGTCATGAGGCTTGCGAGCTTGAATGCTGGAAGAACACAAAGGGTCAGCAAATCTCTGCGCTAAATAGGAGATCTAGACAAAGGAACAAATTACCCATCCCCTCCTGACTTCCTCAGGCCGCTGCTACTGCAATATCATCCACCACTTTCGTGCTGAGCAATTCCACGTCATCCCCTCGGGTGATCGCGAGCAGAGAGCGTGCCGCTGCGCACGCTGCGTCACACCAACGTCTGTGTCGGGCACCCAAAGGTGAAGTGGCAGGCGTTGGGGCCAACTCTGACTTGGGGCCCTGGAGGTCGAGCGACACCCAAGGCACCGGCGAAGGGCAGAATTCCATCTGGCACCTCCACTGTTTTGGCCTGGAAGCACGTGGAAACACACCCCGCTGGACAACCCGGGCATTATAAATCCGTCCCAACACGATGCCATGGAAAACATCCAGCCTGCACAAAAACGCTTGGCGATGTCGTCAGCAAGCTCGGAAATGCTGTCCCTCCTCTCTTCCCCGCCCTTCCCTTTCCCTTTTTTATCCTTGTTTGTCCATCAAATATCTCAAGTCGTTGATCTCGAACTTCAGCTGTGAGGAAGCCAATGTGAAGCTCAACTTTCCACAGGAGACCCAAAAGGAAGCCAACCATTTGACGCGTATCTTGTTGTAGGATCCCCCGTCGGTCAACGAATGCAGAATGTTAAGTAATTGAATGTTCCCTGAGCTGGTGCCGTCCTTTTCTGAAGGAAATAATCCTAGTTTTAGAACCCGGGAAAGGCACCTGGACGAGAAAGGTGGCCTATCCTATGATATCCTATGTCCTCTTCTTGCTCACCCAATTTTGGGGACCTACGCAAGTGAACCAACTGCAAGTATGTTGTCCGTGGCTCATGTCTCTGTAGCTAGGCACACACCCTGAGCAGAAGTTCAGCTTCCCCAACCTTAAAGGGGGATGATTCCGCGGAATCATCGGAAATGCGAACAAATAAATTCAGATCCTGGTGCGGGGAAATCAAAGGAAACCAACCAAGTTTCTACCAATGGGGTGAGGCTGCTTTGCCAAATCACACCTGCATGCTGACCTTGAGCAAGAACACATCAAGCAGGAAAGGTGTGGTCATCCTTCAGGAACGGCTCGGGGCAAGCGCGTCTGAGCTCCATGTTTGTCTTCAGGGGAAGGAGCAATACTTGTCTAACACATCACGCCCTCCAGCGCTGAACTGCGCATTGGTGACTCATCTCGGAATGGGTCGAAATCGTGGGAGGGCCGCTGCAACCCCCCAAGAAATCACAGACTGCTTCCACCCAAAACCCCACCAGGCGCCAAGCTCCAGCCCCGCGCTCTCGTCAGCCTCGTCAAGGCCTGAGCTACTGACTTCTGATGGCCGGGGGGGGGGGTTCAGGATCCAAATCAGGTGTTCCCAGTCTGTGTTGAAATCACATCTTAGGGATGGTGATGCTTGAAAGTAGGGAAGCGTTGGGATCAAATCTAGGGAGGCTGTATCGGAAGAAGGGGGTGCCGAGCAGCAGCTTGCAAGTCGATCGGGCTGGACTGCGCCCGTCCTTTAGATATTTAGAACACTTTAGAACCAAACTGACAGCAGTGCCAGTGGCAGTTTATCCAACTGCAAAAAGGAGCCCTATAGCCTACCCGCAATCTCAGGTGTGGACTTGGGAGCCGTTTCCAGAACACCAGGAAGGCATAAATTAGTCCAGGCCCAAAGCAAACATCATGCCGGCAACTTGCAAGTTTTGCAGTTCTTGCCAAAGTTGTGCAGTGGCCGGGGATAAAAGCACACACCCTTCTCGATGTAATTGTGTGAGAAAAACCGAAAGCGGAAGGGCACGCCCATCCGTCTGTCGGCATGGCTCACACCTCATGCCAGTGCCCAAAGACCCTTCTGAGCCCAGCTCTCGAAACGCCATGGCCCTGGGCGCATGGGGAGGCGAGCGCATCCGATGGTAGGGAAACGGCTGATGTAGGAACGGGTGCCCAAAATGCCGCTCCAATACAGGTTGTGCTTGCAAATGTCGCGTAAGATACGCGTCGAACCTAGAGGTCTTTCGGGACTTTGTGAAAAAGGAACCGCCCAATGAAACAGCCAGTGACTTTGACACTTCCTCAAGAAGTGCCTTCACTGACTGGAACAGAGCAGCATTGATTGAATAAACCACAAACCGCCTAAGCTTCACAGTCGCCATCAACAACAGAGCGCTGTGTTTTTTTAACACATCCCAGTTGCGCAGTGAGTCAATAGAACAACGGATCCTTTTTCTGGGCTTAACATAACCCACCCAACAAAAAGGGAAAGCGGATGCCACTGAACAAACTGGTTTCGCCCCTTGCAAATGAAGCAAAGCTGGTGTCGATCCTTCCAACCGGGGCCTCGCCTGCGACGCGATCAGCAAACGGGGCTTGAGCCGAATGATGCCAAGACAAGCGCGCATGCCCTGAGCAGCAAAAAAAAAAAACACTAAAAAAAGAACATATCATGGCGGGTTAGTTTGTTGCACTTGGAGGCAGTCTTCCGATTCACTTGGCTCCAGAATTGCTCGACCCCTGTTTATCAAGGAGCTGGGCTCAATTTTGTTACAGCCCTTGAGAGCTTCTACGAGTTCAGGGGGGAAAAAGTTAAAAGCTCCAAAGATCTCCAAAGGCAAACCCGCCCAACGGCGCCTCTCTCGAGATCTACCAGCTGCGTCGTCCTGAATCGAGTCCTGAACTTGCCTCGCCGAGCAGCCATCCCCCACACACGCCGGCAAAAAGCAAGACACCCACCCTGCAAGTTGCAAAGCAAAGGGTCAGCTAATGTGAGCTGCAAAGCATGAGTCTTGCCCATGTCTTGCAGTCTTGCCTCTCAAGTCCTAAACGGCGCTCGCCACACTGGGACTCCGGCCGGCAGTGCAAAAGGATGCCATGGCGCATGTCCCACGTGCTTGGCCATGCAACATCCTCTGGACCAACCTCGTAGACGCTGGTGCAACTGCATCGGCTGCATGTCTGTCGGACCGCTTTGGGGACGTGCTTGCCATTGCCTCCCCAGGTTTGGTTAGGCACAGCCAGGACCACTTCGCCAGTAAGCCAAAAGTGCAACGACACAAGAGGGTCGCGGTTTTTGGACTGTGCTGAAATCAAAGCTGTTTGCTGGCAAGTGGGGAAGCAGTCATAAAACTGACAACCATTGCACACTGATTGAAGAATAAACCCAGGCACAGCCAAATCAATAAGACCTGAAGCGCGGAAACGTCAAGCAAAACATACTCAGTGAGAACAGGTTCCTGCACCCCGAAGCAATAAACAAACACAACGTAGCAAACTGCCAAATACTGTTCATCTCATTCTTTGCGGTCTTATCTAACTTTCAGTTGTGCTCTCCTCGCAACGCTTCAAGCTTCCTCATTGAGAACGCACCCCTTCAACCCCATCCGCATCGGTCCCATCATGTTGGCTCAGTCGTCGATATTTTTTTCTTTGTGCATAATGTGCCTTGGTTGACGGCAAGCAATCCTGTCGACCACTGCCGCACCGATCAAGCCTAGCGCTTGAATTTTGGTTGGCCCCCGTCACCAGTAACAGTCACCCACTGTGTGGGACATTGGCGCTATGCATGAAGGTCCATCATCGTTGCTGGCCAGGGGGACAGCCAAACTTGAATTATAGGGCATCGAATTTACCTGCATTGAATTTGTCAAGGGCTGCGTCAAAAAAACTCCGCTGGAAAACAGCTAGCCGATGAGAGCTGGCTGCAGAGCCTGAGCCGACTTCCTACCCTTTCTTCAGATGATGATTCCGCCCTGGGAGAATAATAGCCGATTCAAGTCGGGCTTCCAATTGTAGTGCATTTGTGCTTCCCTTCCCAACGTTGCATTGTCAGATTTGATCAGGGGTTCACAGTTGCCATGGCACGCTGATCAACTCTGGCGTTGTCCGCTGAAGAGCCTGCTGGTTCAACACCCATGAATTAAACGCCTCAACTTTTGATGTCAGTTCCAGCCGTCACTTCAACAAGCAAACAAAAACAACACATGAACCTGGCAGGGCTGGCAGCCGCCTCCAATGCCGATTTCAGCGTCCTAGGGCCAACACTCCCCAAATGTTGGTCGTAGACATGGCTGCCTTACAAGGAAGCCATACTGTTGTCGTTAACCCCGATTTTGAGCCGTCTACGACTGTTCCTGGCAAGCTCAAGCAATTTAGCAGGTGTTGACCACGGCATGGGTAGCCACTAGGAGTCACAAGGATGGCCCTGGTGAAACATAAAACCACCGGCCCTGGACGGCTACATTCCGGCAGCAGTTGCCTTGTTTTCCCTCAGCCAATTCCCGACGCACATCCCTTGCTTGGAGAAAGAACAGTGAACTAAACGTTTCAAGCAAAGGCAAATCCACAAAAACGGGCTTCGGTTCGACTATTGGTCGGGGCACCCATTAGTCGTGAGACTTCCCCATTTTCCCCGCTTCCTCGTTCAACAGGCCAACCACAAAAATAGTAAGCCATAAGAATTTGGTCCTTGCGTGCCCTTGAAAACCCCCAACAAACATGTACCCCCAAAACAGACCAGGCCAAGAAGGTGGCACGTTCAATGCAGCGCGCTAGGCATCCGGCCCTTAGCTCAGCTCAGCAACGTCCGGGCTCCGGGGGTAGCCTTGGAAACGAGTTCAATGTGTTGCACAAACCCCTCGACCATAAGAGCTGTTTCCAAGGGTGAAGGGCCAATGTCGCTAGCCTTCGGGACCCGCTCTAGAACTAATGGAACTCCAGGGCTGCCTCCCCCAATTCTATTTTTAGAGGGGTGGGCCGGTGCGGGGCTAAACAACATGTTGGGATGGAAGGGTCCCTCATCATGGCGGGCATGGTGAATTCAGCAAACCCACCTTCAGCATTTGGCACCGTCTCACTTGCAGCAAATGCAAGGTGGCGTTGGGGTCTTGACTCTGGACGGACCACAAAGGGAAAATGATGGAAAATCAAGTCCCAATGTCAAACAAGTCGGCTTTGGGAAATCTTGTTGAACGTCTGCCACAGGACCAAAACGGCGGATGGCCATATCTTCCTTTCGGAAGTCGCGGGGGAAACTGGAACCCAAGGAGTCGACAACCCCTGCCATTGTCACAAGAGCATGGCAGGCGGTTCTTCGCCCAACTGGCACCACCCAACTTTCCTCAAGGGGGGAAGGGGCCTGTCTGATGCATGTAGCAATGTTGGCTATAACGGGAACCAAAGTAGAGCACATTCCTACTAGCAAACAAGACCTCGCAACCAAAACGGACACATTGTTGGGGGGCATGCCTGAAGATGGACAAGACTTCTTGCGGGCTTGAGAACTTGAGGTGCTGGCACACGGCCTCACCTTCCGCCAGCTCGACGTCATCGTCGTCGCAAATGATCTGGTCAATGCGGGGGTTGCAGGGTGAGAAGAAGTGTAGACCCTCCAAAACACAAGGGTTTCCACAACTGATCTCCTCTTCAAGGCAAACACAAATTGAACCAAGTTTCGAATCTTGACACCATCCGAGTCGCGCAGCCAAGACGCACGAGTAACGCGGAATTTATGTAGGAAGGGTTGCGCCGTCAATAGTCAAAGGACCTGCGTAATGACAACTCCAACAAACAAGCTGGAAAAAAGCCACGGGTCATCCACCCTTGCTTCATCTGACTGGTTCATAATGGCTCAAAAACAGCAAAATGGTTGACTCAAATCCTGTCCATCTCTGAATGTCGGTTGCAGCATGGCGAATCAAGACACCTTGGCTTGTGAAAGGCTTAAAGTGTTTGATGGTTGAAAGCGGAAACAAGGAAAACCCAAAAGTCCAAAGTATCAAAGGCAAGCTACGTCTGGCAGTGGGAGTTCCCGAAAGCCCAGCACATAGACCTTCGGAAAGCAACTCTATGTGGCTATGGCCCGCAGCCCCTCGCATCGACAATTTTCTGTTGTGCTGAGTGGCAAAATCACCTCAAGGGACAGTGGTTGTTACATTCATAATGTGCGCATTTTTATGCATAAATGACGTCCAATCAGACATTGCAAAGTTCTATGGCCCTTTCCCTGTTTGTCGAGGACCGGAACCCTTTCAGCGTGTGCTATGGTAAGCTTCAAAAAGCGGGACTATGAACTTGCTTTCGCGAACCCTTTTGCGGTGCTTTCGCGACCCCATGTTTTGCTTTTGCGGGCTTCGCTTTCTTTAGAATTGCTTTCACGGCGCTTTTGTGGCGGACTGTCACACCCTTTGGACTGCATGAGCGCGTGGGGCAGTGCAAAGTGAGTTCCACAAACGGCAGTGCACCTCAAGTGTAAGACTATGTAAAACAACTCCCGCTCATCATCAACACGCAGGCTTTTGCGGGGCTTTCGCAGCGGGACCTTTTAGGCACTTGCGCGATAAGCTTTCGCAAACGTTTGCGGCCTGCACGTTGGCTTTCGCGGGGTTCTTTCGGACACCCCCCTTTACTATCTTGCATTGTCAGGGTTTATGGCGCTACTCAAATGACCATGGGTAGCTCGTCCGGTTTAGTGGGGAAAGTCATCTTGTAAGGTTTCCTAATGGTCATTCCATGTCAAGGACCTTTTGACCAACCCCCACATCTGAGTCCTCGGCCGAGGTGGCAACCACGGGCAAGTCTCCCAGCTCCTGGCTACCGCCTGGCGAAGAGCTTGACCCGAGAGGGGCGCTACCCGCATGGAACCCACGAGAGTTATCTTCCAGGATTCCAGCCAAGTAGATGAGAGGTAGTTGTCAAGAGCAACAATCACCAAGCCAACCCTGGAGGGGCAAATGTTGTTCGGACATCCGGCTCTGGGACCGCCAAGGGGCAAAGTGGGCCTGCGGAAGACAAGCAAACGGGGTTATCATATGTCTTGAAATGACCATGGAACAGAAATCATGGATCCTTCCAAGAACCCTTGTATGCCCCTTAGAGGCAAACAAGCCACACCCTTCCCACCTCCAGAAATGGGCCGATTAGAATTTGCCCCGAAGCCTTACAGAAGGAACAATGCGGGTGAGCAATGCATGCCAAGTAGCCACAACAGTGGAAAACTAACCTCGGGTTTCCAAACAAATATGAGCCACGCTCAAACTACGAGATCCCGCGTCCCTCCCAAAGACCGGCTACCGAATTTCATGTCTCAACCAGAGTCAGCTCGCTACTTGTGAGACAAGCCCCAAGCCCAGATATACCAAATCATGTCATGCCCACGAAGGGACCCATCTACACCTCCACGTGTGTGATTACATGTAGATGCTCAGGCTGGGCCACGCTGTGAAACAAATCAGCACCTCGCCTCGCGGCGTCCGATGGTTTGCCGCGATAATCTCGCGCCTCGGCCCATGAGCCCCAGTTTGGAGTTCGCTTTGCTTTGCGGCCGTGCTTCAGGTCATATAACGAACATGCGCTGAGACCAAGGAAGGCTAACACATAGAGACATGACTGCTGACCTCATGCTCGACGTGTTGCCATCTTCCAAATTGTTCTGTTGCACCCTCGTGGCTCCAACTACTTGAGCACTTGTGAGTTGCTGAGCTGCTCGCTTGCCGGCTTTGCACAAACAAGCTATTTGGCCTCTAGCAATTCATGAAGAACATACCGGCAAACCGAACTGCTAGCCTCATTCCGGCAATCACGAAAGAAAATAGGGAGGTTCCCTAAAACCGAAGTAGACTTGCTTCCGTCAGTTCCAGCGGGAAGGAGGGCAACTCAACGGGCAACTTGCTCTTGGAAAACACTACGGCCGCTGCCCAAGAGGCGTGGGGCGGTAACTGTCGTTCAATGCCCATGGATCCCATGGCATAAAGTCGGCCATTGAGAAACCACCAAAGGCTGAACATGTCACAATTGATCCCTGCCAATACGCTGGCTGGTCATGAGACAATCCAATGGTTGACAAACCTGACACACCCTGGAACCCTTATATTTTGTCCGGGGGCATGTCCCTACCTATTCTAGGAGGATTCTCAGCTTGGGGCCCATTTTGTTGGTCGCATCTTCATGTGGAGTATCGCTTTGCAGGTGGTGTTGGTCAAAAGGGGCGTGAGCCCGGCCGAGCTCCACGCAAGCGGTGCAGCAAGGCGGCAAAGTTGCCACCCTCGATACCTGGCAAATTTGCCGATGGGCACCCATGCGCAGTGGACGGTGAGAAACTATTGAGGCCATGATGCATGAAAAGGCACTTCTTCTTTGAATTCCTCACGAGAAAACTGCTCCACCCAAGTAACAGTGACACAAACCGGGGCCCTTTGTTGCCTGCGCGTGGGCGGCGGTGAGCCCTGCATCTTCAGGCGCGGATTTATCTTGGCCACTGCTTCAGAAGCGTTGGGCAACATGGGTTCTCCAGGCCGAGGCAATAGGTATTACAACAACCCTCGTTTCATGGCAGTGCACAAGCAGCTTCACACCAGTTTCAACTTCAGAACTGTCAAATTGAAGTGCAGCATATGCATAAAACATCCCCCGCTTTCCCTCAGCATAGCCTCAAACTAGACCACAAAGCGATGTCCAAAGCTTGAATCTGTTAAAGGCTATGCCATGTACCCGTGGCCATCCCGTTCAACTGCCACGCAATGTTGTGGTGGGCAAATGGCAAACCCTCAAAATGACAAAGGGTTCTGGCTCCAACGATGTCCCAACCGCGAGGTCCGTGCCATTGCGTCGCTCGGTGTCGGCCAGCATCACAGCCCGCTCGATCAGGGCCTGCAATGTCTGGAGCTCTAAGATGTGAAAGCTGGAGAGTTGGGGGCTGATCTTTCAGAAATTTGCGCATCGAGTCAAAGAGAAATCCTCCGAACGACGCCATAGATTGCGGCATGGGAACAACGGCCCCCGGTTGATCGACAAAGAAAATTGGCGCCGGTCAAGTGGCGACCAGAAGCCCAAAGCCCACTTTCTCGGCCTTCAGGTGCTGGAAATCCATGCCTCGATTGAGCTGATTGTGCTGCCAAAATGTGGGCCACACGTCCTCCAAAAATGAGATAGGGTGCTGTAGTACAACTCGCACAAGCCGTGGTCACATACATGCAAAACAGGGATGGCCTTGCCTTATGTCATCCTAGTCCCCTGAGGCATGTCAAAAAGAAAGTGCTACATGGACGAACATGAACCGTGCAACAGGCATGTTTCGTGCTGAATCAAATAAAAACTCACCAGTCTGACCTTGCTAGAAAAGGAATTGGAACGGCTGAGCCGTTTGGGGCTGAGCTGTTTTGGTGAAATCCACTGACCTGGGAATGGCTACGGCAGCACTCAGCTCGGGCCGCAGCTGATTCGATCCAGAGCGCTCTGCTGCAGCATGCAAAGCTGCTCCGCTTCTGCCAGGCCTGCAGTGATATAGCGCCTTCTTGCTGCGGCACCTTTTGCCTATTGCAACTGCACAGAGTTGCTTTGCCCGTGTCTTTAAACATGCTCCATCATCTCTCGCATATGAGTTGGTGAGCTCTGGTCGAAATTAGTCTGGGCCTGCATACCTTCCGTCCCCCCCCTCTCAAATTGCCCAAAGCCTACTTGATTTTCTGACCGAGCCTCAGGAATGCTCCTGTGCCCCCGCCAACAAGAATGTAGCGGGCCAAATGCTTGCCTGCCCTGTCGGCCTCTCATCTTGATGTTGAGCCCGACTTCTTAAAGCTGGTGGATTGACTGAGTTGTGTTTCTTCAGTTTTGGATCCCCTCCGGAAATGGTTGTGCCGCATAAATTTCCATGGTCATTTAATCAGTTGGGCTTCCATAAAGTGCAAGCGCTTCAACCAATCAGACAGCAATTGCACGATCAAGTCCAGTATGATTATATTGGCGTGGTTCAAGGAGCTGAACAGTCACCGCACTGCAAGCAGTTCCAACATGTCGAAGCACAGTTGGAAATCAAAGGCAGTCCCTCAACAACACAAGCTCCCGACCTTGCCGCTTGGACCCCCCGCGAGCTTCGCCATCGGGAGTCCCGGGGACTCTGCTCGTGGTCTTGCCTTATCCAAGTGACACCGAGGTCCGACTCAGCGCACAGCCGGGCGCAGCTAGGCTCGCTGACCAGGAGCACGGCGAGGCCGCACCGACAGGCCTCGTTGGAATGGCCCGGGATCAGGGGCAACTGGCATAAAGGTAGTTTGAGGGTCCAGGTTCCCTTTTTGGCCGAACAAATGATGGTTTTAGCGATAAACCAACCGAGCGAAAAGTGAACAAGATTCCTTTGGCTGATGCAAACGCTTCCATTGCCGTTGGCATCAACCAGGACTTGGGTAGCCCCACAAGTTACCTCACACAAAAAGGGGGGCCTGCCAAAAGCAAGTCAAATACGCATGTGTGGTTGGGGGGGGGGGTTATTCTAGATGCTTGAAATGACCATACTACCATCGCTCTGCCGCAAAGAATCGGCCGAGCAGGGGCCGAACTAGGCCGCCGTGCGGGCGCCGCGTGGTTTGGGACGCCTGGGCCAAGCAAGGTGGGAATATGCCCCAACGGCACATGCTGCCAAGAAGCTGGGAAGCAACAGGCCTCAAAATCAATATGTTGCCGACTTCTCGCTTGAGACCAACAAAAAGAAAAACATGCCCAGGCATGGCACCTTCTCTTTTGTGGACAGCCGTGGAATTCAACACAGTTGGATCTGGCGACCAACGTGGAGTCACTGCTTTTATGGGGCGTGCCCTCAGGTGTATGGACCCAGAGTTTATCGACAAAGGGCCAGTAGTCCCAGAGGCTTTGCCGAGCACGGAGTTGGGGGGCCATTCAAAGTTTTCACAGCAACCCTTTGCTTGCCTGGTCTACTATAGGGTGAAAGGTAACCCGGTTGCTGACGACTGATTGCGTGACACTTCTCAGCACTGTTCAACCCTACGGACAGCGCGCTGCTTGACTTCCCTTGAACTTCAACTTGTAGAAGGATGTACGCATATCAGGAATATCCCAAGTCGCACCCAATGTTTAACAAACTTACATCAACTGCATGGAGCTCAGCCATCACGAGTCAGACATGCCGGCCCAATATAACGGCGACTTGTTCCACGTTCAGTCCCGTTTTCGGATAGGCCCATGTGCCCATCCAGCATCTTAGCCCAGCGCTCACCAACCACTGACCTGAGACACAAAGTTACGGTCGAAGGCGCAAGGATAAATGAGCGTCACATGGGCAAACTCATGCACAATTCTACGTGTTTTCCCCATAAAGAGCAGGACAATGCGCCAAATGACTTGTAGCAACTGGAGCCTAGGGTCCTCTAGGCTGAGAACATTTGACTGCTCGGGCCTTTTCCCTGTCGCGAATCAGTTGGCCCCGCGGCTTGTGCCGGGGACCCGCAGCGCTTTCAGGTGATGGGCTCTGGGCTACGCGGCTTCGCAGCGTCTGGCTGCTTCTCATTGACCCGATAACCCGCAAAGGCTGATCTCCTCCACTGCTCACCGGTCGGGTATCTGTTTCGGATGGCACGTATTTGGGGAAGAAACCGCGTGAATATTTTGCTAAAGCCCATGACCCAATTCACAAAAGGCCTGTGTATGAGTGTGTGTAGGTTACCTAACGCAATGTAAAGTGCAATGTAACTATGAGTGCTTTAAGTTGGAAAGCTTTTTCAGAGTGGCTAAACGAAAACCAAAAGACATGCCAATCACCGAGGGTCACTATTTTCCAAGCAGAGGCCCCTATTTTCCAGGCATACTTCTATCCCTTGCAATTTCACATTGCAAAGCACGTGAAGTGGCATGAAACTATGAATCTGAATTCTAGCGACCGGTTCCTGCAGTGGCGATCAACTGTAAGCCGATGTAAGCCGACTTGGTGCCAGGTCCGCAACCTTTGACAGCAACAACAGCACAAGCCAGCCACAATTAACCGATCTCAAACACTTCAAATCACTTCAATCACAAAAAGCCTGCCAGTGGCGAAAGCGTGACCTGGCCCCATGAATCTGGGCAAATTACTGGCATTCCCAAACCGGAGATAAGGAATTCCCAAAGATCCTCATAGGTGAGCTCGCTCAGTTTACTTCCGGATCAGCTCGTTATATGCCCAAATGAATTGCTGGACCCTCCGGCGATTACCGAAGCAGGTGAGACCTTTTTGTTCAGCTGGCGGCACCTATGGCGCTGAGCCACGTTTTTCTTTTGGCCTCGCAGAGCGACGCGGTGCGCACATTCGGTCACGAACACGAATGTGATAACTACATGTACAGTCAGGTGACGGTGAACGCATATGTCACAACTCAATTGCGGCTAAGCAGAAACGACCAAACCAAAATGGGAAATTGTGCATCTACATTCAACCAACTGTGCAAATCAGCATTTCCATTCTCAGCCAGGCTTAGCCCTCCTCCGTGCATAGCGAAGGACTGAGCAAAGGGCTGGTGTTATTTCCGGACCTCACGGCAAGCGGGAAGGGACACGAACAACGAAGCGCGAAATCTGTGGGTCAATGGCGGGAGGCCGAAGTCTGATTGGCCTGATTGAGCGGACATTTTGAAACACAAAGCGCCAGATTTTGGGCTGTCACCAGGGCCGTTGCAAGGCACACAGCGCACCATTCAATGCTGTCAAGTGACCCACACCTCGCCGTCACTCCACACAAGCCGAGACCCGCTGGAGTCACACTTGGCCTGCGCTCTGTCACACATGATGCCCCACCGCACATGCCACACTTCCCCCCTGGAGCACAAAGCAACTGACCAAATAGGATAACCATGCCGACAGAACCTGATTGCAAAACATCTCCGCCGCCTCTAGGGCAGCATGCGCTAGGAGACTGGTCAGCATGACTGCTAGCAACTATTGTCTTCATGCTGCTCACTTTCCCACATGAAAGGGCGTTCCTATATAATCCACCTGAACATTACACCCCCTCAAAAAAGTGCCTTCCTTTGGGTCTGCTGGAAAGCGTAGGACAGATTTTAAAATTGCACTAAATTGTTCTAACTTATATATCGTGCGCAGCTCTAATGTACAGGGTGCTAAGGCGTCGCTACTGAAAGCCGAAGACCGCAACCGATCGAATCCTTGTGCACGGCGTCGTTCAGCCGCATCTCGATTTCTCCTTCCGCTGTCAACCTGGGCACTGCCGGCTGCTGGATTCTGGGGCCCCACAAAACACCCCCACGAGGGCCCTTGGTTCTCAAAAGGAACAAACCAATCTTTGGAGCACCTACTTGGAAATTGTGCCAACAAACCATGGCGCCGCCAAAGTGGTACCTTGTCGCAAGCTGGTGCCAGCTTGAACCTTGGATGCCGATCCTGGCTGCTCTCCGTTACCTTTGCTAGGCCCAAGCCCCGTCTTGCAGCCTGGTCACTTCAACAAAGACTGTTCCAGATTGAACATCTTGTCCCACACGATGGTGGCTCCAATAATCTCACCTTAGCCGAGCTGAAAATCAGTGTGAGTTCAGCATGAAATGTGTCGGTCGATGCCCTTGTGCTAAATTCATTGTTGGCTGGCCACCCACTGTATCTGTACCCACGTGTTTCGGGTTGAGTTGACAGTGGTGAATCAGATTCATTCAAAACTCACAAATCACAAACGGGTTGCGGTATGGAAGGAACGTTCATCACGGGTCGTATGGACAATTATCTTTGCTGAAGTGCCGATTTGCCCAGAATAATCGCAACACCCCGAAACCAGTGGAAAACGGTCAGGTGAAGGCCAAAAACAATTGGGATCCAGCCCCGATGCACAGAAAACATACAGCTCCAAAAGAAGGTACTCCAAAAAGTAGCACCTCCAAAAATGATGGTTTTGGGCTTCCAGGTTCATTTGGATCTGTCGGAACAGCAAACCACATACACAAGTGGCTGTGAGAAACTCACCATAGACGTGCCCCACCCCACACGCCGCCCGTTTTGACCAAAAGAGAAGCCATGGGATCAGCTGGGATCTTGTCATGGGGGAGACAAGACAAACTTAAACACACGTACATGTATGTATCCCTATATATATATACATAAATATGTATATCTGGTACTCCTCCCCCCCAAAAAAAGAAAAGGGAAAAACAACACCAAGATAATTTCACGGTATTTGCAGTACTTTGCGCGATTTCCACCCCCTTTTCAGACACTCCCATTTTGAGCATTTAACTATGCCCGCATCTGCTGACATTTGACTGTGACTGTATCCACCTAAAACGCTTTAGAGCTCTTTAAAACACACGTGGATCTAAGATTCAATATTCAAAAATCCCAGGACTCTAGATCTTGAATCTTGCATCCAGTGTGGGACACCCCCCCAATCCGCTAAAAAGCGCTTTAACGCGCTTTCAAGCACTTGGTGATCCAAGATTCAAGAATCTTATATCTTGAATCCAGTTAAAGTGCGTTGAAGCGCTTTGAAGCCTTTTGGGGAGGCGGGGGCGGGGGGGGGGGGGAGGGTCACATACTGAATTCAAGATTCAAGCTGAGAGTCCTCAGAATCTTGAATCTTGAATCTTAGATCCAAGAGCGTTAAAGCGCTTTAAAGCGTCTGCTTTCAGTCATTTAGTTTGGGTGCGTGCGCACCTTATCATCCGTTGACTTGCGCGCAGTAAATACAGCAGATAGTTCAGCATATGGACGTTGGGTATGTGTTTTGATGAGTTAAACAACTCCACACCAACTTGGATATTCACACACGCTACAAATACACTGCTTTGCATGCTGTTTAGCAGGTTTTGTGCATAACATATTTTGCTCACGGACATTAGCATTAGTTCTTGTAGCAAACTGCGTGGCATTGGTCAGGGCATATGAGGTGTGAGCAAATGTCTTGGTATTGGCCCGGGTTTGTGAGCTGACAGACGAAGAAGATTCGCAGATGACTTGAGATGAGAGATGGAGGATGCGTAGCAGATGTTTTGGTACTGCCACAGGTTGGTAAGTTGACAAACGAAGAGGATTTGCACATCAGTTGTCGAAGATATGTAGGCGAAGCAGAAGGGGTATGGCCTGCCTTTCTGTTTGATACACTTGAGCCGGTGCCCGCAGAGAGATGTTTTACAGTCAATTGAGCGAGGATAACATTAGCGATAAAAACTATGCCAAAACAAAATGTATCTGTTTTCCTTGGCTGACATGTTTGAAGACTTCAGAGATATACGTATGACTTATCTAAGTTTAATGTCTATGTGTGGTTCCCAGCTGGAATCATGACGGGGGCGCATGGCAACCCACCCGACGGGGAACCGCGACGACGACGACGGCTCCGACGATAACACGTGGCAGGAAACGTGGCAATGTTGACGGTTGCGACGACGGCGACGGACGACGTTGACGGTTGCGACGGCGGCGACGGACGACAGCGTCGACAACAACAAACAAACCGCCTCAAACCGATAAAAAAGAAAATGGATTAAAAGGAGGAAAGAAGGAACTGTCAATGGGCGACAGGGCTGGCGCCCGCAACTGCAACTATGGCTGCTTGTTCCCTTCGCGCAACGTGGCTGCTTGGCTTCTGCTTCCATCTCAATGATCTTCTCTACAAGTCACAGGCTTGATCAAGTTTGCTTGGCGCATCTTGCGCGTGGACATGCGTTGACCTAGTCAAAAGGGGTCTTGATCGAATGGCGCAGTCACTCGGGCTGACGTGCTTGCCAGCCAATCCATGGCTCTCATCGTGGCTGCGCCTCCTCTTGCTCGCTGTTGGCCGGGTTTTCGACAGTCGCGATCGGGACCAAAAAGCATGGCGGCCGCGACCGTCGCCGCAAAGCGGACAAGGGGCCGAGCCGACAACGCGAAATGAATTGCAGCTTCAATCGGCCACTGGTCATAGCTGATCGACTTTCAAAGGTGAGAGGCTGAAACTGCGAGATGAAGCGATAAAAAGTGAAAACTTGTGCAAGTTCTCTTCCTTTGGCGTGATGGCCTGCAGCCTCAACAGCTGCCTGCCTGCAACCGACAGCACAATCAAGTCTAGCATGACGGCCAAATTCCACGACTTGGAGCGTCTGCTCTTCATAGTCTGCCGAGGAGACACGTGGCCGGAAGTGACACGCAACACATGTCTTTGCGCTGGCCGGCGTGGTCTCGGTCTGCAAATCTCCGATTGCCAGCATGCGGCCAGGGCAGCCCGCTGCAAGATCGAAATCTTTCACACTTGCGGCGTGCCTCCGCTTGCATTGCAATTCTGCTTGCCAGGTTCCTGCGTAGGCTGCGCGCACCGCCCTTGCCTCAATTATACTCTTTGCAGAGCAGCGAAATGGGCCTTGCGTGGGCAAATCTCACTCAGGTCCACGTGTCCGGTGGCTAAGCCGACGACACGCGCAGCCTCAGGAAACGCAAGCTACGCTTCATATCCAGCCCCTGTCGCCATCGCCTGCAGTTGCCTTACTTGCGTGGCGCGAGTTCAGCCCTACTAGCTTGCGATGTTGGCCTTCGCAGAGCTATGTTTTTGTTTCTGTTGTTTGTCTCAGCTGGATGAACCAGGCGCTAGCTCTGGTGGCTTTAAAAACAAAGAGCCCAAATATACGCGTTCGTTCGGTCAGACCCGCTGGGACCCACCATGACTATTGGATTTATCATTGTAGCGTTTGCTTCAGCCTGCCTCTTTTTTGGCCTTGTGAGCCAGTATGTCTTTAACTGCACGCTTAGGATCACGGCCGTGAACCAGAGTGAGACTAACACAATGAAGCGCCCTGCCAGCCGAAGACCAGATCTTCGTCGAGGCCATTGACGGCGTGGTCCGGCTCACGGTTGTGTTCAAAATTGCCATTCAGATCTTAGCGCCTCAACTAGCACGCAAACTTCCCAATAGAACAGTCCGTATGTCCCAATGTCAGCACGCATGTCAAGTCGTGAGATTTGGCCGTCATGCTGGACTTGTTTGTGCCGTCGGTTGCAGGCAGGCAGCTGTTGAGGCTGCAGGCTATCACGCCAAAGGAAGAGAACTTTCAGAAGTAGCTTCATTTCGCAATTTCAACCTCTGACTTCGACATGTCTACATGTCTCCATCTAATTGTTCAAGAGTTTGTCAAAGTCGATCAGCTATGGCCAGTGGCCGATTGAAACTGCAATTCATTTCGCGTTGTCGGCTCGGCCCCTTGTCCGCTTTGCGGCGACGGTCGCGGCCGCCATGCTTTTTGGTCCCGATCGCGACTGTCGAAAATCCGACTGACAGCGAGCAAGAGCGCAGCAGATTGATGCCATGATGAGAGCCATGGATGGGCTGGCAAACACGTCAACCTGGCCGCCTGGCTGCCGTCTATTGTCTGGCTCAACCATCATCAAAACTGTCCGTCGTCCTATCCGTGCCCCGCTGATCTTCGTCAAAACCGTCCGTCGCCCCATCCGTCATCGTCGCCCTTGCCCGTCGAGCCATTCGTCATTGTCAACATTGTCCGTCACACTGGCCGCCGTTGTCGCACTCACTCGTCACCCTACCCGTCGCCCTAACCCGTCATCGTCTAAAATGTCGCCGCAACTCTCCGTCAAGAACCCTCTGGAACACTTCAAAACCTACCTCACATAGACCTTAAACTTAGACAACGTATGACACATTATGGTCTAGACCCTGTGTAATATGCCACGTTGCCTCACTTCGCTTTTACACTGTACCAAACTTTGCTTATGATGCTAGTTGTCCAATTAAGTTGTGTTGAAATAGATTGAGCTTATGACTAGAATATGTAAGATTTGATTGCGAAAGAGACCAAGAGGAGGAATACAACGAACAATCTGTTCAGAACGTAGAAGCTCAACTGCAATTTATGTGGGTGGCAAAGTCTCAGAATGAATAATCCGCGAAAGTCTGCTAACATTGTGAAATGAGCGCAGTCTTGGTAATATCTGTCTAAAATGACTTGGCCCCCTTCCATAAGCAGCAGGCGCGGGCTTTTTTTGGGGGAAGGCTGCGAATATAAATATTGATGTTATAGTTGCACATGTTTATTTGTTCATTGGATGTATATACATATAGCGAACCATCTATACGTCTATTAAACAAAAACAAAACATATATATATATGTGAGTGTGTGTGTAAATAAATAAAAGATGCAATTGCATGTGTATATCGTAATATATGCACCTGGTTGCTTCATGCCTGGTGGACATGTACCCAGTCGTCCCAAGCCCAGGAGTTTGTTTTTTGCCCAGGCGCCCATGGGCGCCTTGTCCGCTTCCGTTCGCCACTTGCCCTGCAGCTTCTGAAACTCCGGTGGCACCGGCCCCTGCGAGGCATGTCAAGGTGGGCCGGTGGGGGATCCAAGCTTCAAGTCGACCAGGTGGAGCTGTCTGAGTAGATCCTGAAGGGTCAAGCTAGTTCCAGGTTGCCTTTGGAGGTCGGGAGGCTTGCACCAATGAGCTTTCAGAGTAATATTATCATGTTTCTACTTGGTGTACAGTGTACAACTTCCATAAGTCTAGAACCAAACCTGAAGGCTCTTGAATGAGCGGGACTATCGGACGTGGAAGTGGCCCTGCTTCTTGCTGCAACACATATCCAATGGTTCTGTGCCCTGGGCTTGATTCCAACCGCCGCTTAATCCCATTGATTCCCAACAAGAATGTGCGCAAAATGGGCACTTCTATTTTTCTGTTATCAGTCAGGTACGGGGAGGGACGCCAAAGGGGCCAAATTGCGCTGGCCTGGCGAGCAAAACGCTTATGGCTTCTCGCAGCCTGGGGACAACCAAGATACCCACAATTGTTTTGCCAGTGGCTTGTTTTGCCAGTGGCTTGTTTTGCCAGTGGCTTGTTTTGCCAGTGGCTTGTTTTGCCAGTGGCTTGTTTTGCCAGTGGCTTGTTTTGCCAGTGGCTTGTTTTGCCAGTGGCCGAAGGCCTTTCTTGGACACTTGGAGCTGCGCTCTCTGGCCAAAGATCAAAGGACCGAGCGTTGAGCAGGTTCTCGCAAAATGTCATTCGTGTGGTGGTATTCGCGTGGGCAGGTCCAGATCTTCACTCACTCCTTGCATTAAAGGCCCTTGGGACCAAGTCTGAACAAGGTGTTGCAGGGTTGTGATTCTGTCCCGTTGCGCGAAGAATGACCCGGCAGAAAAACAAAGCTGAGCCACAACAGCACTGCTGGCTCCTACGAAAGCAATCAAGAGTCAGAACTAAGAAATACTAAATCAGCAAACCGATTCGATTCTAAACCACCAAGCGGTTCTGGGAGACTGCTAGCGCAGGCCTTTACGAATCACTAGGTACCCAACATTTGTCCGTTGCCCCTGTGGAGCCCCCCCGAGTGGAAGGAGGTTGGGAAGCAAATTCCCTTGGCACTTGCACAGCTTAAAGACATCCCTGATCCAACGAATTCCTTACCACCAAACACGTCGATCCCGCAGCCTTGTGCTTGTCCTTCCAGCGAGTGACAGCTAATGTCAGGCGTGAAATCTAGGCTCTGCCAAGCAAGAACCTCAAACAATGGCAAACGGGCAATGTAAAATTATTTAGCTGAGAGTTTCCTGTGAAAATAACAATGGTCTTTGCCCAAGCGACAAGGTTGGATGAATCGAATACCTTCTTCGTGAAACCAGCAGAGTTGATAGAGCTGCCTTTGATACGCTCACCTGTGGGACTTTCCAACAAATATTGCCCATGAAACCTTAAGCGACGCATAGCACCGCCATGTACAGCAATAAAGCACGTACTTGGGTCGGACGAACACATCGGCCAGGAACGCAACCCCATAACCCCAACCCATGTCTTGTTTTTCTTCTTATGAAGAGTCATTGCCAAGGGCACAGGGGTTACGCCAGCTGTCACAATGAAGTTGGCTTGACAGGGCTTGCAGCCTCACAGCCTCACAATTTGAGCCAACCCTTCAAGGAACCCATGAACTATGCGCAACCAGAACAGCAAAAGTTTGCTGATGAGTAGATCCGCAGCCGTTTCGGTTTCTCGGTTTCGGTCGGGTGGCAGCGGTTTCAGCAGTCAGCAGCTAACTAGGATATGTCTAACACATCTACTGCTGGAAATGCAGAACGAAGAATTGTCTGCCAATGTGAGTTCACAGACTTGTTTTTGGTTGGTGCTTGGCGAATTTCCGCTAGCTTTTCCTGCGGAATTCAGTGCATATTGCAAAGCCATGGGTGACCGATGTACCATGCAGGGCGTCACAAGCCCTTGCCTGTTCTTTGACAATGTGAAGTTAGACCAGATCAGCACCTTACCCACTGGTTGCAATGAGTGCTTACGTTGACTAGAACCACGAACGTAGCTGAATGTGTATGCTTTTGTGTTTTGCTGATGTTTGTCGTTTCCTGATTTTGTTTTTTCCTCTCTTTTTTTTTGGGGGGGGGAAGGGGGGGGGGCACTCCAGCTAACAATTGTTTATCAGGAACATTGCAGCCAACCCCCCCCTCCCAACAACACCCAGCCAACCGTCAACTCACCCCCGACGCGTGTGAACCAGAAACATCAAAATAGCATTCAAAGCAGACGGAAAAGTAGGTGCTCGGGCAAGATGTAACAACAGCACATGGGAAACCAGTCCAGCGACGTCGAAATAGCAAGTCTAAACAAACGGAATAAACATGCACCCAGGCAATCTGTAGCGACGGCATATAGCCAGCCCCGACATGGGAATCAAGCCCCCTACAAAAGAGCGGAAACCGCACCCGTGGACCCCTACCACCTCATGTTTCCGGATTCTACTGAAGAAATGGGCCCCCGTTTGTCTCGCAATCCACCCCCTCCCTCCCCTCCCCAAATACACAAAACAAGCCTGATTCATCATGGGCCTCTCCAGCACCGGATAATTGCTACCGGCACCAAAGTAACTAGAATGGGGATGTGGGAAAATTGACTAAGCCACTATCACAAGACAATAGAATGTGTGTGTGTGTGTGTTTTTGAGCAAGCATTTGGCAAATTGAATCAAACAACACAATTTACCAGCTCCTGCACAAGCGACCGTCTTTTGATCAAAAGGCCTGGAAATCAATTGTTAGCCTTTTGGGGTTCTAACCGTCCTAACCCAAGACACGCATCAACCAAAACATGGGTTGGGTCGAGTCATGGCAGGTGTTTAACGACTCGTGACTCGATGCAAGAGGTGCCCCGTCCGGCAGCACACTCACCACGTCGCTGGCCACTCGCGGAGTGGCGCGAAATGTCTCCTGCCACCCGCGGCATGGTCCAACCGATGAACATTACGCCAAGTCATCTTAAAAGCCCAAAGGAAGCAAAACAAAGCAAAACAAGGAGCCATATCAAAAAACAAACAACATGAGCCATCCCCTTGTGCCTTCCTTTAAAAGAAGTATGCTATCAAACATGCAAGGAATATGCATGCGGCCTGGTGTAGGAAATCATACGCAGGAAGCAAAGCAAGCTAAAAGACCTGCTTTTTTGGGGCACCTGAAGTCAGTTCGCTGCGAGTCGTCCAACACAAAGCCGTGGCTCAAGGGTGTTTCTCTGGGGAAACCTGCACAAGGGGTGGGTCCCTGTGCAAGGCAGAACAAGCTTCCGAGTCTTGTGGAACCTGGACATGGCATCGGCAGTTGTTCTTGGCTTTCCTCCAAGAGAATGTGGTGGGAAAGTGCGATGCCAAAGAGTTCCGGGACAATTGCCATGGACCACGGGGCCCCAAGGCCCTCATCAGCATATGTCCCGAGCGGGTTGATAATTACAATCCGTCCCCCAGGGAGGTGGCTTTAGGGGCAAAATTAGAAAATACCACGCGCACTTCGACAACAAACATAGTGCCTCCCAGTCCCAGCACAACGGCCAAGAGGCATCAGCACTAAAGACCATCCCGAGCAAGCACATCACAATCCAGCAAAAAATCAGCCGTTCAGGAAGCGCACATGCAACAAAACCAGATTGCAACCGCCGGGCCGACTGCCTCGGACCAACCGCCTTGCAAAACTTCCCCTCACCCATTTGCAGTTGGCCCCTCAGCTTGCCTCTTTGTCGGAGCCTGCGCAGTGGCAGGCTGCCCCCATGGCTCCTGGGCAAACCAACCCTCCTCACAACCCACTAAGCAACTGCCGCAGGAAGAAAGCAACATGACTTCACCTCGGACTCCTGGTGCATGTGGGCTAATGGCACGGCTATGCACAAGGGCATTTGAACATTTGGTTGAGCCGTTCTATTGCAAAGAAAAAGAAGCTCGGGCGTTGACCTTCATAGACGTAAACGGCCCTCAATTTCCATACATGTAGGTAGAACTTGAAATGATGCATGCTCCCCCACATACACAGGGGCCCTTACAACGTCAAAGGTTAATTGGGACGGGGGGCCCCTTGGTTATCTTCCTCACGTAGGCTTCAGAGTCTCCAAATGGACTAGGAATACAAGCAGGGTAGCATACCCTACAAGTACAGTTCTGTCAAGGGTAGTTCTGTGAGCGACTGGCAGGACTCAAGATCACCACTTGAGTCACGGAACAAGTAAACAATATTAAAGAACACACACACACACACGCTAAAAAGAAAACAACAAATGCAGTCCCGCCCGCGCCAAAAGGCCAGACGTGCCTGCGGGTGGCGTCCAAGGCAACAGCCGCACGCTGAGCCGAGTGGAACGACACAGGCGGGTTGGCGGCTGCGCGCTCAGACTGCCATGACATGCTTGTGAGAGCTCCAGTCGCTGTGGTTCTGCTCCCTGGCTGTGCGTCAACCCCAGGCAAGAATACATGAAAAGGGCATGAATCAATGATCAAGCGCGGTAGGAAAAACATAGCCATCTCGGCTAAAGCATCTGTAGCGCTCCCCCGCGACTTACAATATCACCATATGGGTGCTCTCAAAATTGGGAACCTCACATCTTAAGGGTTGGCATGCTTGTGGCTGCCCTTTGAATCCGATTTTGAAACCGAGCAACAGCGAGTTCCCCCCATTGATTTGTGTGAACTACTGATATGAATCTAACGATTTATATTGGCCTTGCTAGAGGCCCAATTCACCAAGTGGACCGGTAGAACCACCTGCTCACATGGTCAGTAGGGGGTTTCGGACACCTGAAAAGGGTGCAGTTCCGAACAAAAGCTCGGGCTGCTACGCGAGGGCGTCAAAGAGGCTGTCGCTCTCCTTCGATGTCAGTGCCCCAAGTGCACCGAACAAGGGCAGTCGTTCCGAGCACTTGCTGAACACTTGTTGAACGGGGGCAGTTTGGCATACCTTCACCAGGAAACCTGCACCTTTGTTGGTATATATGTATATGAAGAGATAGGTTGATGCTTTTGTCCAAAGGAGCAGTGCAATAAAGCCCATCCTGACAAGAACTGTCTCACTTGGATGGAAAAGGATTGCAAGAGGGAAGGAGTTGGGATGCCACGGGGTGCCACGGGATGCTATAAGTGAGGTCAGTGCACGTTGCAACTCCCAAGGTAAACCGCACGGGCATAGCTCGGCCATGGGTCCGAACACCCAAACAAGCCGCAAATTTCTTGCACGATGCCTTATGGCAAAGGAACTCCCCCGTCCTTGGACACTTCCAGCTGCACAATGCGCTGCCTCGCCTGCATTCGTTGCTTCCTAACCGTTGCCAAATTGGAAACATGCTCACATGAAATCAACTCACGAGCAAATGGCAAAGCCTTGCGCCTTCTTCAACTCACCGCACAGGCGGTTGATCTCTTCCTTCAGCTTCATCGTGTAGCCTTTCGCCGGGTGCACTTGCCGATCCGAAAGGGAAAGGGTGCCTTCGAATCCAAGCCACTTGCACCTCTCTCCAAGAATGTCACATAGTTGGCCCAACCACAATGACTCAGCAGTCAAACGCTGCAAAACTCCAGGCCAAAGGGAGAATAAGCACGGTCTCTCAACGAATCTGTGGCGACCGGCGAATTTTCTGGCGGTGATTCACATGGCCCACCAGCTGGGCGTGCTGGTCAGATACCTGGCGTGGCTCCCCGGCAACTAAACCCATCCCGCGGCTGAGCGAGAGTGCCTCGGTCTTGCCACAAACCGCCGCAAAAGCAGAGGCAACACACCCACCTACTCACACACACACAACCACACAAACGCATCGCTTCATGATGCACAAGTCCAAAGGGTCGCCATGACGCAAACCCGAAAATTGAGGGCTTTGAGCAAGGGGCTGTTTGTTCGACACTCTTCGGCATGATGCTTTGGACCACTGGCAGTTGATGATGGACATGTACCCAACCAATACAGGCGGGGTCCCGGCAGATCATGTTAAAACACACTTGATTAATTAAGCAGGTTGGCCATCCAAGTGGGCGGGCTGGAGCTACACGGGGTTCCTATTTCGGCTTCTGTTGGACCTCCCACAGTGGCGAAATCAGTGGCCACCAGTAAAGTGCAGCTGCTGAAGGGGAAATCCTATGACCGGCCAATGACCGCAACAAACATCAATCAGGCTGCTGAGCGCTTGTTTTTTCATCACATGCAGCGCTCAGCAAGCTCCCTGCCTGGCCGTGTGGGCGAAGGTTAACGCCAACTCCACCCAGATGGAAGTTGATTTCCACGGGAAAAACAGGCAACCCGATTCTTGGCTGATGCCCTCCCCCCTAAAAGGAGGAAATGGACACCACCGGAGGTCTGCGCCAGAACGAAGTTCAAACTTGCAAGCGTACGCATCACTGGCGCGCATCCAGCCAAGCGCATTTGAAAGACCTCGTTGGACAGCGCATGGTGCTTGGAAGGCAAACCATGCAAAGAACAAAATTTAGAAGAGCATCGAGCGACACAATCTCTTGGCTCCAGATTGTAACCTTTGTGCATCATTGGCTTCGACACTGCAACCCATGGTTCTGCCAATTATTCCCTTGTACAACCTGCCGAATATAGACACCGGATGTAAGAATAAATCAATACCCTCCGATAAAACTAGCGATGACGGGCCACACCGCGTCTTGCATTGTCTTAGGTGCCCAGTGGGAGCTGCCAAGAAACTCCAACGAAGCCCTGAACTGAGAAGCGCTGCAACAAAGGGGGCGTCAAGCGACATGGATCACAGCTGCGCTTTGCAAAGTGTCCAACACCACGCAAATGCAGCGACCCATGTTCAGAAACCCCCCCCGAGCCCACTTGCCTAAGCGCTGCAACGCAGTCAGCATGCAAAGCCGCTTCTGCGAAAGCAAGTCATCGCCAGACAGCCGGCGCTTCATACCATCAACTGCGGGCCCCGTATATGCACAAGTGCATACATATTTGTATGCAAACACAAACGTGAGCGCATGCAAGACATTGCTAGGAGATGCAAATTTGTGCATCTACTTTGTATGGAAGCCCTTCTCTTGAAGCTTTGCTGACGGCAATTGTGTTGCTGCCTGCATGTGTCACGGAGGTTGCTTTGCGCTGTACGCACATTCTTGGCCGTTGTCGCAAGAAACATGGTCTTGAAGGGCAGTAGCTAGACGTTCGATAGCTTGCTTGGGCTGCGTTCATGTTGCTTCCAGTCTAGAGCCAGGATGGGTGGCCATGAAAATAAGCAAGACATGGAAAGACACTCAAGATGTGTAAATGAGCCAAGGTCAACATTCCACAGGCCATGCATGGTTACAGTGAAGTAGCTTTCTAAAATCCTTCCACAGTTGATAGCGACTTTCCCAATTTGCAAACCTTGAGATCACGGACTACCAGCATCATAAGGTGCAACATGCCCAAAACATGCCGGCAGCGCCCTGTGCAGGTCATCCTCCATGCACCCCAGCGCCTCGCCGGCGATGTGGCTTTCACCCAAAACGCACATCGTGACCATTCGTCGCTAAAGACTTCACTTGCAGCATTTCTGTCAAGTCCGGATTCAAGAAACGTGAAGACACCCATGGTTCGTAGTTGCACACGTAAGGACCCACATGGTGAGCCCGTTTTACTGTACCCCCCAAAGCTCGCTAGAACCCACGCCGTCGGTTCGGGTTCGGGCGCCTCCTTGAGGCTCAGATTCTCGGACTCCAAAAGCTCGCAGTCCTCACGGCCAACACAGAACCTGGGAGGGGCCTGGTTTGAACCTAGGGACATCTGCAAATAAGGGAATTCACACCATAAACCTCAAGAACCGAGCTATCCTGGGAACCTTTTGTGCAAACGCCCTTCTTGGGTTCCATGTCAATTTGGGTGCAAGATGTTGCCAAACGCCGACCCCTTCATTTCCCAAAGGGGGTGCACATTCTGTGATGCCAACATAGGATTCCCATCCCCATGACTTCTTGATTGATCACTGTAAACAAATCATATTTGCCCTGTAAAAGTGGCCTTTGCTTCCTGCACATTGATATGAATCTCAACAAACAATCGTTTTCAGAGGAATCGGCTTTGAGGGACTCCCAGTTGTCCAGTTCCATGCAAATCTGCAGAGGAGCAATCCCAGTGGTTCACTCACCCTAGCCTTCCTTTGAGCGCGGCTACCAAAACCAAAGGGCGTCGCTTCTGGATCTGTCCGGTCCGCCCCAAATCGGCCCGGAGCTCGATTTGGCTCCTGCTTAAACTGGCGCAGGGACAGGCAGAGCTCGCGGTTCTGGAGCCGAAGCTCTGCGCCCTCCGGCCTCACGTTCTGGGCGCCGTGTGCGGCTTGGTCTTGTGGAAAACCGCGGGAAAACCCGAAGTTTGAGGGGTCCTCTTTGTTGGGGCCCCAAGAGGTTTTTAGAGGGGGACCTGAAAAAAACAAAACCATTAGGCGTCCTTGCTGTGGGTGCTCCCTGTAGCTGATGTTCTGAAACGAAGGGATGTGGCTTCCCTGAGGGAGGAAATCCCGTGGAAATCCAGACCCTTGTGGATGGCAAACCTTAAAATCAATGAGTTGGGAAAATCCAAATGCCTTGCCGAAAAAGTCGGCTTTGGACCTGTGAGGGTTGGACACCGTTATCGGAAATCCAACAGCTTGATCCATCTGGCGCTAGCTTCGGGGCAACCACATAGAGCATCCAGTGAAAACAGACTCGGACGTCCAATGGTCAGTCACTCGTGTCTCCTAACAATCTGCATGCCTCAAGAAGCGTTGTTGGAACGAATCGCCTGAGTCACTGACCTTCGCCCGCGCAAGTCCACATGCTTCATCAACTCATCCCATGTTTATGCATTTTGAGGAGACAGCAAACAAGGCAAGGGCAAGGGCAAGCAAGGGCAGGGCCGTCTGAGCAAAACGTCTGAACAAGCGATGTGCTGCTCCTCAACCACACGCTCACGAAAACATTAGCAGCAAACCCGCTGATTGTTGGTTCTACAAACAAATGATCCGATGGAGCCAGATTGTAAAGACATAAGCAGCTGAGCTGCTTCGGTCTATGTGGGCCAAGAAGTGGAGAATGTATTGTTCTCAGGCACCTCATAAACCAAAGGAAAGATCACAAGGCGTCTCTTTCGCCACAGTTGAATGGAATTCCGCGAGTGGAATTCAAATTGAATGTTCTTTGCTTTGCTTTGACGGCAGACCACAAACTTTTTAACTGGCACCCTCCAAGAAAAAATGCATCCTCGAAACTGCCGTCTTCATTGGACATTCTGAGAACCCCTCAAACATGTAGCCACTTTTACAGGGTTCCTCAACAAATGCATCCAACCGCCACCTGCTTTACAAGGGGATCCCCTAAATGAACTGAGGTGAAGGCATTTGCTTGAGTGGCCCCATCCACATGTTTCTTTCAGCGACCCGTTCACCGGACCCTCGCAACCCTCAGCGACTCGGGCCCGGACAGTTCCTGCAGCTCCTGAGGCCTGGCACGGGACGGCCAGTTTTAGCTCATATGTCCATTCACCAGGGTTCCGTTTCGGGTACCTATTTTTGACCCGCAGCCAGATCTGTACACGTTGTATATCACAAGTGCAAGAATTAAAGGCTAGATAAGTTCAGGCCCAACCAAGCCAAATCCATCTCTCTCTCTCTCTCTCTCTTTTCTTTCTCCCTCTCCAACCGCTCTCAGCAATACCCCCCCACTACCGGACCCCTTACTCTCAGAGCTTTGTTTTTGTGGGCAATGGGGCACGTTGCTGCCTTTTTCCAGAGCCCGGCTGGAATGCTGGGCCTCAAAGGTTTTAGCAACTCGGTGCACACTGATCAGCCCAACTTTGAGACATCCTGCTGTAGCATTCCAAAGGCCGCCCTAAGCCAGCTACTCGCCACCGACCTACCCGAGGGTTCCATTTCGTTTTCCTGACTAGTGAAAGGATCGATTCATAAAACACTAAGGTCCTATTCCCTTCAACAACCTTCTGGGATAGCGTTCCTCCGGAATCCGAATGCACAAAAGGGGTCAGCCACGACCCCCGCAAGTTATGCAGTCGTATAGCCATGTAAGGCACAAGAAGCACCCGCACCCACTCCAGACCAACCAATTGCTATGGATCTAGTAGTGGTTCATAGGAATGGCATCATCCGTAAAATGCACAGGCTGTTTAAGCATGTAGAATTATGCATTGAATAAAATAGCAAAATAACAATTACACACCATCAAACAAGGAAAGCTTGCCATCGACAAGTACTGTCGAATCGGTTTACCCTCCCAATGGGGCACATGAACAACTGAAAAGAGTCTTGAAGCTGGCTTGCGGGGATGCCAGTGATCATCCGTGATCGCTTTAAAGCACTGCAAGTCAATATGACATTTCAAATACGGGTCTCTCTGACCCCGGTTGCCGAATATTAACGTAATGAGAAACATGAACATTTACCAATCGAACGACACATTGTAACATGCGAGCGCGGATCGCAGGATATGCGTACCCTGTTTTGAGGTTGATTTTAAGGGGAAACCCAAGAGAACCGTCCATTTGCATTCCCAACCCACCTGGGGACTCAGAGGCCCTGGCCCGGTGCCCTGCTCCATGAGCCAGTCCCAGGCCTTGGCTGTCTGGGGATACCTCCAAGAAAGGTGTCATAGAATTTTCCTGAGGCTGGGCTTTCAGGGGCAATAAGCGCGTCAAGGAATACACTTTCACGAGTTATCATTTGGACCCATAGTGAATGAAACTTACTCAGACTCATCCTTCCGCAGCGCCCCCTGGAAGGATCATGAAATTGCCGGATGGGGGAATGTATGTTGGGAATACGTGTTGGGAGTTGTTTGGTCTTTGGGATGAAGGCAACTGCAGTGCGCAGGCGCCTTGAGGCATGGAAGCCGCCCGCTTTGCCAAAGGAAGCCTTTTCTCTTGCCCGGCAGTGGTTCTAAGAAATGCGTATGCATGTTACCCGGAAAAGGGATTCGCTTGGTGAGGATCACTTCCATGGGACTTTGAGGGTGTTCCCATATTCCGCTGAACATGCTAGAACTTTTTGAACTGATGTCCCAGCTCTCGTGTTGGGGGGCCTGAGGATGCGGATTGCAGTGGCAATATGCGTGAAGTGCTTTTCGAAGGTCATAGTTGGGACCTGGCTTAAAACGACCCTATAGCATGAACCTTGCGGAATCAACGGGTGAGGCCAAAACCTACCACATCAAACACCGTGTGCCTGCAAACACGTTGCACATGTCAACGCCTGGGAAACCGAGCTCCAAGTAAGTGAAGCTCATCGGCTTGCGTTCACCCTCAGGTGGGTTCGCCAGGCATGTGTCAGATCTCGAAGGAAGTGCTCAGGTGCGTTCAGGCAGGTGCCTCTTTAGAAGGGCAATAGAGGCTCGCAAGAAGAGACTCCCCAGATTGTTGATAATCTTGCATGAATTACTAGAGGATTTTGAAGTGAAGGTTTCCCTTCAAAATGGTCCATGTCAGCAACATGTTAATCAATTCTGCGTCAACCCAGTTGCCCGGTGACGTTGGTAATCAAAAATGGAATCCCTGTTTGCGGCCGATTCCATTTCCAGCGCTAAACAAAGAGGAAATTAGAGGGTGGAACCTATTGAACAAGTGGCTCAACATTGGGGCACCCTTTATACAACCTGTAGGGAATGATGCGAATCAAGGGGAACCGGGGCACTACTGGAGGTCCGGGGGGTTACACTGGCGCCCCAAGCCCTTGCTGCGCCAAGGGACCGCATCGGCGCCTTGCCAGCGAGCCGCCACCGACATCACCGCCTTGCGCCGGCCTCGGTGACGTATGGAGCGGTCAGCGGGCGTCCCGGCAGGGCCCCAAACAGTGAAAATATCAAAGGCGGGTCAAGATGGCGGGGTGCGGGGTCCCCAAAGGGGTTTTAGTTTTGCGCCGGGATTTGATTTCTCATGGTTCATATTGCTATTGGCATGCATCAAGCCAAAGGGACTGAGCCAAAGCAAAGCAACCCGCCAGAGCAAGCAGGCAACCCTGACCCCAGTGCCAACTGTCAAGTCTGTTGTTTTCCAGCTGAACTTAGGCATGGATGCGTGCGCATAAACACAATTGCCAAAACTACAAAGGTGGAACTACCATGATCCACCATGCATGCCTCTTTTATGGGGAAGAGGGGTGGCTTTTCATTCGGGAAAAAAACTTAGTATTAAATCCACTTCTATATAATTAATGATTTTGTATTAAGCCAATACTAAACTTCAGACAGCCCTTATTTGGGGGGGGGGGCTTTCAGCACTTCCCTTCTATGGATGATTGATGAGTGCCAACCACTTATCCATGCATACCAAATAAAGATCCATACAGGCAGTGTACATTATTGCATGTAAATCTTGAAGCAATCGGTACCGCAAAGGTTCTCCCGCAAGAAAGGAGTGCCCCAGCGCTTGGCACTACAATCGCGGCTTAAACTGCAGAGTACGTAGCAAAGCAAACGTGCTCCTTCCAGAGCTCATGCTTCGAGAAATCGATTTGCTCGCGGGTGCTGACCATGGATGAGAACCCTAAACATCTAAAGTCGGGAGAAAACACACCGTGTCTTGCAAAGGACTTGTTTGCGGTCCAACGCCCGGAGAATTTCAAAATGACTTGCTCGCAGAGCGTGTGGTTTGCAAGAACAAGTACGCCGAGAATAGGAATCTCTTGTGCCTGTCTGCGGGTCCTTCACATGACGTGCTAGAATGGCCAATCGCGGTAGCGCCCTTTTCAGGGTCAACACTGCTTCAAACTTCAGGGGGAACGCAACAACTTGTGAAACGAGACCAACAAAAACGAGCCGGCAGGCTCGTCTTCTTCTTGTTGCTTGCCAAATAAGTCGTGGGAACCAATCATGTTCCAAACAAAAAGGATGTGCACCCCAAATAGATCAATGTGGGGAAATATTGGGCGAGCCTTTCCGGTACCGTCTTCTAAAACCATCCTATTGATTCATCCTGGGTTTGAGGGGCCAAAGGTCGCACCAAAGTATGGTTGGAGAGAAGCCTGTCTGGCATACGAAAGGGGGACATTTGTGTGACTATCAAAGCGCAGGGCCCAGCCATGCACTGGAGGTCTTCCTTCCGCTTGGCGACTTCTCGCCAGTCCGCCATGCAAAACCCAAGCCCCGAGCTGCGAGCCTCTCGCTCTCCGCTGGGGCCATGGGCCTAGCAGCACCTCCGCGCGCTGCTTCCAGAGCCTTGAGACGCGAATCGCCCATGAGCCGCCTCCAAGACCCGCTGCTGCATGCTCTTTCAGGTGTTCTTCAAAATGTGGAGGTTCCGAATCCAATGCCAAAGAATTCTAAACTCTGACGCGGGCCTCCGGACCACCCCTAATCAGTACAGCGATCCGGCAGAACCATTCGCTCCCACAACAAATCACTTGATGACAATTCCGGTCCACTGTGTTGGGATGCGTTCTCAATCCCGCAGAGCGGCCACCTACAACTCCGAGTGCTGTCTCCAGCAAACCACCTTCTCCAAGGAACCTGTTTAATCTAAGGTTTGATTTTCTGGGGGGAGGGGGAGATGGCATATTAGTAATCCGACGTGAGCGTTATGCACCAGCAAGGACATTTTAGGATGATGCACAAAATCGCAGCGGAAAGGTTTCCCTTTCACCGAAAACACCAATGTGAGAAGGGAACCCAAAAGCATTCTCCTGCCCAGATGCAAGCTGAGGAACTCCCGAGGAAGCGTCCTTTTCATAAGTTCTTGTATTCTATGTCCCTTTGAAGCATCTTAACATTTGCCAATCGAGTCACCAAGACATAGGAATAGAAGGACCCCTTTGGCATGCCTGACATGCCGAAAGCTGGAAACAGCGGACCCAAGGAGCGCTCCAAAGCAAAGCCGATTTCTGGAGCTACGCGGGCCGCGAGCCGTAACCTATTTGAAGCTTTGACTGGATGAAACGTCAATAAACATGTATTGCTCCCGAGCGACCCTGAGCCATACACTGCAGCATTAAAAGCGTGGTGAAAGGGACAATGAATCAACCATCCGAGTGGAAAAGGGAAAGTCATACTCCTGAGCAGCTCGCATTGCTTCCTGCTGCATTGCCTGCGTGGCTCAGGCGAGCGCTGTGTCAGGTAGATGGCCCTGGCAAACCTATCGGCAACCCATTCAGTGGTGGTGGTGCGCATAGTTAGGTGTCCGAACCTGCTTAAAAAGAGTTCTTAGAAGAGTGACTAAACGCATTATCATCATTGGGGGATACCTTAGGCTAGATATGCTCCTGGCCAGATTGCAGCCGGATGATGCTCACCCAACACGGCGTTTTGTCAGATGTGTACGCTTGATGACTGCAACCTAATCGGCTGTGCATCCGGCATTGGCAGCCGCCAGCTGCTGCTAGATGTTGCAACTGTTTTAGCCACTCGAAGTTGTTCCATCAATCTGGGAAACATTCCAGAATAGCACGCATGCAGGCAAGCAGGCCCTTGTAAGACAGTCAATACCTCTCACTATCCTACTGCTACCCTTTTTCAAACACAGCTGAAGATCCACAGAACTGAAACGGGTTGATTGTCAACTGCCTTCTCATGTGTCGTTCAAGGATCCGCGAATGTGCCGAGATCAGGAACACCCCTTGACAGGTCTCCACTGCCCTTTATATCGGGCGAGTTCCTTTTGCCTCTACTGGGTGCTTCCCATGTGCAGCGGGACTCCTCTTGTACGATCTGTGTGAGAAACTAAAGGGAAAATGAATAGGGGGCCACAAGTATTGTGCCTCCATTGAAACTTCAACCAAGCTGAAAAGGGTGCCCTCAGGAGAAAAACTAGACCACGGTTGGCCCGAAAGCAGAACATCGCAAGCGAGGTCGGCCCAACGCTGCATCCCTACACGAAGCATTTGTGAAGCAAGCGCGAGACAGCACCAGGCAAGGTGCTCTGCGCAAACTGGTCGGTGCAAGTTGGTCTGCGCAAGTTGCTCTACGCAAGTTGCACTGTGCAAGTTGCTCTGCGCAAGTTGCTCCGCGCAAGTTGCTCCGGCAAGTTGGTCCCTGCAAGTGGCTCCCTGCAAGTTGCTCTGTGCAAATTGCGCTCCCTGCAAGTTGCTCTGTGCAAGCTGCTCTGTGCAAGTTGCTCTGTGCAAGTTGCTCTGCGTAAGTTGCTCTGCGCAAGTTGCTCTAGGCAAGGCGCTCTGCGCAAACTGGTCGGTGCAAGTTGGTCTGCGCAAGTTGCTCTGTGCAACTTGCTCTGCGCAAGTTGCTCTGCGCAAGTTGCTTTAAAATGCAAGTTGCATCTTGCGACGCCCGCCCGCGGACCAGGGAGGAATCGAACCCGCGACCCGCCGGTTCCGGGAGCAGGCGCGCGAACCACGAGACAACTCCCGAGGACCAGTTCGAACAACAAAAGTCGCAAAAAACCTCGAGTTTTTGCACCTCGACCACGCCGATTCCCGCAGAGGGTTGCGCGAGCACCGCAGAAATCGCAAAAAACCTCGAGTTTTTGCACCTCGACCACGCCGATCCCCGCAGAGGGTTGCGCGGGCACCGCAGAAATCGCAAAAAACCATGGGTTTTTGCACCTCGACCACGCCGATCCCCGCAGAGGGTCATGTTGGAAATCGCAAAAAACCATGGGTTTTTGCACCTCGACCACGCCGATCCCCGCAGAGGGTCGCGCGGGCATGTTGGAAATCGCAAAAAACCATGGGTTTTTGCACCTCGACCACGCCGATCCCCGCAGAGGGTCGCGCGGGCACCGCAGAAATCGCAAAAAACCATGGGTTTTTGCACCTCGACCACGCCGATCCCCGCAGAGGGTTGCGCGCACCGCAGAAATCGCAAAAAACCATGGGTTTTTGCACCTCGACCACGCCGATCCCCGCAGAGGGTCGCGCGGGCATGTTGGAAATCGCAAAAAACCATGGGTTTTTGCACCTCGACCACGCCGATCCCCGCAGAGGGTCGCGCGGGCATGTTGGAAATCGCAAAAAACCATGGGTTTTTGCACCTCGACCACGCCGATCCCCGCAGAGGGTCGCGCGAGCAAGAAATCGCAAAAAACCATGGGTTTTTGCACCTCGACCACGCCGATCCCCGCAGAGGGTCGCGCGGGATTTAGAAATCGCAAAAAACCATGGGTTTTTGCACCTCGACCACGCCGATCCCCGCAGAGGGTCGATTTTCGTGTAGTGTCGTCGGCACTACCCCGCCGCCCTAAGAAGAGATTTTAACTCCTCGCAAGTCAATTGCACTTGACTCCTTGCACTTGCAACTTGCACTCGACTCCTTGCACTTGCAACTTGCACTTGACTCCATGCACTTGCAACTTGCACCTGACTCCTTGCACTTGCAACTTGCACTTGACTCCTTGCACTTGCAACTTGCACTTGACTCCATGCGCAGCTCGCAATGACTCTCATGACTCCTTGCAATGACTCCTTGCAATGACTCCTTGCAATGACTCCTTGCAATGACTCCTTGCAATGACTCCTTGCAATGACTCCTTGCAATGACTCCTTGCAATGACTCCTTGCAATGACTCCTTGCCAACTCCTTGCCATGACTCCTTGCAATGACTCCTTGCAATGACTCCTTGCAATGACTCCTTGCAATGACTCCTTGCAATGACTCCTTGCAATGACTTTCATGATGATGATTCCTTGCAATGACACCTTGTAATGACTCTCATGAGAACAACTCAAGTGAACCCAGCGGAAGAACCCTTCGCCATGCTTTCGGGAAAAAAACACTTTGCTCATTTCGGTCAACACGCGGAAGCGGACATGTCGCCCCCCGCTCCTCCAGGGCAGAGGTTGACTGCTGCACCTCCAGCTGCAAAGCCGCGCGGTGAGCCTGGGTCGAGGCCAGGGCGTAGAAAGAACGACCCGGGGGCCGTCAAAACCACCAAACAATTAGGGATAGGGTGAATGTCAAAATAGGGGGCTATGGGGGACCCCCACAAATAACGGCTGTCCTTTTGGTTTCCCTATTCAAGCTGTAAAGGGTTGTTTCAAGCAACGCGCCCACACACACACACACCAATTTGGCCAATACTACTTTGGTTTGCCTGATGCCCTTCCAGCCTGCTAGAGGTCTTTGAGGCAACCATTGCTATTGTGGCAACTTGGGGCGTGGGGACTGAACAAGATTGGACGCTGCTCCCCCGTCCGCCGCCAGAAACCTCATTGATAAAGGTGGTTTGGACCCTTTAGCCCAAAAATCCGTTCCAGCCGAGTTGGATTCAAGAAATGAGCAGCCAAGTGGCCACAGGACCATGGGAGCAAAGGACCAAAGGAAGGAACCAAAGCACCAGAGCGACCTTTTCCTTCCACTTTTCCCAGGCGAGCTTTTCCTCGCCAGCATGAGCACTTGCAGCAGTGCACCCCGCTCCGCGTGGGATGCCCGGTCGTGCACCTGGCCAATCAGGTCCCAGGGATCCCGAGATCCCCGCTTTCGCAAAAAAGAAAACAACCTTTAGGGCGTCCGTCAACGAAGCACTGCAAAGGACCGGTGGACTGGAGATCCCAAGTTATGCCGGCTGGTGGAGAACATCGCTGTGCGAGCGGTCGAGGTGCCGTGGCTCAGGCGTTCGGAACGTGAGCATTCTGACACTTGATGTCCAATGGCTCAATCACCATCTTGGAGTCCCACGGCAAAACCGCTAACCGTTCTTCTCTTGATTCAAAACTGAACGGTTGTTGCACGGCTAGGACAAGGCCCATTAACTCATCATGTGTTTTATAACATGCTTCGCTTTCAGCTTCCTGCGAATGTCATGTACAGTGCTTTGAACAGGGCAACTGTGCACCAAGCCATGTTTGTTGGTGGGAGGGTACTTGTATCTTTACTTCAGCCGCAACATGGAAAATCGGCCGGCAATGATTGTTGGAGAGAGTGCCCCAGTAACAGCTTCTTTAGCCGGCAACAGCTTAACATATCCATCTAACTACAACAGAGTAGATTAGACATTGCAGTTCAACCGGCGTACATTCGGCCTTTGAACTACCGTTCTTTGGTCTTTCACTCAGCCACCAGGGTTATGTGGGGATGTCCTCAAACCGCAAACCCCTCCTCCACGGGCTTGTGAGAGACAACATGGAAACCAAGCAATACGTTGGTTGTTTGTGGGAGGCGTGCTCCACTTGTAATAGCCATATAATATCTACTAAGTGGCTTGAACATCCCAGTAGCGGGGAAAACGCTCACATCGATCGGCCCGCCATGAAAATCGGCCGCAGCACGCTGCCCTGCGCCTTTGCCTCGCACAAACTGAGATGTGCGTACAACATTAGCGTGGCCAAAGTGGAGCGATGCCCTTTTGACAAATTTAAATGGATCTATCTATACATTTATACCTTTGTAACTGCCCCGCATCCATCATACACTATACGTTGTATGGAGGTTGCCCATGCAAATATTTGCTTGGACATAACCCAATCCCTGCGCCCTATTCCATTGTTTGTGTCACATTGGTTTCCAGTTCAGCATGGATAAAAGCTATTTCCTCCATAAACATAGGGCACGTGTAGAGGAGGTTTCGCCAGCACAAGCTTGAGTGACATTTTGCCGGGTTCAGGCTACCAGCATCATTACCAGCGTCGCATGACTTGCCTTTTCCTAGTTCCACACTGGTATGCCAAGTCGAGAATGTTCATTTTTGATCGGGAACCAGCTGGAACGAAAATTGGAGGAAACTCTGACCAGGCGCTTTCTGGCTGGACCACTTCCATTCAGCGGGAAAATTATGTGCGCCAGCTGTCTCTGAGCAGGGGGGGGAACTGTGCCGAACGCAATAGGCCTCTCACCTGTGCTCGCCTGTGGGTTCTTGACCGGGGGCATTACGCCGCATATGTTCAGATTGCGCATCTTGATCTGCAAGTTGTTGGTTTCGTGATTCGGTTCTGCTGAAAGCCTCAAACGCACAGCCCTACCAGGCAACGTGTCCGCCCCCTGACCAAATCTGGCGCCTCTGCGCCAACCGCCCGGCCCGTGGAGCAAGTTCTGCCATCCTGCACGACAGAACCTCAAACGGTCTCCTCCCAATCCAGGAAGTAAAAGTCTACCCTCTTCTACAGTACATCCTGTAGTCTTCAACCAGCTTCACAATCCAACCGTTTAAACAGTGGAGTTGTAGGAAGGAAAAGAGAAACTGGAAGCGCGGCTTCCAATGAGTTTGGCCAGCCGCAGCTTCTCACATCGCGCCCTGTGTCTCACTTGTGCTGTAAGGTCTCTGGTTGGACGACCAAATGTGACAACACCTGAAAACATTTTATTAAAAAAAATGTAGTGGCTCGGACAGTATGCAAAGGGCACACACTTCAACTATTTTCCTCAAGGGGTAATGCAATAAAGTCTGTGGCGCCTTGTCTGGGCAAATGTTCCAGCCGTGTTTCTACTGGGATAACACCAGTCGACAAATACACCCATCACCCATTACTCAGCTACTAAAGTCTTGTTGGGGGCCTATCCTGGGCTTATCTAAAGATGGCCCCCTTGGAGGCTCATGATCATCGAGCTCAACGCCCCCAGGTGCGTACCCTTTTCCAACGCCACTACTTCAACCAGCGTACGCCCCTCCCACTGGAACCCAGTCCTGAAAGACAATTTTGCTAAAATGGGTCCGTGTGGGTTCCCATGTTTTTGGGTGGGAAAGTAGGCTACAACTACCGGGGTTTCTGCAACAACCGAATTGTCCTAAAACCATGATTGCAACCTGGTTCCGCTACCAGTCGCCAGCATTTTCGAATCTCCCTGGAGAGGTCCCCGAGGACTCCTCCCAGGCCACCGCGCACCACGCCGCGATGGCTGTGGCCGCCACCTCCTTGGCAGCAAGGCCCTCGTCGTCCTGCAGCGAAGCCAGCGTCAGCGTCTTGCAAGGGTTCCGGGAACCTTTCTGGGGGGGGGGGGGGCAAACGAGAACCGTGGTACATGCTGGATTCTGGTCCCTGTTTTGCGAACATTGGAATGTAAATTCGCCTCGGCCCCAAAGGGGCCAAGGGCGCTCAGATCTCTTCTCCAAAAGAGAATCTTCGCTTTTCCAACCCCCCCCCCCGCCATGTCGGCTGGCCGAAACCTGTCCGGCGGGCCTTGAAATTTTCGGGGTTCGTCGGCGTCCAGCTCCATGGGTCCATTTTTGTCGACTTTTTTGTCCTGAAAAGCATCTGCGAACCAGGCCTGTCTGACGTGTCTGAGACTAGGCTCAGGCCCAGCCCAACCAGCAACCCGCCTGCTGGTCAGGCCTGTCAGCCCACCCAGCCTCAGGCCCAAGCTTGTCTGAAACAGGCCTGGCCCAGCAAGCCCAGCCCAGCCTGCCCAGCAGAGGCCCCGGCGCATCTCAGGGCATGCCACCCCCAGCCCACCAGCAGGCTCACCCAGCGTGCCAAGGTCAGGTTTGTCTACCGTGCTCAGGCCAACGACACGTGAGACAAGCTATGCCAGCTACTAAGCCTGTCTGACGCACCCCAGCCCCTCAGTCCGGCTGCCCAAGCAGCTCAGCCCAGGCTGGCCAGGCCTTGACCTCCTGCGCGTCTGGCCCCAACGGCGCAGTCTGAGACTGGTCTCAAAGTATGCCAGCCTGAGACTGGCCTCAGGCCCAGTCCCTCAGCCCACCTGCTGGCGTGTCTTACGTGTCTGCCCACCCAAGCACGCCAGCAGCGCTGCCCGGCAGCCAGCAACCCTCGTGGCTGAGACTAGCTTCAGGCCCAGCCCAACCAGCAACCCACCTCAGCCCAGCCTGCCCAGCCCAGGCCCCGACCAGCAACACACCTCAGCCCAGCCTGCCCAGCCCAGGCCCCGGCGCATCTCAGGGCATGCCAGCCACTAGGCCGGCCCCCAGCTTCCAGCCCACCAGCAAGCCCAGCCCAGCGTGCCAAGGTCAGGTTTGTCTAACGTGTCTGAGACTGGCCTCAGGCCAACGATCAGTCTCACGTGTCTGAGACTGGTCTCAAGCTACGCCAGCTACTAAGCCTGTCTGACGTGCCCCAGCCCCCCAGTCCGGCTGCCCAAGCAGCTCAGCCCAAGTCATCCAGCAGGCCCAGCCCCTTCGGCGCAGTCTGAGACTGGTCTCAAAGTATGCCAGCATGAGACTAGCCTCAGGCCCAGTCCCTCAGCCCGCCTGCTGGCGTGTCTTACGTGTACACTGGATTTCGGTGTTCCTGACCCTGCCCTCAAACTAGGCTGGGCCGAGGCGGGCAGCGCGAAGCGTTTACAATAATTACTGTAAACTCACACCAACAGAGCTGAATCGCAACTATAAGATATGTCGGAGGACATTGTCATAGGCGCTTGATCATCTTGATCATCTCACGCCCCAAGTGGCTAATTTGGTGTTGCTTGATCCTAACTGTTCCGATGGGGTAAAACAAATCGCTTGAAATGGCTTCACGGGGTCCTCGCTGGATTTTCCCTGTCACTTTTGGAGGGGGATAAGGGACCCATGAGAGAACAAGGAATGAACAGAAACCATTTAGGGGTCCAAGTTTGAATGGCCTAAAGGATGTTAGCCAAACGGAAAAAAAATCAGCTGGATATCCATGAAGCGCTCCTTGGCCGCCACATCGATGCAGCCACAGCCAGCCCTGCCGGCCACGCAGGGCTGGACGTGGGAAAGGCCCAAAGGAATGCAAACGGCTGCCTTGTAGAAAAGTGCCCTATTTGCAATAATCATGGAAGTGAATAGGAGGGTTTTGGAAGACTACCCCCCCTTGCGAAGGCTGCTTGTCTACTTCTTTGAACCTTGGAAAATTCGTTCTTCGATTCCAAAGTGGGGTTCCTATCCTTACCCTATTACTTTCAAGGGGATTCTTTTGGTACAAGTATCACGGAAAGTGGCCCAGAACCCTGACTTCCCGCAATCAAACAATTGAGGGAAATTGCGAACCAGTCATGGAAACAACTATGCTATAGTTTGAAGCGCTCATGAACATCGCTTTGATGAACATCCTGCACATGAAGTACACCCTTTGCACGTCGCATGTTGAATGATTGACTCCATGCTGGTTTTTTGTGTTTCTCCCCGGCCAGCCCAACCCCTTGTGGATCCCAGCGCACAAACATGGGATCATTTGTGTAGGCACTGATTGTTTTGAACAAGGAACTGTTTGGAACTACGCGTTTTGACAGCGTGACTCCCTCCCTCTCAATTCCAAGAACATTAACTGTAAGGGTCTTGAATCTTGGGACTTGGTTATGATGCCAAAATTGTGCGGAACCTATTTGGAACTATAACTGTTGAACACGGGACCATTCCTCTCTCTTAACATATGTTTGTCTACAGTGTACCTATGCTAAATAGAAACAACTGTACTTTTTGTGTTATATTCGTTGGAACTGCCGAATAAACAAAAGTGCTCCTCATGGGGCAACAGGTTTGGGTAGAGGCAATCTGTTCTGCGAGCCTTGTGTGCTGGTTCCTGGCCTGGCACCACAAAAACCCAGGGACTCCAACCTGCACATGGTTTGCCTTTCAGGCTTCCAAGGGGGCCAATGCCCAGTTTGGACATGTGGCTGTCAAAAACAGAAGCCCAGATGGAAACCAAGGAAAAACATGGACTCAAATCTGCGGTCCCCATAGCCATGTGGCCATCGCTCACCTCTCCGCCTATCCGGCCCTGCCTGCGTGCCATGGGCACCCAGTAGGCCGGGCGATGCCCCCACAACCGCCGCAGCGCCACGGCGGTGTGGGCGTCCCCCAGGCTGCTCTGGCGCCTCGGTTTGGAACGTGGACGCCCTACGCTTTTGCAATTCGCAAGACAACCCTGCCGCCACACAACAAACATACTTTATACTACTCGGGGACACTGAAAATCATATTTCCGGATTGTGTTGCAATCTTAGTCATCTTGTAGAGTGAAGATGGGCAACCCCCCCATACCCACCACAAATCCAAACCACCAAGCTGACATCGGGAAGCTCCCTTCGTGCGCCTCGTTTGAGTATTCGAGCCAAGCCAAAGGCCAAAATATTGACCAGGTTTTTACATGGCATTCCTGTAGGGCTGGCCTGGATCCGGGCTCTCACTGAAATACACTATAATTAATTAATTTTGGAGGAAAAGGTTCACATAATCACCTCCAACCACAAAACTGTAGCGAATTGCAGCAAAGAGAGGCAAGCCGCCTTCCTCTACTTCGGCATCATGCGTACTCCCTGTTGCAACGTGGCGGGAAAAACACGTTTGGCCCTGAGGGGACCGCTTGGTGCCATGTTCGTGCGAGGAAGGGCAGTGATTTGGAGGCAGTATCAAACCGTTGTGTACGTCACTTCACCCAACTCCCCACCAGTGAATGCACTCTCGGCTCCCCCTCTTGCTTGCATGGTCAGCCCACTTAGTACCTGACTAGGCTGAGAAAGGACTGAAAGCTGGCACATTTTACATGAGGCATTGTGTTTCCGGTCCGGCCAGAGTCCCTCATAAGCCCTTTCAGCGCTCAGGGTCTCAAAAGCCTTTGCTGGGCTGTTCAGCATTGAGGGTTTGCCGATCCCATTCCAGCAACGTCCATGTCACACAGCCAGGTTCTCTTTGGCACTGCAAGAATCCTCCAGAGTGGGGAAATATGTTGCAAAATCCATGAACTTTGCACTGGGGCTTTCTTCAGGCCGAATCTACAACCATGCTTATTTCTGTTCTTAACCAGGGCGTGTTGATGGCAAACCAGCAGTCGGGCGCAAAGCGGGGGCAACCTGCCAGGCTGCTCCAGAACAGGCTCGCGCAAGCCACCGTCTCCGTCGTCTCTGTCTCCGGCGGTTGTGCAAAGCTGCCGAAGCCTTCAAGGTTCCGGAGCAAAGACACAAACTAGATGGGTCTCCCTTTAAACTTGAAAGACGCGACAAGAAACAATGTACAGTGGATGGGTTTCTCAATCACAAAAACACAAACACGCAAACAAAGAAGCAAACAAAACAAACAAACAACAAAGCAAGCAACCAAGCAAGCAAACAAACACACACACACACACACACAAACACACAAGGACCAAACGCTGCGTTTGAATCCCCAAACCCACCAACTCCCTGAAACAAAAGCGCGCCGCGTCTTTCCGCGTTTTGCCCGGCGCTCTGTCCACGAAGCCCTGTCCGCGCAGCTCGCGCTGACGCCTGCGAAGCTCCCGGCTGACTCAGTAGGGGGCTTCCCGAAAAAAGTCCCCTGACACCCTGCTTGGAAACTCACCTGAGGTTGGCCCAATGTACACCACAACCAAAAGCAAGGAAACTCGCGAACTCTGGAGCGCTATGGAGAGGGGGCAGGAAACAAAAAGAGGGAAACCATCAAAAGCCGAGCAAGAAAACATGTTTGCCACCCGCCAGGGCACTGCCTGCAGAGCCGATGTGGGTGCCTGAGCCCTTTGCAAACCCAAGCCTGGCAGCCCCGGAGATGGGCCATGGGTCGATTTCACACCCGTCAGACGAACCCCACAAACTGGGTGCTAAATACTGGGTATGGGAAAGAAACCAAAAACAAGTATTCACAAACATATGCAAACACCAGCAAGATGTGGGCTTGTCGTTTTCGAGGCTGCCTTTTTTAAATAAGGGGGTAATGCTAAAGGAAAGCAAAAGGACACCACATATTTTGCGGGGTTGGACTCCCCCACCCCCCATTGAGAAACAAACCCGCTTACAACCGCTCAAGGTACATGTTCGGACCCAAACCATGACGATTTCGGCTGTCACCAGCCACCAGTCTGGGGCGCATTGGCTCCGCCTTTTGCCCCCAACCAGCGAATGTTTGGTTCAGGTCCATATTTAAACCTCAAGATGCAACATGAGTATAAAAAAGTGATCCCAGCTTGTAGACCTTAGACAAAGCCATTCAAACCCATAAAATACCTGAGATGTAAAAGGAAAGGGTTATGCATGTCACCCCGCCCGCGACAACCAAAAAAACGATCACATGTGGAGGAATCTCATTTTGGGGGACCTCAAAGCGGCCCGAGACATCAATACTCAACTGCCTCAACCTGCCGCCGTGGATCTTCGACCCGGCGAGGGCGTGGGACTGGTGGGCGATCGGGCATATCCTGGCAGGTGGTTTTCGTAGGATTCCCTCCACTAAGATGTGGCAAAGTCAGTCCAACAGTTGTCTTTCAGTATGTGCGCGTGTCAGAGCAACCCAAAATTGACAAGTTCGTCCAAATTGATTGAGAACTTATAACCCTTGGACGTTGGAACAGCATCACAAGCCCAGCAGTGATTCACGTACAACTTCTTGGGATCCAACATCAAGTCAAATACGATTTTGTCATGAAGGAGCATGGGTCCCTTGTATGCTTGGCTTGCAACGTAGAGGGGAGGCCTTCTTTATCATCGGCTGTGTGTTTGTTCCATTTCCGCTTGGTCTTGGGCCTGGCACCATCGCAAGGTGGAGACACCAGGTCGCCCGGAAAGAGGCTGACGCTGACAACATTCTACGCGCTGCCCGACAGAGCATTCATTCCGTCGCAAACTTCAAAACAAAGGACAGTTTGAAGGGTTGCTTCTTTTACCAAGCACAGCCACCCTCCTTTGTTTCGCAGGCCGTGAGCAGTGCATCTTGTGACCAATGTGGCTTGGAACGGGGCAGGCTCTGTCACCTGTGACACTCCGGGCCCCTTATGGTTCCCCCATCTGCAGGTCAGTTCGCTACAACGGCGCAATTTCCATCAGCAGAACACCTGTCACTGCGCAAGTTATGAGAAGTCACAAAACCGAAATCAGGAATCTTCTGTGGTTTGCCCAGGCATATTGTTTTGTCCGTTGTGCCATTGGAACGATCTTGAAGGGAAGGCTCATGAAATCAACTTACTTGGGAGGTGGGGGCACATCGCAGCCCTCTCCTGCGCCGGCCCCTGGCCCTGGCTGTGGGACCATGCGGGTCAAGTCGTGCAGCTCCCGTCGTAGACCCTCACACTCCTCAAGGCGTCGGGCCCAAAGCAGCCGAAGGGAAGGCTTCCTGGTTTCAGGGAACCTGCACCCCCCCAGCTTTTGCCCAAACAAGGTATCTTTACAACTTTGGCTCATATTGTGTCAACATCTAAGTAGAACATGGCAACAACATCCCCGGAGTGCGCTTTTGCAGGCCAGATTTCAGGGGAGTTTGCCTCAGTACATACTGATGCGGGCAATGAGCTCAACCCCGGGCATAGCAGAAACCGGCAAGGCCGCTATCTCTGTGTTGGCATGCCGACCCAAATGAAGAATCCTCCTGCACCCTTTCGAATATCAAAGCAACCGTAAGATACTTCAAGCCTCCCCGACCTTGGTACTTTGTCCCCTGGAATGGGCAACTGAAGCTTGAATACTTTCCCAAACTGGCTTATTGTTTTATGCGCTTCATGGCGTGGGACGTCCGTATCATCCATCTCCTCACTTCGCTCCCTGGCAAACAGTCAGTAAACCTGGAGGCCCAGGAAAGTCAACATTTTCCGAGCCTGCCGTTTGGCCCATTCCGCGGGGTCGCTTCACTAGACTGAATTGCAGTACTAGCTTGCCCTCTGGGATCACCCACTTCTGTAAGGTGGAGAAGAGCCCAAGGATCCTTCATCCAAGTGAGCTCGTCTTGCCCCGAATCCAGCTGGCCTTGAATCAGGAGGATATCCCTATCGCCCCTCACAGTCACAGGCAAAACAACAACTCCAAACCATCAATCTAAATCGTCAGAAGGGAGAACATCTGCACCTATTTGTCCCCCAACCCCCGAATTACACTCCTACTCCTGCAGGTTGAGGTAGAACCGACAACTCATGGCTCTTCGCGGAACCCTTTTTTTGGTGTTCATGTCTCAAGTGGACCCACTCAGACATGTCCATCGGCTAACCTCGGTTTCAGCTTGGCCAGGCGTCGGCCATGGCCACTGTGTAGCACTTGGCCTCGGTGTTGCAAAGGCCTCGAAGCTCCTGGACGATGGCCGTCTCCTGGGCCCGACATGGGTACGTATGTGTCAAAATAGGGGTACCCAAACAATTGTGGTCTTCCTTTTGCATCCCTGAAAAGCCACAAGAAGAAGGGTATCCTCAAAAAAAAACACCACCAAACGAACATTTGACGGATTGATCAACCGGGATGAATAGGGTGCTCCCAACAGTGACAGCAATAACTATTTGGATGTTCAACGGTAAAATGAGACAAGAGAGGTTGTTGGACAAAAACCCATGGCGGCAACATGCGGCAACCTAGCAAGCTTGCTGGGTCGGTTGAACATCCAAGTGTGTGCCCTTCTGGGGTGGGGTCCGTGCCCCAAACTATTCAACGAGTTGTATTTTCCAAAATCGGGAGGGGTCACCAACTTATGCAAGTGTATGCGAGGGGTACAGAGCTTCCTTGTAGAAGTGGAGCTCTTGCAATGGTATTTAATTGTTGGAAGTGCTGTTGTCCTTTGCCTGGTGCAAAATCAGTCCGTGTATGGCATGTGGTGGCTTCTCGATGTATTGGCGTCCCACTACAGGGTGCGGATCTGGAAAAATGTTAACCCCGGATTATAGATCCCTGGTTGATTAATAGGGGGGGGTCCCCTTTTAGTGGGGATTCAGCATTTTTGGAGGAAACACCCCCCTAATAGTGGGACGGGTTTATTCATCCTGGGTCCACATTAGGGTCCACGCCCCATTTTGACAGCCGAAAAGCGGCCCAAAGAGGGAACAAACACTAAGAATGTTGTCGCCCGGGGCCCACACCACCGAACCCTAAGGGCACATGTCTCAAATACATTGCGAGCAAGCAGCCACCTTCAGCGTGTCTTCCAGCTCCGCGTTTTCCGACAGCAGCTGCGACTGACGCTCCTCGTCGGCGTCGTGCCTCTCCAGAGCGGCCTCAAACGAGGCCAAAGAAACCTTGAAAACAAGCATATACCAAGCAAAACTACAACGCCCAAGCCTCAAAAACAAACAAATAGAAATATCGATTCACCAACAAACAAACAGCCAGCCAGCCCGACCGCCAGGCAGGCAAAACATACGTTACATTACATTACATACACAAACTCATATACACAACACACAACGCGCAATAGTTTGCAAGGCAAGCACAAATGGCTTCGAGCTGTTTCTTTTTGGAAGTCACGTGGGGTGGGGCGTAGGACCGGCGGCTGTACGCATTGGTGAGGATTTTGCCGGGCGCTTTTGGGATTCCATAGAAAATCTGCAGAAGAGTATTGATGAGAGTGAGCCCACCGAAAAGGCAAACTTGCGATGGGACTTGCGTAAAACAAACAACTGACCACGAAAACAAGCCGCGCATGGCAAAGTGCTAGTTTCTGGCTGCCATCGCAGGCTAGAAATCCATGATTGCCCGCGTCCGGGAAATAACTGGGGGCCCTCATTCCTTTGAGACTCAGGAAGCTAGCACCAATTGGCAAAACGGCTGACGGGTTTCAGTTAAGGATCTTTGCATTCCCTCAGCACCATCGCAGCTTCGGATGACTCGGACCTTGGCTCCCGGGATTCGCAAATGTCTGCATGTGTTCATACTGCGAAGCATCCCTCTGGGGTACAAAACATCGAATCAGGTAACTCTGAACAACCCCAAGAGGTAAAATGCCTCTGCTGGATGCCCCACAATTGGTGCCGGTGAATTCTCTGGTACTATGCTATGAGTTCTGGCTGAAACACGACTCTACATTCCAACTACCTCCTTGCCAGTCAAGCTGACAAGGGGATGAGCACGATGGTCGTTTCACCAACAAAGCCCGCACTATGACACCACCGAACACCATACAATCATGGACAACTGCCAACAGGAAAAAATGACTAAACAAATACCCACAAGCTTTTGCTTAATGCTAGTGGAGCGACAAGGCCTCTCTAAAACAAAATGCCCTAAACCCTAGGATGTTGTGTCCATCATGCGCCCCCTGGTTACATTTTTGTTTAACTCCCTACCGCAATTGTGTCGTGGGGATGCCCATTTAGCAAGCAGGTTTTAGCCTTCAATATTTTATATGTGGGACTTGGTGGACATTATAACCATGGCAGAAGCCGACTTATTGTGTGGGTCGAACACCTAGGCACTAATTTTCCCCGCGGCTTGTTGAAATAAGACCTCTGCTCGGTACAAGGGTCTAGTCGATATAAGGCTTGCTGTTATTCGGTTTTGAAGAGCAGCTCCCTCCAAAGAACAGGAAGCCCTCTCCGAAAAAAGGGGGCCACCCCACTCAAACCCATTGGGTAAACCCGTTGGGCTTCAAAAGAAATGGGCAAAAGAGACCCCTCTGTCCAAAAACACACACTGTGAAAAAGCACCCTCTAAAAAAGACTCCGGGAGAAGTCCTAAAGTGAAAACCCCGCACAAAAATGGCCGTGGGTCAACACCAATGGTACCATTTTGGGGTAGGTGCATCACCCATTTTCGTCTATAGCGGGGATTGGGATGTTCGCTTGGGGTGCGATTTGGGTTACCCATGGCCAAATTGGACCAACGGGCGCCGTGCGCCCAGTGGCTTCAGATGCTGCGCCTCCTGGGCCGCTCTGAAAGCCTCCGATCGGAGCTGCTTGGCCGCTTCCAGCTGCACCCCTCGGCCCATTCGGCTCCCGATGTCCCAGTTGCCCATGAGGTTCTGGCTTTTTGTGGGTCTCTCTTGCCTTTCTTTGTGGTGTTCTTTGTGGTTTTCTCTGTGGTGTTCTCCGTGGTTTCTGTAGGTGGCACCGCAGACGCAGCCACAGAGTGGGAACTTTATGTTCCAAATCCACGAGCAAGCCCGAAAAGGGATAGGCATCTGCAGCCGCACACAGACCGCACGTGCTTCAAGAGACGTATCTCTGAACCCGCGATTGGTGCTTGAGGGCAAGTTGCTGCCGACATGAGGCCTTCAGGTTGAAAGGGGTCCCGTCGAAATGTGTTTGGCTTCCTTGCTGGCAGTGGGTTCAAAATCGCACTCAAAGGGGTCCAACCCCAGATTCTACGTGTGGGAAGTTGGTTCCCCTTTCAACCCACATTCCATCCACCTCAACTTCAGGCCCTGGGATCCTGTCAGGCACAAACGGGATAGAAGAACAGCAGAATGGGCCAAGTGACTAATCGATCGAATGATGGACAATTGTCACAGAAAAGCCCTAGTCCAAGTCAGGCACTGCTTCGTTGCTAGGATTTGAAAATACAAGTAGTGGTGGTTTGTCTGATGCGAGGTATGTTTTCCTATGGCTATGCAAGTGGCGCCTTGGGTGATGTGCTGCAGATGATCCTATGGTTATACAGTTAGACTCTTATCTCTTGGAGGCGGACTTCAAAGCCTGAAACATGCGCACGCAACGGATTGGGCCGAGATTCGTGTCTCTGCTTCTGCACGGTGTATGGCCACTTGCTGGGCAGTTGCCTGGCAGCATGCGCGGTTGCTTAAGACAGACAGCTATTCGCTGTTACCTGTGTTCAATGTCACTTTGCGGAACTCCCTGCCCTTCCCCCCCTTTCCCGCTCCCAACCCCGCCACACATCGTCCTACACAGGCACCCGCAAACCATGACATTGCTTGTGCAACATAATTTCAACAGAAACCCCAGAAGAAATCGGTTGAATTGCTCTTTCAACAAACACACCTCAGGTCAAAGGCCCTTTGTGGGATGGGAGTCCCAGGTATGGAGCCATAACAGCAAAAACTAGGCAGTACAAACCTTCCAAGGGTGTTCCCCTCAAGACCTAGAGAGCGTGACTGCCATGTCTTGCCCGAAGGCCCCCTGATCCCATCACAGACCTTGGGACCCTCCGACCCGTGCCCGAGACTCCACGACTCGGACGGCGCCTCGCTCTCCGCCGCGGTGTTCCTCCGCTTCTCCGCGGTGAGCTGGGCCTCCAACGAGGCGCAGGTGATGAGCTCCTGGACGCGGGGCTATACGTGCGCCGTCCAGGAGTTCTGTTTGTTTAAGGCACGCGTGTCAGGGCTTAAAAGGGGACACCAGAAAGGACACATACTCTTGTTTTGGGGGTACCTCCGTTTGCACACACGACTGATTCAAGGATACACGCATCTGAAGAAAAACAAACTGATTTGAAAAGGAATTCTCCTGCGCAGCTAGTGCGGGACCTGTGCAAAGCCAACGCAGCAAAATTATGAAATTCCGGAAAGAGCAAATCAACTGTGTCCCTTTGGCTTGGAATTAAACCATACTTCCGCGAACCTTCCGCAGCTGCAGTGTGCACATCTTTACATTTTGGCCTGAGCGGAAAAACACAACTCTGGTGTTTGTTTGTGACTGGCCTCAAATCATCCGTTGAGGGACCCGATTAAACACAGCAAAAGAGATAGCAGACCTAGAAAGTAGGTGGTACCCAGACTTACCTGTCAACCAACAGGGGCATCCAAAGTTCTGACCTGCGTAGCAAGCGGGTTGCACATCCAAGCCGGCACCGGAAATCGCTCAGGGATCTCGTCCCAAGGTTCTTGAGCAGAAGAAATCGCTTAGGGATCGCTTCGGGATCGCTTTTGGGACGGTGAGCGACCTTCCTGCCCTGTTGAAATGGGTTCCAGAACCTACGCCCATACGGCCTGTGGCACAGAGAGCAAGGCCAAATCGCACAAGACAATGATTGGTTGCCCCTTTCGAAAGGGGGATCAGTACATCAGACACACCCACACAGCCCGCTGGACTTGTGAAAAGGAACGCCCAAACTTTCTAGGCGGCTGCAGATACCGGCGCGTCTTTTTTGACGGGAACCCCACGTTCAGGCGGGGGCTCTAGGAAAGCCAAACGAAACAACCCATTTTTGGGTGTAAGTAAAGCCTAAATGGCTCCCTTCTTGCATTTGCAATGGACAGTAAGCTTGCGGTGGACATAAGAAAAGCAGAAAGATTGTCTATTAATGGCGCCAAGAAGCGAGAGAGAGAGAGAGAGCCTATTTTGAGGTGGTTGTGCTTGAGATGAATGGTGGTGCCCCAAACCACTAAACCCTGAGGGAAAATCGGGTGCACAATCACTTTGTAAGAATAACATACTACTATGCGTGTACAAATGATATTTAAACAACTCCCTTGAAGCCTTGTCGCAGTGGTTCGGGAGATATGGGAAGCCCTCCTGGATCAATAGTTCAGGCACAAAAACTAAGGACTCCCCTGACAACCTTCCTTGTCGGTCAGCTCGCGTTACTACCGAATCAGTGAGCTCGTTCTGACTTGCCCAAATGGTGTAGACTCTTAGAGACGCGATTATCAATTCTGACTCAGTTGCCCAGTGGCCCTTCAGCAAAATAGGAACCTGTTCTGGGCTAATATTCTGGGCTAGTGTGATTGATTCCAATCTTGAAGCCTTCCTTGTTGGATGGGGTGACGGCCAGGGCGTATACAATGAGTATGTCCTTTCAGAAACCACGAAACTAAGAGGGATTTATTCAGCGGGCCAGCTCTCTTGACTCGGCTCCTGCTGCGACACATCCCGCTCTGCTGCCAGCTCCGCCTCGCCTTACGTGCACAAGGGATTGTTTCTGGCTGTGGTACGAGGGGAGGGGAACTGCTTACCAATGGTGCTGATAAAATACAAGAGTCCACCCAAGTCTTGAACTAAGAAATTGAACCCGGCAACACTATCCGCGAGCTGCTTGTTTTGCCCGTTCTGAGGCCGCTAGAAATTGCTCCCAGGTCGCAAGGCCGTGGCTTAATATTGTTTACAGAAATGGGCCTGTATTGGCCCTAAGGTCTTTCACCAATAGTCACTGCGTAGGTTTCACAGAAATGACCTGAGGCCTACCCCTGATTCAGCATTCTCTAGTGGGTAACTCGTGTGTAAGGGGAACACCATGGAAAGCCGTGATCGACAAAAACGCGGTGCATGCCCATGCAGGGTCTTTGTCTACGTTAGAACAGCGTTCAGCGCATCTGTTCCCATGGTTGTCACACCCCCAAACGATGGAATCCCCTTAAACAGGATTGAACAAGAACACATGAGGTCACATCCGACCCTGGCACGGGATCGCTGTCATGGCGGGGTCGGATTTCCCAGTCCAACATCCAGGAGGCCTACCCACCAAATGCAGTTCCGCTCATGCGAAAACGGCTGAATGGAAAAGCCATCCTCACATCCAAGAACACGCAATCTTAGCACCTTCGCCGCGGTCTCAGTAGACCTCAGGTAGGTAACATGCTGGGTGAGGCTACAAACACTCGCTGTGAGGTTGCTGGAACTTGCCCAGACCTTTGTAACGGGTGATGCCTGCTTGATAAGCAAATGATGCTCAACCGCTCTACACCTCGAGCTGCCCTCTCTCCGACGTTTGGGTGGCTTGCGCCCAACTCTTGCCGCGTCCCACTCACCCCTTCATACAGATTCTCACATGCGCATGCAGGCACACACACACAAAGCATCCCGACAACAGGCAACACCTCCCTAAGATGCTGAACCGCTGAGTTGCCTTCAGTTCAAAGGTGCCGTTTCCCCCCGAACCCCTCAACTCCTTGGCCCCCCGCAGGACTTTAGCTCTGCTTGTGCCTTGGGTCGGGGGGGGGGGGCCGGGGGGGGGCTGCACAACCGTGGGAACCTGGGACTGGAGGATACGTCGAAAACGCGAAAAAGACACATGTTACAACGTGTTCACCATGCAGAGAAGCCAGCATGAAACCGGCCAGTTGGAGGGCAACCTGGATTTGATACCAGAACAAACAACCACACAACCAGCGCACCACCCTTTTCGCGGTTTGCTTGAAGTCTAGTGGAACTGCAAGCCTTACACGCCAGCTATTCTGAATGTAGCTCTTCTCAATCTCAACTTCGAGATTGTTGACTAACTAGAAGGACCATACTAATCGGGGGGCGGCTCCTTTTGAAATCAATCAAACTCGCTGGACAACTTTTGACAGACGTTTCTCTGGGCAGCGGAAACTGCGAAGCACAAAACGAAGCTACACAAATCAAACCACAAACTCGTTTTGAGGGTTAAGCATGAGAACACTGCGGGGGCCCCGGTCCCAGGATGATTTGCAGGGGAGACATAGCAACAACAACAAAAGAAAACAGGTGGCATTCCCAACATCAACCCTTCGCCACTCCTAACCACTCCTGAGCTTGGGCGAAAAGCCTAAATCTATCAGCTGGACAGGCTGAGTTGGCAACGGCGTGAAAAAAAAGAACGGGTTCCAACCAAAACAACCAAGTCCCTAAAACTAAGCCAATCCAAGGGATCCCACTCATCAGGTTCATCTGGGTTCCCATGTTTAGCTGCAAAACCCAAACAATCCAAACACAAAATCTCCGAGGCGCTGCCGCCAGCTCCGCCCGGAGCTCCGCGTCCTGCGCTCGCGAACAAATTGTGTCCCAACAAACCCCGGGGCAACGACCCAGCTTTCACCTAACCAACAGCAGGCCAACCGCAAATCAACCACCAAAAGGGTGGATTCCCTTCAGTCAAACAAAAGCATACTGTGGATGGACGAAATCCTGCACCGCTTGGAAACCATGGGAAACTGTTATTTGTTGGCATTTATCAGGGAACCATCATTCCAGGGTTTCTTGCGTGGTGCAGGATTTTGCCCACCACGGTATCAAACACGGTTAACGATTCTGAAGTATGTCAAGTTTCCTCGGCTTTAACACGACCCCCCCTGATTCGGTACCATGATTTTATGACACGTTTCTTTGCCGGACAAAAAGGCATCCGGGCAAACACTAGGAATTCCCTTAGAACTGGTACCTACGCCATCACAGTTAAGCTCAAGGACTGCGGGCCTTAGAACTAGGAAATCCATTTTGCAAGCGGTCCCAGCCAGTAATCCTGTCGTCATATGCCTGTTTTGGGGTCTTCTTAATTTGAAGTAAAGTCAAGCTGTTTCAGTGTGGGTCAAATGTGGCAATACTAAATTTATTCTAGGCAATACTAAGGAAACTGCTGATAATCTAAGAATGAACCTTGGCAATGCTAACTATAGACTAGCAAATAAATCAGTAACTGCCGGGATTCCAAAAGTAAGTCCTGGCAATACTAAATTTAGACTAGGTAATAAAAAGTAACTGCGGGGGAATCTAAAGGTAACTACATTTAGACTAGGCGATATGAAGGGAATCTACAAGTAAGTCCTGGTAATGCTGATTTGCACTAGGCAATACTACGCAAAGCACTGGGGATCTGAGGGGTAAATACATTTAGACTGTTCAATAGAAAAGTAGCTAGGTATACCGCCAGTATATAGTTTTTGGCTTTGGAGCAACCCCAGCCGCGATTACATGGGGAAAAAAAAGCACTGCGTGTTCCTCATGTGAAATGCGCGGAGCCAGTGGGGAATTGCGTGCGTTCCCGAATCCCATTGGCACGTCCGTTTTTCAGCCCTTGCCACAGCAAACAAGGTCCAACATTATATAACCCTTAATTGATAGAAACCCAAACTTTCAAAAGGGTAAGCTCAACAGAACGGACACACCCCAAACATGTTGATCCAGTTGAAAGTCAGTGTCTGGTGGCTTGGCACTTCGTATTCAAACACCCCGACCCCTGGGGTACCGTCGTACCGTTCATCAACTATTCACACCGATCGAAAACAGGAAATGAGAACTGAGCTTGGCTAAGAACAGTTCGAGGGGTCCTTATAGTTATAAACATCAGCCCTTCGAAAGGAAACTCGATTAAGATATAAGATGGGCCTGAAGGGTTATGGTTAAATCACCAAAAGGAGGAAGGATGCCGACCCCTGCAGTACTCAACTGCAGCCAAAGGAAGAGGGACACACACACACACACACACATGTCAGCATGATTCAACCTGAACGAATTCTGAAAGCCAGAGAGGACTGGACCAAGGACTACTTGGCCAGGCCCATGCTGGCCCCCCGTGTCTTTCTTTGCTTCATGATCACTAGGGTTTTGGTATTCTGCCAACCCAGACGACATCCCTTCTGTACCCACATTCATTTGCCAATCCTATATCCTAACATGTCAAGATCCATCACGATCATGCCAAAAGCATTTGAGCAAGCAAAGGCTTGATGTGTTGGGCATTGGGGCAGATTAATGTCAAAACCCCAGGAGAGCAGCGAGCTTACGATACATCTACTCTTTCCGCAAGCCCGCCGCCGGGTACGATCCGCACTTTCCGAATTCTGAAGCACGATCTTTGACGCCCTTGCCGGGGGCAAAATGAGAAAGCGCGTAGACCCCATGCGAACCTGCGCAGCGACCCCGCCCCTCTGGGCCTGTCTGGGGCCATCCATGTGGCCTGCGCGCTCGGCCGAACGGCGGGAACAACTTTAGGCCTTTGGGCTGGATCATTCTGCAGGATAATTCTTAAGGGAACCCCCTCAAAAGGTGCACTACCGGGCCCTGTGTCCCCAAGGGCGACACCCTCGAACCAGGGTAATTACCACAGGTCGAAGCGAAAACCAGCTCGTGAGTCTCTGCGCCTTCATCGCTCTTCCCCAGCGCCACATGAGCTGAGCCCAGTGTGGCTGCAGCTTTTTGCGCGCGTGACGGTGGATTCCCGAAATGTTGCGAGTGAGCCAACCCCGTCGAGCCACAGTAGATTGAAACTCCGGCAAAGTACAAAGGATTCCTTGTTCGCTACTTGCAGTATCGAAAGCGTCCGCCGTCCCAACGACCCTCATAAGCCACTTGACTGCTACAAACTCCAGCGATAACAGTTAATGCCATGCCGTTCACTTGGACATGGGAGCCCCGATCCCTCACGAAGAATCACCAGCTCCTTGCCCGTTAGCAGGTCAGGCCATTCTCAAGTTCCATAATGTTCCCCAGATTCACATGTCCCATCAGAGCATCACACCCCATGGGAAGGACAAGTCACCCACATGCGTGAATGCCGGTGATGTTTGGCCCAAATTGGCCCAACACACCCCTAAAAAAAGTTGGGCCTTTTGCATTCTTTTGTTGAGGGACCCACAATTTGCGGGGGTGGGGGACTGCAAACCAACCCCAGGGAGTGATGCCGATCACAAAACACACCTGTCAAGGGTAGGGCTCCTTTGACTGCGGCTTTTCCATCACGGGCGGTTCCTGGTTCCAGTCAATGAGGAAAGACCTCCAACCTGCCTTTGGCATTCACCCAGCAGCGCCGAGCGTTCGCTGATTTTGCCCTCGCCGGCCCCGCACTACAGCCAATTCTCCGAACACGTACAAAGGCCTCAAGCAATCGAAGGCGTGTGTTCGAAAGGCGCCTTGACAGCCTTGAGCAATTCCAGCTTTCAGTTGCCTCGAGACAGACCTTGACCATCTTGAGGAGCCAGCCCCGGGCCAAGGTGTTGGATGTTGCATGTCCAGTGTTCCAACAGGCGAGCTTTGCAATCCGATGGAGCTGCCAGCCAGTTTCTTCGGCGTGATGGGGTAGCGCAGCGTAGCAAGGCTGCAAAGGCTGAATCTTTACCAGCGTGGGGATGTTGATGCAGATCGCTTAGAGATGGTAGAGCCTCCGTGCAACAAAGCAAGCATGCCAACTCACTCCGGCCCAGAATCAAGCAAAGCGCACAACACATCTTCCTGGAAGCGCGCATTTGTCAGATCCTGCACACCTGTTGCGCAGGATACCCCAGCTCCAACATGCCACAAAAGAGCTTGCCAGGCCCATCAGTGCCCAAGAAGCAGCTACAACAACAAGCTATCAACAAGCTGCCCTGGCCAAACCCAACCAACAAACTCCAAGCAGTTGAAGAGAAAGGGCGACCGTTGGGTGCCCCATCAAGGAATTCGGGGGAGGGCCGAGGCCTCCCAGTTATCATCTGTCTTCCCAGAACGACCTTAAACGAACCACTTTCACAAGCCACACCCTTCATCTTTCAAAGGCGATGGGCGATATGGCAGAAACCGGCGGTGTGCCTCATGTGCCCCGAATCCATCCCAGCCGGGCAGCTGAGGGAGTCGCTTTTGGCCCAGAAGGGCACTGGCCGGCCCTGCGGTTGCGGCAGTGCTCGCACGGCCGTCGGGGGGTGCTTGGTGATGAGCCGCGGGCTGGGGCTCGTCGGCCGGAAGGGCCGCGGTGATGCCAATGCGCGTTTGGAGCTCGGGGTGACCTGACAAAAGGAGCCGCACTTCCTGCGGGAGATTGAGCCACAGTGCTTCCCTTCAGGTTCCATACGGCTGGTGAGAGAAAACAACACACTTCATAAATATGCTCTGCGGTTTCCTGTTGAGGAACCTGCCAAGTCGCTTGGACGCGAAGCACTGTGACATGGACTCCGGTTCGAAGGTGATTGGAGCTTATGTTGGCATGATGAGGTTTTGAGCCTCACTTAGTTTCTTGTTCTAGGTTCTGTGCGCCCGGGATAACCAACCTGGCAAAAATCATTGGGGGGATCCTCCCGGATTGAATGCCCTGTAAGGTGGGACGCCCTTGGTGTTTCATCATCCAAGACTTGATTTCGTTTGTGGCACACGTTCCACACCGCTGCGTCACAGACTTGGCTGAGCTTGCTGTCTGCCAAAGAATTGGCTTTGACGGTGCGGCACAGTGGCAAACGCGTTGTCCAACCACCACCTTTCCAAAAATAAGTGTCCAAAGCAGTGTGGGATTCATGTCAGCTGACACGCCATTCTTGCTAGTGGGCTTTGGCTGAGTCAATTGTCCTGCACACGCTCCTAATCGGAACCTTTACATTGGTTGTCTCGAACCTGCCAGGGGGTAGGGATGTCAAGTCGTAAAAGTGGGGGGGGGGGTTGGGGTTGCATGCAATTCTATGTTTTGACATTCGAAACAGGCTGCAAAGTCTGCACCAGGCCCCCGGAGAGCTCGCCTCAGGGCTCGCCTCCGGGCTCGGCCTGGACCGCTCTGCCCGCGCCAGGGAGTTGCTGGGGCCAGGGCTCGGCGGGCGAGCCTTGTCCTTGGGAGGTTCACGGAGTCACAAACAAGTACCCTCGCACCCACTAGCGGATCACTTGACAGGGGTCCTGATAGGACACTGGTCTTCCAGGCACCTTCTTCTGTTGTACGTATATTCTACAACTTAACATGGAACCCAACAAAATATCGCATTCCAGCATATTTTTAGTGCCCTCCAATGAAGGGCACTTGACGTGTTTTTGAATCGAGGGCACTTAAGGCCGCGTCGGTGGCCTAACTGACCCTGTGATTCGTTTGCTAAGTGCTCTTTTTGGCTTGGGGTTTGCATTCTGTTCAAATCGAACAGCTACCCGTGTCGAAGTGTGACATACTGCGACCTTTGATTGAGGCCGACCCGGAAAGCCCGAACATGGCATTTTGAGTGTCAAAGCGTGTCATTTGAGTGTCAGTGGGGGTGCGAATCGAGATCACTTACCCCTTGAAAAGGTCACTTACGCTAGTGTCGGCCCCCCCTGCGCGAGTGTCATTCGAGTGTCGCTGCGGCTCGATTTGCCCAGCGTCGGTCCGAGTCGGTCCCCCCCCTCTTTGAATGTCATTCGCATTCACATGTCGCTGCGGCTGAATTGGCCGGACTGAGGCGGGATCTGCTGGGCAGGGCAACCCTGAAAGTCTAAGTGCCCTTTACATGGCTTAAGTGACCTCTTTGATTTGGGACTAAGTGCCCTTATTTTCAAAATGGTTCATAGCACCCAAAAAATGAATCGAGGGCACTCAAAAGAAGCTGGTTGTTAGAAGTAAGGGCCTCTTGTTCGAAGACATGTCACTTTGCGGGGGAGCAGCCAGAACCCAGAAAAGGATCGCAACAAAGAGGATGGGCAGGGGAGCAGCCTCTTTCTAAACCTCCTGGTTGACAATCTCATGGGGAGCAAAAGTGTAAAAAAACAATTTGGTGATTCCCACAAATTTGAGACACGCCCAACAAACCAAACGACATCACTGCGCCTGCGGGGGTGGCGTGCGCGGCGCTTTCGCTTTCGCCAGGCGCGCGCCGCGGCTGGCGGCGCTAGCACCCGAGCGCGCACCGCGTGGCGTCTCGGCCTGGTGAACGGAAATGCCATGCCCCTTACGAGCGACTCACATTTTCATGAGAAGTAATTGGGGGATCTGCTCACAAAACTGCTACCGAATTGGTGAGCTCCAGGATTTCGACATCTTCCGTAGGCGCAGTTCATGGGAAGGGAAGGGCTTCAGTGGAACGAGTTAAGTGTATTGACTCACCCTCATGTGAGTTGGTCAGCTGCACAATTTTCACCAAGGCTCATTCGTTCGTTCTCATTCGTTCCGCTGCTCAGGCTGAATTCTGTCTGAGATGCTCGAGCCGAGGCGAATTGTTCTCTGTCCAAACCCCACACTGAAACAGAAAATGAGCCGCCTGCACAGATCTGCCGCTTGATTTGAAGCGAAGCCAGGGGCGGAAGAGGGAAACCTCGGGGAATGCGCTACGAACATGTCCTACAACAAGCTAACCATGATGGACCCTATTGGCGAGTTGGCTTGCATCATTTCCTGTGGGATTCGGGGCCGGCACCCGGAAATCCTCGCCTGGGCGACAGCCTTGGAGGCCTCTGTCAGGTCGAGGGTTCGAGGTGTGGCATCCAAAGGGCTCGCATCCTCCAAGGTTCCGACCTGACAAAATGATTTGGACATGTTTGGCTGTAAGCCGCTGTCATTGTCTGTTGGCCAGTGAACAAGTGAACATGGGAAAGTTGAGGATTTCTTGGCTTCTTTTTGAGTCCCCTGTGTCACTCCCACGCAAGGGTCGAAGAAGTACTAAATGGGGGGGGATGGCGGGGAGAGGTATTTTCTAGATGACGACCGTGTCCCCTAAAAAAAGTGAGAGCGGGTTGCATCCGGCGACTAAACCAGGGATTTACTTCGCCTGGGTCAGCGTTAGACGCCAGCCGTGCGGCGATTGGGCTTGTGCTTTTGACGATGCCTTTTGCTTCGGGGAAAGCCACATAATTACCCGATGGCCTATGGCCCCTCAGGAATTTCTGCTCGGCCTCACTGGTCCCCACGCTGGTGGCAGCTAAGGCCAGGGATGGCGACTGCGAGCTCCGCAAGTTGCGCGGTGTCTCCAAGACCTCCGCCTGGGTCCATGACCGTGACATCCTGCACTACCCTCTAAATGGGCATCTCCTTTTTGAGGGTTGAGAACCTGTCAAGATGTGACCAGCTTTGCAGTCTAACAGACTAACAGTCAGGCCTCAGCCATTCAGCACATTCTTTCCCCTAGATCAAATGGATGGTTGCCAACCTTGCGTGCGTTCTTTCTTGCTCCTGTCCTTTCCGAGTTCCTGCAAAAAGGGCTTCCTCTCCAAGGGGACCTCCCACTTAACCGGATGCCTCCAAAAAGCATGCACTCACACGAGGACTAGCAGGACTTGAACCACAACCTACCCACATGTGGGCGCGCTGCGGTTCAAAGGCCCCTTGTCCAAACGACGTCAAGAAGACCTTGAAGAGTCCGCCAATAGTAGTCGCACCAATGAATCTAAATGGCTCTGCCATTTGCTGCAACCGCATGGAATTTCTCGATGGAGCTCAGTCCCACCACTGTATGCCCATGATGGAACATCACATATGCCCCTGCGCAAAGACACACACACACACACACCCACACCCACACGCACACGCACACCCACACAAACACACAAACACACAAACACACAAACACACAAACACACAAACACACACAAACTCACACAGACACAGACACAGACACACACACAGACACAGACACAGACACAGACACAGACACAGACACAGACACAGACACAGACACAGACACACAAACACACAAACACACAAACACACAAACACACAAACACACAAACACACAAACACACAAACTCACACAGACACAGACACACACACAGACACAGACACAGACACAGACACAGACACAGACACAGACACAGACACACACAGACACAGACACACAAACACACAAACACACACACACACACTCACACACACACACACTCACACACACACACTCACACACACACACACACCCGCGACGCACAGACACACACACACAGACAAGCACAAATACAGGCACAAATGCAGACACAAACCCAAACACAAACACAGCCACACACACAGACACGCCAAACAAACACTGACACGCACACACACACATGTACGCATGCACAACCCACACACTCGCAACCCAGAATATAAAAAGCCAACAAACAAACAAACAAATAGACAAACAAACACAAGCAAGCAAGCAAGCAAACAAACAAACGAGCGACCAAACACCCAAGCGAACAAACAAACAAATCCAGCAAACAATAAGCAAACAAACAAACAAACACACAAACACACAACACACACAAAACACCAAAACAACATACAGAAAAGACAAAGACACACACAAGCAAACAAGCACACAATCAATAAAGTAATGTTGGCACTTGATTAATCAAGTGTGCGTCAATAATAGAAAGTGTTTTTTTCTTATTCTGGTTCGCACCCATTGTTTAGTTAGGGGGGACCAGAATAATTGAAAGCTTTTTTGGCCGGGAGAAAATTCGAGAAAAAAAAGCTCCACAAACCAATTTTAAATTAAAAAACCATCCCCCCTCCCAGAAAATAAACTATCAGTTGCTTTACTCAAAAGCATTCCCCTTTCAATTGGCGGCCCACTTGCTTAAAAGCATCCCCTTTCAATTGGTGGCCCACTTGTTTAAAAGCATTCCCCTTTCAACTGGTTGCCCAACCACAGAACCCAAAGCAAATTTGAAAACCATCCCCAGCCCTGAAACTGCAAACTCTTTACTAAACCATGTTTAAAAAATGCCAAAAACAAATCAGGACAAGGGTACCCCTCACAGACCCCACTGAACCACAATAATGTCATTCTTTTAAAGGGGACCACATTAGTTGCAAGCCCCCAGCCCCCCCTCCCAGAAAATAAACTATCAGTTGCTTTACTCAAAAGCATTCCCCTTTCAATTGGTGGCCCACTTGCTTAAAAGCATCCCCTTTCAATTGGTGGCCCACTTGCTTAAAAGCATTCCCCTTTCAATCGGTTGCAGTACTAAAGTAGAATTGCAAAAAGGAAGTGGCTGCAATACTAAAGTAGAATTGCAAAAAGGAAGGGGCTGCAATACTAAAGTAGAATTGCGAAAAGGAAGTGGCTGCAATAATAAAGTAGAATTGCAAAAAGGAAGTGGCTGCAATACTAAAGTAGAATTGGGCCCCAAAATCCTCCATTGTTTGGACGTCCCAAAAGTGCCCCCATTATTTTGGCGCCTCCATTGTTCAGGGGGGGGGGCCTTTATTAATCAAGTGCCAACATTAAGCAAGAGACCACCACACAACACATATCGTACATACATGTTCGATATACAGTAATCGTTGTGCAATCTTTGTATGCATCCTCTCTATCTCTCTCTCTCTCTCTCTCTCTCTCTCTCCATCTTTCTTTTGTATGTAGATCTACTGTGTAACACTCGTGTATCATCGTGTATCCCTGTCAAGGTTAGTCACATGGCTGGCCCGGGTTCTCGCTGAGGCACATCCGTGGCCACTGCCACCGACACGCGGCTGGGCTCTAAGCAGGCCTGAGCGGCTCAGGCAACCAATGACCTGAAAGCTGGAAAAAGAGGACCTTTGGGGTAGACAAATCAGGGGAAACCCGCAACTTCCCTGCCACTTCTGTTCGGGGCTAATTATAGGGGGAAGCCACAAAAAACAGTTTGAGTGGGTAGAATTTGAACAACTGATTTCCCAAAGCAGTGCACTTTGGATGAAGAGTCCTACATGGTGTGTCGCGGGCGTTTCTTGGCCTTGTCAAAACAGGTAGGATCCTTTCGGGTGCCGAGAGCCAACGTTAACGAGCTGCGCAAACTCTTGTTTCTGCTCAGTCATACCCAATAATCATAGCAATTCCTACAAGCAACGCTTCCCATCTTTGCCATTGAACGCTGGCGCGTACTGAATACAACTAATACAGTGTGCGTAGCGTGCCCGACAGTAGCAATAGCCAATTCTGTTAATATTCTTAATTTTGCCAGCAGGGAATAGTTGAATTTCCTTGACATGTCTAATTTGGGATACTACTTGCGCGATTATAGGTTGCCTGCGCTTTGAGACTTTTCCCATGCCGCCCAGGTCTTTCGATGCAAATCTGAAGATCATATCTTTGCGAAGCCTACAAAAGCCCGAAAGCAGCTCGAACTCTGGCAACCCAAAATGCACCAGTCAGAGGAATCCTCCAAAACCGACCGAGAAATATGACGTCATCAGAAACTGTCGGAACCCAGTACCCCCAGGTGGCCATTTTCTCCCGTCCTCGCCTGAACCGACTGCTCCGTCACAGGCTTCGGTCGCACGCTAGCGCGGCGGAGCTCCTTGGGGCCACGTTAAGAATGCCGAAACGGCACCTGGAGAAAGAGTACCCGACCAAAACGAGCTGCTTGGGGGATCCTCCACATCTGGGATTTGGCTGGTCCTTGGATTGGCCATGTGTTTGGAGTCGCTCCTAGAGGAAACCCCCACAAACAGTGTTCAAATCAGGTGTTCGAGCACCAATTCCTGAACAATGTGGGAGTTCAAGATGAAAACCAAGCGAAACGGCGTTTTTGCTCTTCGGCGAGGCCAGTCGCAATGCTTCAGCGCAACCAGTCCGAATTAACAAACGTCCCGTCGAGCAGCTTCCGTCTGCGTCTCCATGGATCTGAGCTCTGCAGGCGTTCGTCGCGTCCGCTCCGCCTCATGCTACCGTGAACATCAACGCATTTTCGGGGTTCCACCTTCACCTAGCACACAGCCCGTCCATTGGACAAATTCAAGCATCTCACGCCTCTGCCACATAGCTTGGGGGTCCATTCGGAGAAGCGCCCAAAAAAAAATACAACCCTTGGGAGCTGACTTTCTCGTTTGGTGATGTGCCCAGCCCCTCCGCCACGAGGAGCCCATCACCACTTGCTGCTGAGATGCCACCTCGGTGTGCAGCTCGCTGGTGTGCGAAGTCCTCCGGACCTTGGACTCCACATCCAGCATTGCGTCCTCGACTCGATGCGGAAAAAGCGCGCATGTGGGTGTGGCTGGGGTCCAAAAATGATATTCTGGAAAATGGAAAACTCGACTCAAACCTGGTTTGCTTCGTGGCTTTGGCTGCCTTATGGCTTGTTTGCTTCACGCCTCACATCGCTTCACTGTGCCCACGCAAGCATAGTCAAATCATCAAGACACTGGCGGAAACCCTGATTGCATCGTACGACTTGCTCGGAAACTTTTGGGAAAGCAACCACGCGCCTCCAAACTCAAGCAGCAACATCCATGGGTGGGTCTTCCACCCTGACGAAAGGGGTCAGGTGCCGGCCGATCCGTCTATTCACAAGCACATGTATGTAATCCTGAAAATGAAGCCAGAATTGTTGAATTGTGCTGTCTACGCTCGCCCAACTGTATTTCTTCGCGCCATGAGAGAGTTGACTCCAAACAAGATTCAAACCAAATCCACTAAGTTCTCAAGCTAAGTCCCCCTCCCTAACTGAGAAAGTCATGGCCAACAAATCCAACAAAGAAAGCTTGTATGGGGGACCTTGCCTTTTTATTTGGCCGGGCATGGCCTCCCCTTTCACTCTTACCTCTCAGAAAGTGCAGGTCCAAACGGTATTCAACCATTTCTGGAGGAGTTCCATGAATTGGGGGGGGACACCTCGGCGTGGCCAAGAAGAAGGCCCCCAGAACTGGGGCTTGGGGGCTGGCCAGCTACCCTTCTCAGGCCATCCGGAAAAAAGGGCAACCTCCTTGCGGGTAGCTGGCAAAACACACCGGAAAAAACAAAACCGCATCACTGGCCGTGGAACCTTTATAACCCAAACTAAGGGTTCCCTTATGTTCCCTTTACCGCAAAAATCTAAAAAATGGTCTTCCAGGACACCTCCGGCTCATTCCGCGGAGCGCCGGAAGCTCCGAGCGTCGATCTCTTCGCTGCTCAGCGCCTCCCCGCTGGAGCGGGCGCGGCTGGCGCGCCAGCCCCGTGGAGCCGGCTCCGGCTCCGACGCCTCCGACGCATTGGGAGGCCGCACACGTCAGAAGCAGAACCTGTTTATTGAGTTAACTGCCGGGGTTCTTTAGGCATGGCCACATAAATAGCATGCCGAAGTGCGAGACTTTATTTTATAATGGCTCACCTGATGTTCCATGGTGTGCTTCTCTTTTGTGGTTCCTCCCAGGCATGCATCCTCTGCACACAACGCGATCGCTCACCAACTGGAACCCGTACTGCGCTTGTCGTCAACTTGTCTATCCGCAGGTGAGTTCCTTCCATTTGGATTCGAATTCAGGCCTATCATGCACTTACACAACCAATGTGCTGACCTGGACACCACGGCCAATGCAATATGGAAATCCTGGCAGTACAATTCAGTGAAAGCTAGTCAAACAATTGGTGAACATTTCAGAAAAAGAGCGAACACAAGTTGAAGAACATGAGCGAAAAAATGAGTAGAACAAAGAACCATTGTGACAGAATGTGCGAAGGAATCAGTGCACATGAGTGGCACATGAGTGCAGTAATTATTGAACTGTTAGTGAAACTTACTGAGCATTAGTGAAGTAATGTGTGACGCGGCATGGACAATACTGAAAATAGAAGCAACAAAAGCAGGTAATGCCGGAAACTGCCGGAAAGGAAACTAACAAACACATGGACTCTTTCATTTGCTTTTGTTGCAGTTTACAAACAAAACAATTGGCCCCCTCATCCAGCACTACTCATAACTTACAACTCCTGCGGAGGCCTATCAACAAGGATTAAAAGGCGACTGCAAAGATCCTGAGCCCTTGGGAGGCTAATCTCTCCGCCCTTGCAGGTTGCAACCTCGGCCCTTGCTCCCCCGTCCCCAGTCGCCTGCAGCTCCTGTAGTTCTTGGCCCTGCGCAGTGCGCAGGGCCGAGGCCTCTCGTGGTGCAACGCCCGGCAGGGACACCTGGTGGCGTGCAGCCCGGCCTATCCGATGGAAAATGTGGGCATGGGCTAGATGTGGGCACCAATAGCAGGCTCAGCCGAATCTTAGATGTTTTGAACAGGCATTCGGAGCCAGCATGGCAGCAGCCCAAGCATTGCATGCCTCCAAGGCTCCTCTGCGTGAAAACCAGCCTTATGCTCATCCATTCATACCCAAGGCAAGCTGACCCCGGAAACCTGCATCAAGAGTGAGATTCAAGAGAGAGGCTGCAAACCTCCTTTGTGAGGTTGAGATAAGTCAGAAATCTGTCGAGCGCCCGCGGCATTCAAGAGTTCAACAAATGTCAGGCCAAATAAGAGCTAAAACCACTTGCTGCATGGAAGTTGTCATGCGCAACTCTCCTGCGACAGTAAGACAGACAGAAAGGAATGCAACTCAATTGCTGCAACATCCGCCAGGCGAAACAAACAAACAACATCTGGGGAGGTTGACCCAATTGAAACCCATTTTGCACTGCCTTGTGTGCAATTTTTAGGAATCCGTCATGTTGACAACCCATCACACCCCCCTGCATGTGACAACCCCTTCTGAGTCGGTTGCACGACCAAGCAAACACAGCGCCTGCGATGCACGAGCCGCTGGCACGGTTTCAGCCACGCTCCCAGCGCAGCTGCCAGCGTTGCTTCCGGCACGGGATCCCGGCGCCTTCCGTCGATGCATGGTGCTTTCATGGATGCACGCTGAAACAGCAGTTTCTCAGAGGCATCAGGATCTGGATTGGAGTGTTGCTCAGTGATGGCTGCATGCACAAAAAGCTGACTGGCTTGTGCTCAAGATTTGGGCTGCAGCAAGCGCAAGCTTCATGCAGTAGCGTTGCCACCGCAATGTGTTGTTTAACCTGTGTCGAGGAAAATACATGCTGTGAATGCAGCGCAATTGGCAAGCAAACATGAAGTTGCAAGGACATTCTTATTTTCCATGTGCTGCTGTTTGGGAATGAGGATGGATTGCAACATCTTTTAAGATAACAGGGACCGCTGATCCCCAGTGGCACTTCCCACACGCTCACCATGAGTTATCTGGTGGGTCCCTCATGCGAGGCTTGGCACCCGGTCGCCCTGGTTGCCTATGTTTAATTCAGGTTGCTTCGTGGTTGCATGCTGCTTGGTTCTGGTTGCTTTGGTCTGCTTTGTTGGTTCTAGTTGAGTTCTGGCTGGATGCCCCTCTTCTGGACATGTCAATGTTACATGTTGAGGATGCACCGGCTGCACGTGACGCCATCGCTGCATGAGTTCATCTCAGTGGCTCCTTCTAGCCAACCTCATGGCCGCGGTTAGGTCTTAGCTTGCGCAAAAAAGAACCAAGCAGGCAGTCAACCAACCTGCCAAACAGATTCTCGCGCCTCAGCAGGCGCAAACACCTCGGCAGTCGCGGCCCCATCAGAATGGCCGGCTTGATCGGTTGCCTCAGCACGGGCGATGAAAGGGCCCAAATTTCAGTAACGGACTGGTGTTTTGGCTTGCGCTCTCTCCAGCCTTTTTGTATAAGACTCACGACTCTAAACGGTTGAATTGAGTATCAATCTGCATATTAGCACATACACAACACAACAAAAAAACAAGAAATTTGTTTTATCACAATTCTTTTGACAACCTAAAAAATACTATTGTAATGTTTAATGTAATTATTCAAGCGGTGTAATATATTGAAGTTTATATATATATATACTTCATAATCTCCTTTAGCGCGGACTTGTTGGTAGAACCGCTCTTTGGAGATATGCATTTCTCGACCAATTCTTGCAAGGTGTTCCCTGTGTTCCCAATTCATAGCTGCCGTCCCACATTCACCTTCAACACAAATATGTTTACACTGTACACTATTGTTCACCTGCACGGCAGTATCTACAAGAACCGACCTCTCTTCTTATTGAGGCGCGTCCTCTTCTGGACGTGTGCCTGCTGGGCCGTCCAAGACCTTGTCATTCTCCTAGTCGCTGCACGCCCGGCCGGTTACCCAGCGACCCTAGTGGCAAAAGGGAACCCTTTTTGGGGCTGACCATTGAAGACAACCCGCAAACACACAACGAAGGTGGCCCTGCGCATGGGCCCAAATTCACCAACCCAACTGGATCAAGGACATCTCTGCAAGAACTCCAACTCACCAACACGGCTACTGCGTGCGCCAAAAAACTGACCACGCAAAAAACAACATAAGTGCAAAGCTGCAAAGATCCATTTGGCAGACTTCTACGTATCCTTCATTGGGGGAAAAATCGCCCCCGAAATCCGCCAGTCCCTGTCAGAGCCGGGCTCCTTCGTCTCCTTCGGTTCCTTCGGCTCCGGCTTCCGCATGCGACGCCAAAGGTCATGGCCCAAAGCCAGCTCCAGCTGATTCCTTGGCCCAACCATGGCGATTGATTCGTCCAAGACCCACCTGCTGGAGTAAGCAACCGCCGACTCCGCCACCAGGATTGCTTTGTCGCTATGACTGATGATGCTTAGTTGAACATTACTGCATCCTTTGTTAAATGGAACAAAGCAAGTGCAAGCGTGCTGCCTGCGTTGAGTGAACAAGTCAATTTCATGACTGAGGCCAGTGAAACAGCACGCAGCAGCGGTCTGTTCCGTACCCCTGCTGTACACCTCTAGGCCACATGCCTAATTCACAAATTGCTGTAGGCGCATGGCAACTTACAACTCGCTGGTTGATTAAATAGCAAAGGGTTGTCTCACTGTGGCGGGGATCCTTCGATTTTGAGGGGAACAGCTTCATCTCCGCCAGGGTTGCCAATCAAGGGGATCCCCCAATGGTCTGTCCGGTCTGGTACCTTGGCTATGTTGCTCGCCATCATCACTCAGCCCAAGCCACACGAGGCTCAACAATGAGAGACATGATTGCATTGTTGCTTTTACATTAATCTTCATACAGGGAAAACTGATGCAGTGCTGCATTGATAAGTGTAAACATTGCAGCACCACATAGTTTGGGCACGCAACACCATGAGGGTGAAAAACAAAGTTGACACTTGAGCGAGGTGGGAAGTACTGCAAGCAAGCAAGCAAGCAAGCAGGCAGGCAGGCAGGCAGGCAAGCAGGCAAGAAAGCAAGCAGGCACTGTTTATGGACGCTGAGACGGGGGAATCGAGTCTACAACGCATTGATATGAAAAAATAAATAGCACAGCCCCGCCCCCACCCCCATCCCCCCACCCGATTGCTATAGGCACAGCTTAGGAAGGACAACTCCAATCTGCACGTTGGAGTGATAATGTTTCATTAGACTAGACAGCCCCGGGGTATTTTTCAAGCACTTGACTCCTCCAAGGCTACGGTTCACACCGACACCCCCGCTTTCCAGCAAGCGTCTGAAGCACTTCTGCCTCATCCAGCAACTGCGCTGTATGTGCCTGAGCAACACCCTCCCTCCCACAACTGCCTCGCAGCACCTGGAAGATCAGTTTCCTCTTGAAGGGACCTGCTACCGAAAAGCCTGTTTTGGGGGGGATGACCAGGGAACCCAACAAAGCAAAGAGGGAAAACTGGCAGAGTACGAAAACCACTGAGCGCAGGGCCTCATTCCCAATGGGCATGGAAGAGTAACTGCTTCCAAGCCAAGTGGGCAACCCCATCAACATGCCATGCCTGACCGGACGGGTAAATCACCGACAAATCACCCAATAAATGTGATGTTCACACTGGCGTGAGCTGATGGGATGGAGCAGGGATTGCTCGCCAGGAAACAGAGTTGGGTCAACCAGTGTAGTAATGAGTTCAAACAACTATTGGTCCAAACCTCCTTTGGGTTCCCCATGACAAGGAGCCTGATTGGTTAAGCCAATCTTGCCCTTGGACAGCGATGCTAATTCCCGAGCGGGGGAGGTTCCAAACCAACCTGGACCAAGGCACGTTGGCTTCGCAGAGTGGCTCGTCCTGGAGCCGGGTGTCTGCCTCAAACCAGGCAAGGAACGCAGGAACCATTTGGCTGTCAGCTGCATGCTGCCTCTTAGACCCCGCCAGGTGAGGAATCATCAAATGGCTCATCGTTGCACACGGAATTCCACTTGCCAACCATCGTGATCGCCCCCATCCCTTGGGCATTCTGAGGGCCCTGCAAGCGCCTCTTTTCGCAGCACACTCCGACGGCCCCGGAGCCGCGCGTATTCGCTCAAAGCGGCCTGGTGGGCCGTAGGGTTTCGAAACCACAAAAAAGAGTGCCTTTGAAACCACCCTTCAAAACATTACAAACCATCATGCACCAACAATCCGAACCTGTTACTTCCACCTAGCTGGTCTTCCCAAACAGTGCGAAGTCCAGAAATCCAGGGAGTGAGGTCTTAATAGAGTAAGTAAGCCAATCACCTCCCCAAAACCACACCTCCGGGGGTCGCGCGGTGCCCCTGGCGAGTCTCTTCCCTTCCTCGCCTGGGCCGCGGAGGCCTCGCTGCTCAGCCTGGCACGCAGCTCGGCCGCCAGGTTCTGCCTCAGTTCGAGCAAACTGGACCGGGAGAAAAGTGCGTCTTTGCGCAAAAGGGAACCCCGAAAGGAAACTCCGACTTTCAGCGTCTAGACTTGCAACTCCGACTTTCAGAGCCCCTGAAATAATTACTGTTGCCCAGGGTATGTCCCTACACGGAAAGCACATATTGCGTACTGGGGGAGGGTACTCTTTTGGCCGAGTCCAAACCTGCAGAAAGAGGTACATGAGGGTGTGCTGTGTCCAAACAAAAGCTGAATCGTCTATCGCAGGCAACGGCTCTGTGGGATTTTGCACAAGGGCTATGTTGAATTATTTTGTGCTGTCTTGAACCAGCCGCTTCCCAAAAGTCTAAAGGTTGAAAATGTCGAGCCAAAGAGCCGCCACGAGAGCTGGTTGCTGGCAAAACCTCCTTTCTTTCTGTCAAGGAAAAAAGTCAAGGGATCCCTCAACCCATGCTGGGCCGAGAAAAACACACAAAGCCTTGGGCAGGGCGACATCGGTTCTTGGGTCAAGTTTTGCGGTGCCCTTCAAGTTGGGCGATGCTTTCGACAAATTCGACCTGAGCCAACACATGCTGGGCTGCTCGAAGTGCAAGGAGTTCCGCGTGGCGCAAGCATCCTCGAGGAGCTCTCGGCAGCTGTCGGCCTCTGACTCACTTGCGGAAACAAAAGGCGGTCACCTTGTGGGGCCTTTACTAGAAGTGGAAGGAAAAACCAAAAGGTTCTTTCAGATCGGCTTTCAAAGGTCGCAGTCTGGTCCACTGCCTTTTCCGGTACTGTTTACCCGCAAGCTGGAGGTTGCAAAGTTGTCCGAGCCATGCCTCGCCAACTAAGCACGTACTCCTCAATGGTTCAAATCACGCATCCAGAGCAGTCTGAGTTGCACGCAATCGACAAAAACACATGTCCAACCAAACTTCATGCCTTAAAAGCAATTGCGTGTCTTATCCAAATGTTCAATTGCCACTTTAGAGGCATCTCGAGGTTGCCAAACAAGAGGCCAAGTTGAAAGCTTCAACCAGCACCATCCGCTCGTTTCACCCCACTCCAATTCACATCAACATCCCGAGATTGAAAAAGCGAGCAAGGCCAACAGCCAGGCCCCACGCGAAAAGGGCACAACGAAACAACCCATTTCAGAGCTTTCGAAAAACTGCCCCCTTGGCTCAAGGTCTTCAAAGCCAAGACCTGCGACAGCTTTCAGCTAGGCGCAAATACTCCCACTGCAAAGCAATGTCCACAAGCCTTTCCCTCCAGCCAAAGCATGCAACGGGCATTCGGTGTGATAGCGCGCCATGTGCACAGCCTTCCCCACCCCATGACATCTCAGGCGCATCCCAGGCAGCACGGCCGCCCGCCAGCACCGCATGCGCTTGCAACAGGATGCGTGCCGTCTCCACTGCCTGTGCCGGAGCCAGCGTGCACACAAGAAGGACATCATGTTGGGCATCGCGTTTTCATCATCCAGCTTCAGCTGTCCGAAACGAAGGTCGCCGCACATGCGACAGAAGGATATAGGCATTCCGGAAGAAATGTTTGACCTCCATCGTGGCGCAAAAGTGCTGCGCGTCTGTTTTGAGCGTAGACTCCCTCCCCAATATTTCTCCCAAACGAGCATCCAAAGGCAACTCTGATCGAACTTCGCTGACATAGAAAGCTTGACCTTTTGGGAGCTTAAAATTGCAAGTGGACCAAAATGTCCAAAGGCCGGGTTGGGCATGGGAGAAATCTGGTCGCTCAACAAGACCTTTGAAACCTCACGATATCATGACGATATCTCTCTTTTTGGAGTCCTTTGCGGGCATCAAACGAATTGCCTCCTTAGCAGACTTCATCCTGGCGGTTCAACCCGAGCGTTGGCTCGCAGCACCGTGCCTTCGCCCGGATGACTTGGCCATCCTGCGCTGAGCAGCGCGCCTGTGCACAAAGCATCTCCGCTGTGCCGAGGTCCTGGCAGCAGGGCGCCCAACAGGTCGTCCTTGACAAATGGCTGGGTGCTGGTCTGCTGATCTAGGAGCGACGCCATCGAATTCCAGGAAAATGTGCGAAGATATATCCTTTTGGCTTTTGGAACCAACTGTTTGGCGAGAACAGGCAAACCTCGGGTGGGCTCTCAGCGGAGATATCAGGAAACATGAGCACACCGGAACCCAGTCTTCACAAATGGGTCGTTCAGCAACACGTCTGAAGAGACTGCATCAAGAACCTCTCGAGAAAATGCCAACCTCGTGAGTTCTATCCGACTTTGACAAAGGATCCTCATGACACGCTCTCAATCCACCTAATGCTGCTGCTAGCGCCCTCTTTGCAAAGAACATGTGTTTTGCCACTGGCCTTGCGGTCACACGAGCTGCTCCCCGGTCAAGACCCCCCATGCCTCCACCACAGACTCCGGCAAGCAACCAGCATTGCCTGGCACGCCAAAATAGCCGACCAGGATAAATGTTGCAGTCTGATCAGAACAAAAAACTGGCTTCGACTGAGAAGCATTTTCATCCGCAACCGGAGGTTGGGCCAACTTCTCGCGACATCGCGGCGAGGCGCGCCTTCGAGCTCTTGGAGGTTCAGGCTGCGCTGCTCCGCGTGGAGCTCCAGCTCCAGTCGCTGGGCGCGCAGCGTGTGGTGCCTGGACCCCTGCCGCGCCTCAGCGGGCGCGGAGCTTGGGAGGAGGGGGTGACCGAAGGCCGCGGGTTGCCTTTGGAGGAACCACCCCACCCACCAACACGGAAACCCGCCAAGGGCCAAAGGGTCCCTTTTGAGGTTGAGGGGGGAGGGGAGTGTTGACTTAAAGTCCACAAGCAAAAAACGGTACCTGTGGGTTTCGAGCAAAGGAGGACGTCTGAAGCAAGGAATACCACCTGAATTTCCAAGTTCCAAGTAATGAATCCATTCACACAGTCGCATTCAGGAATCCCCCAAGTAAGGAACTGAACCGATTTAAGAGGACGCGATGGTAAACGTCGACACCGTCGTTTGTTGGCTAATTTTGAAGGCACTCCTGCACCTTGTTATTGGCGTACATAACGTTATAAGGCACCCCCACAGCCCACATGCTTCTTGCAGGGAATCAAAGCATAAAAGGTTAACCTTTTTGGGACCTTGACTAAAAATGGTCCAAAACTCGAAAACGAAAAGGTGAAAAGGTCGGCTTTGGGCAACCGGTTGTGTCCAAAGCAATCCCAGCTCGTGTCCCGAAGTGAGCTCAGGCGGGGGGCGAAGCTCAACTGGGACCGGCAACTCTGCAGCTCCGCCTCCGCCTCCTGCAACTCCTGCGCAACTCGAGGCCCCATCCCCACGCCAAACGCGGAGAGTTGGGTTCTACTAATCCTGACCTGTCTGGTGCCATGTAAGAACTAAGAACTAAGGACGGACTTTCGAGAAAATGTGGGCTTAGATCATCCAGAATGGGTTTGTCTCAAAATGGGTGGGCGGTTTTTGTTTGGCTTCCCTTCATTCATAGTTCAAAGCAAACCTAAAAGGAGCCGTCCAAACAGCATAACCAGACTGTGTCCACTTGGAAACTTGAAACCTTCATCTCTGCTGATTTGTTTCCTGAATAGCAATTGGCATTCAATATGGGCTAGTCGGGAAACGCCCCCAATCCGTGCGTTTTTCAGCTTTGGTTTCATATTAGATGTTTCCTCAATAGAGCAATTAACATCACAAACACTGAATGGGAAAGGGGGTCCAAGAGGTCGAAGGGCGGATATTCTTGGCTGCCGGAAAGTTAAGCCTTTTCAGTAATTGCTGTGCCAGCACTTGCAATTAGCCTCGCTTTGAAAAGAATGGCACTGCCCAATTGCTTGACTCCTGAGAAGGGCGTCGGAACTGTTATTAACGCGAAGCCGGCCACAATGTTCGCATGCGTAATAATATGCGCTAGCATTGTACCATCAAATGGAGTCACTCCAATGAATGAATCCTTTGGAAATTTGGAATGTACCCAATGCCTGAGTTCCTTTTTAGAATGAAAAGTGTTCTGGGTTGAAACCTCCGTTTGATCATACTCTCACTGGTCTGTGCAAAATGGCCATCAGCTTCTTTCCCGCATGAAGGGTGCCAATGACTAAACCCACATGAAGGGGGATTGTGCCATCACTTTCTTGCTGATGTGGCCCAAGCTCGTGTGTTGCACTGTTCCGCCGTTTCACCGGTTCGGTCTCCTGGCGGAGGCACTCATCAGCCATTCGGCGCCATGGCGACACGATACGCGGGGAGTGCGTTCCTTCGAGCGGACAGAAGCGTCCCACCCGCTTTGAACCGGCCAAACGTGCGCTGTCGAAACGCGACCCCAGGCAAAAGGTAATGGCAACTTCTTGTAGGTTGCTTTCCTTACAGCATATGCAAACAAAAGGACCTCCCCGGTTCTAGGACATCCTCAGTTGTCAGTTTGGAGGGCGGAAGGAACCATGATTCAGATTGTTCGCCAGTTCAAGTTGCGGAACGCCCTGCTTGCAGCTTTCTCATCAATCCGATTCCCCGTCCCCGCCCCCACCCCTAGCCAACAATCCATCTACCCCAGCTTTTGCCCAACAAAGAATAACGTCGGCATGCATGGCGGTAGTGACCGCTCGCCTCGGACGAGCCATGGTCAACATTACTTGCGTGCTGTCAAGGACATGCCCTGCTTGTTGTAAGAAATTCGCAGCTCGTCCCCCCATGCCGCTCACAACATAAGCGCTGGTAGGTTTGACCGAACCCCGCTCGGCCGCGCCCTCGGCTGGATTCAGCCCCCGCCTGGCCAGCGAAGGGAGGCACAGCCTGCGGTGCAGCTCGAGCCACAGCGGTTCCCCAAGGGCCCCGTGCCACGCGATGGCGTCCGCCGCCACCTCGGCGCGTGCAGGCCGCTTGGGACTAGTGCCTCGTGTTTGGATCAGCCGGGTCCATAAACCCCCACCCTTATAAATATAAATGTTGGTACATTTTTGGGGTGGGGGTCAAAATTTCGAAAATTGCCCCCCCCCCATCGTTTCGGACGCCACGAGCCAGTCTTGCATGGCTCATGGCCAATGGATGACGAAGACTTGGCAACGTCCAAGCTGCGATGGCCACACCAGAGTGGTCGCCGTGCTTGTCTTCCACCTGCCACGAGATTTAAAGTGATGATGTTTCCATCGAGGGCTTCGACGCTGACCACTGGAATGGTTCAGTCTGCGAGGGAAGCGATTGCACCAGGATCAAAGTAGATGGCACAGTTCGCTCATTTGGGTGCAGGTCCCCCCCCCTATTCTGACTTTTACCCTATAGTGCAATCAAAAACAGAGGCAGCAAACATCTTGAAGCTCGAAGGCATCAGCCCAATGTATTTGTGACTCCTCGCGGCTTTGAAACTTTGTGGTGCATGTCGATGTTTTCGCGGACAGTTGCTGCGTTGGCCGAGTTTCCCAATTCTACGCCTCGAAGGACTCCTTGGCCGCGCGCGCAGATCTTTGGCCACTCGAGGCGGCGCGCTGCAGCAGCGCGGGGGCCAACCCGCTGAAGCCCGCCGCCTGCATGACCAGTACATCGATTGGATTTGTTTCAGGGCTCAACCCTCCACATTTCTCAAGCTATGTGAGAGAGGTGGAAAAGTGACTTCAAATACTGCGCACAGGCCTGTGCCTTGCTGCCAAGGGTGCCTTGCTCAAAAGGCAGCAGAAGGCCATGCCGGGAGATAACTAAGATACATCTTGGCTGCACGTGCTTGCTGTTTCCTCGTCCCAAACTCTCCCATGCAAATGTTTATGCACTTGTATAGGTGGAGATTTGTGAGATCGGGCCAAGCACAAACGTAGAATAACACTGGAGAACGAGAGATAGAGAGAGAGAGAGAGAGAGAATATGACATGCATATATCCAATATTTCTGGTGTTGAACCAAGCTGCGCAACAAATCCCTTAAACATGATGGATATATACTTACAAGCCGCTGGCCCCAACCCAACAAACAGCCCCCATGAGAAATGCTTTTACGGATTCCGAATCCATCCGAAGCTTTCCCCTGTTGCTCCCCGTCTTTTGCCAGCCTCTTCTGCATGGCACAAAACTCCCACGGTTTGAGGTGTATTCGAGATGTCCCATTGCTTTCTTTTGAGACCCTCCTCCCCTAATTCGTACTTTGGCGATCAGCCATCACGGGTGGAGCGGCACTCTTTCATGACCCCTCGCGACTCCCAGCTCCCGACGCGCGTCGCACGGGTTCCTCGCAGGCGTCCACGGCGATGCCGAAGGCTAGGGCGTTGGGCTGGAGACCGTGCTGGGCCATCTCCAGCAGCAGCTGTGCAAATCGGGGGAGAGGGGAAGGAGTCTCCATGGCGTTCAGTGCGGGGAAAACAACTGGAACCCTGTGGCTCCACTTTGGGAACGGTCAACCGTTGGAGCTGTTTGTCAAACCTGGTGGAAAACAGGTCCGAAGGTTTGAGGCTGGGGACCCCAACCCTCACGTGCCCGGGAATATCCCTGAGCGCCCCATCCGACCCAAAGGAGCCGAAGCAACGAAGCAACGAAGCGCCTGAAGCACCACGCGACCTCTTGAGGTGTCCGTCCCAGCACAGGCGCCCAGGGCGCTGGTGTAGCTCAACTTGCTGGGTGCCTCAGCAGGGCTTCACCAGGGGAGGGGGGGCTGCAGTTGGCATTTGAAAAAATGAAGCACGCTTTGTTGGTCGTACCCCTCATGGCTCCAGGTACAACTGCAAGGGTACACCCTCAGAGGCACACGGCATTGGCACTTGAAACAGTGCAAAAACAGTCCAAAGGGAAGCAAGGGCGCCTCAAATCAGGCTTTCTGTGATTTATGAACTGGCACCGTGCATGTTTCGAACAAAGAACTCGGAAAAGGCCCCCCAAGTCTTCAAACACTATATACCCTGTTACTTTCCGTTAGGGATGATTCTCTGGACTCTCTGTCCGTCTCCATTGTTCTTACTTCTTAGGTTTTGAGCAAAACGGGTGCCGCTGAACAACTGAGTCAGATTCAACAGGGCCTTAGACCCCTTCAAAGGAAACCGGGTCACAGGACTCCATGTCTTGTCCCGGCTGGGCTATTGCAGACAAGTGTGCAACGTAGGCGCCGGACATGTCGCGCAGCACGTCCAGGCAGAATTGCCACTCTTGGCCCTTCCTGCGCTCGACTGGCCGAGGAAATGCCAAGGGGGCCATCCCTCTGACTGTGTAATTACAGTAACGGGATGATTCCCCTGGTATCCCAAACGGTTACCTTCAAACCCACTGTCCCGCAACTATGCCTCTTCGGGCAAGTGCCAGGCACATGTGTGAAGCAACCCATCGCCACGGGCTGAAAAGACCCTTTCACGTCACTAACTTGCCGACTTTGGAGTTTTCCGCAGAGTCATCCTGGCAGCGTCCTGATGTCCAAAAGGTCCGGGACCCAAACAAATCATACCATGTGTATCCATATATGTGGTTCAAGGGTCTACTAGACTTGTTTTTTTTTTTTTTCTATCCCCCGTGGCTGAATTGCTCGGACAAATGAAAACGCCGGCAGACCCTGCACTTTGCCCACTCCCGCAGGCGCTGATGGCAGCGTTGCTGGTCTGCAGGGAGGGCTTCAGCCCCTGGCAGGCCGCCGCTTGCAGGAGCTGCACCGCCCAGCGCCACACCCAGCCGTGGTCCTTACGTCCGCGTGGCCGGCCGGGGGACGTCTCTCGGAATGGGACCCCTCCAGTTGGCGAATCTGTTCTTTGTTTCCCTTCAATTGCCAAAAGGGGGAGTGCCCAAGACCTGTTGACTTTTGGCTCTACGAACATGGTGATCAAGGTCAAGCCTGACTATAAACCTGTGAAACACAGTGGTAGAACCATCTACTCAAATGGCCAACAAGGGCTTTGGACGCTGCTCACGCGGGCTTTCGTTTTCCCTTTTTGCAGTCAGATAGCGGGCTTCCCTGGCCCTACAGCATGCCTTCCTTGACAAATTGGGCGCTTTTGAGGGTAGTTGCCCCAAATATGTGTTGGGTTTTGAAACAGAAACACTGCAAGGAAACCAACAGGAAACCGTCCACAAACGACCTGCATCCGATAGAAAACCTCTCAATTTCACCAGCCATGAAACTGCCATGCGAGCAATATACAGAACCCTCCCACGGGCTTCTATTTGGGGAAGCCTCTCTTCAGCAAACTTTGAGCAAACTGCGGGGCGCCCTTGGAAGCTGTGGCGATTCAGGGGGCCTACCAAAAAAAGAGGTCACCCTCTCTCGGTCAATCTTGGCTTCAAAGGAAAGCCAAAGCCAACCACAATTTTGCCCCCCCCCCCCCCAATTTTGACACATGATGCACGTGGCTCAGGACACGCAGCACCGCAGGCAAGCATGCCACTAACCCAAGCGGCACAGGCGCTGACAGCCGTGCCGTAGGTCCTCGGAGCAAGCGCCCAGTCGATCCACCAATCTGACGAACGGCGGCTCACACAACTAATCATCCAAGAGCGGACAGCTGAAATGTTTGACCCCAGATCAAAATGTGGAGGATACCCACTAAAAGGCTTGCAGCCCGCAGTAACCAATCAGCTATGTGCCAGTCACCAAGCGCATGCTTTGATTCTGAGCCCCCCGGCACTTCATCCGGCGCCAGCTCCTGCAAAGCCATCTATCACCCGAGAAGGGGATCCCCTATGAGACATACCCAAAGGCACGAACAAATCTGAGAGTTTCTTGGCTTGGGAATCTCAGTGCTCAGCTGACCGAACCTCATGTCTACTGAGCTCACCACGTTTGAAGGCCACTGCGCCCCACTATGGCCCAAGAGCCGTGCAACGGCTATGGCTATGCAACAGCCCACATGATTAAAATGGGGCCAAACGGCGTCTGAGCCACAGCCATTCTTGGGGCAGCCACAGTGGGCAAGGGAATGCGCAGTCACACGTGCCAAGAAGGGCGGGCTCAGCAGTTGGCGACAGCTCCTCAAAGGATCAGGTTGGTTGATGCCGGTTACTTGGATGTTCAACTTGACTAAGGTTTTGCACGCTATAGTATTGGCCAACCAACCCCCGCCAACAACCCCGGTTATAATCTACTTCGTGATATAGCGGCTAAACCCATTGCTCAACTCCTTTTGGGAAGGCCTGACAAGTGACAAGCGCCAGCTTCGACTCAAACAGGTAGTGGCCCCTCCCTTCCACTTCCCTTTGACGGGCAAATATTCAAAGCGCTCTCCCCAAATATAAAGGAAACGGAAAGTGGGCCCATATGGCCCATGTTATCGGCCTCGTCACGCTGCTGTGCGGCCTCTCGAGGAATGGCTTTCAGCAAGCAAAGGCCCTGCTGCCACTGGGACACCTGCGACGCAAGTCAAAGTCCACAGCCACGGTCAAAGTATGTGTTCCCCGTAATGGAGAGAACGTGCGGGTCAGCTGGCGGTGGGTTGCACCTCCCAAAAGAAGACAGATTGAAAGTCAAGCTAACACCAAAGAGACAGCAAGTGAAATGCACACCCGCATGGACCTATACTCCCCCAAAGGGGGTTCGCGCAAAGCAACCCATCATCAAATGACGGGTAGCTTTGGGTTGGGGGGGGGGGCTGGCTTCTTGCTTCGTTTGATGATTCAGGCCTCCCACAACAGAAAGGAGGAGGTCGTGTTGGGCAACCGGTGCGCCGCATTTCTTTGCAACCTTTTTCGGGACAGCTTGCCATCCCCCAAAAAGACTTCGACACTTTTTGGAAGGAAATCAAGACCTTGACCTTCCATTGAAAAAGCAGGCCTTTGGCAAACCTGTTTTTCAGAGTCCTTGAAGACCAAGGGCTGGACAACCTCCAGGGTCCCAAACATTTTGCAATACCGTACAAAGTGTAACCTACGGGGCGCTGAAAGGGGGCCTTGAAATATACACATACAGTATCCATTTCTTAGAACAACAATGGACATGTAAACCACGGGCTCATCAACTTGTAGTTGAATCGGGGGGGTCTCTGCACAAAAGTGCCTCTGAAATGAGCCACTCCTAAACCGAAATCTGACAAAGGTTTGTTGATCCTTTCGTCATGAAGCCCTTAGTAAGGGCAAAACAGATGTGGTCACCAGTTGGGGGGGGCAGGCAAAAATCTTAGCGAACCTACGCTAACCCAAAGTACCTAAGCGAACGTTTGCGAACCCGCTTCTCATCTGCGAACATGGCGGGGATTGCGAACTGTCAAAGTCACGCGCGAACGCAGGGGGGCTTAGCTAGGCTGCCAGGGCTGCGCCGAGCCGGCGCCGCCTCTGGCAGGACCTGGCCAGGGCTGCGCCGGGCCGGCGCCGCCTCTGGCAGGACCTGGCCAGGGCTGCGCCGGGCCGGCGCCGCCCTCGCACGAACCCTGGACTGGGTTTGCGAACCTTTGGATTGCCCAATTCAGTTTGCGAAGGTTTGCGAATTCCATTTCGGGTTTGCGAACCCGGCCAGGCATTGCGAACTTTGAGTCGAACCCCCAACAGATTTGCGAACCTGTGCGAATGGTCATGGCCTGCCCCCCCCTCAGTGGTGACCACATCCGTTTTGCCCTGACTTAGGGAAAAAGCGGCCTAGAAGGGGGGCCTAGAAGGGGTTTTGGGCGGAACCCAGGGCTCCCGGAAAAGAACCACGCATTGGAAGCACGTCCGTCACAGCCGGCCTTGAAGGGTGAGCGTCAACAGTTGGACAATCCCAAATTTAAATGGGTGTTAACAAGTTTTCTTGTTTCTTTTCAGACTACATAAGCGTAAATCGGTTCCTTTCGGATGCATTCCTTCGGCAATAGGGTTTCCTGTTCCGTCGCTCAGGTCCCCGGCCCGGCGGCAGCAGCTCAGCGCCGCGTTGAAGGACACCACGTTCGCCTTCCACCCCGAAGGACAGAAAAGGCCAGACTGTGGACCGCTTGAAAGGGCAAATGCAAGGCTCTGAAAACCAGCGGTTTCCTGTTGAATCCTTTTGGCTTGAAGATGATCTTGTTGGGGCACCCTCAAACAGACACAGCCGCAAACACAAACACGCGCACACACACAGACACAAGCAAACACACACCAAAAAAACAGAGGGGGAGAGAGAGTTGGTTTGGGCCTGCCTTGCGCTGGCGAGGGCCTCGCTGGCCAACGAGGTCCTCAAAGCCGCGAGATGTTACGAAGCCTTTGCAAGTGAGCAGTGGTTTTTGGGTTGTTCGGGGCCTACATACTGCTTGCATGCTTACGCGGAAGCCTCCGCAAGCCTACGCCGATGCAAAGGGCGCCTGCGCGAGCACAAGTCAGCTTCCAGGTGCCTACGCGGACGCCGGCAAATGTTCGGTTCAAGTGTTGAAGTGCAGTTTGGCAGCTCCAGCTGGAAAATCGCAACTTTTTAGCACAAGAGCAGTTTTGGCAGCTCCAGATCTAAGAAGACTTTTGCAGTTCAATGGAGACCCGCATCTGTCCAAGGATCTGGCTGCTAGAAAAAGTCTACGTACTCGAAATGCTTTCAGAGACAAGCGAATGCCTACGCGGGTCCTACGCGGACCTATGCGAAAACTGCAGAACAAACGGAAGGAAGGCACAAGAAGCTACCTCCTGTATACTTGGCAAACAGCATTGAGCCATGAGTTGTTCAAACTCCTAAGCGCAGAAGCCTACGCGAGCCTACGCCCCTGACCAGGATTGCCTCCGCACAGTACATGCAGATCCCTTTTGTATAAACCCTTTCATTTGATTAAAACCCGCTGCTCAAGTGATCCGTTCGGGGAAAATGACACCAGTTGACCCGCTTGGTTTCATGCTGACACTTCTTCAAGCCGTTCAAAACGTTCCAAAATTGGTTTGCATGCGGTACGAGCTAAGCTCTTAATTCATGCCTTGCAAGTAATGAGACCTGGTCTGAATAGCGCAGCTGACCGCTTTAGCTCTTTGTCTTCGCAGGGATTCCCTGCGAAAATCGAACGAAACCACAAGTTACTTCTGAGTTTGATGTGAGTCTGGCAACCTGTTCAACAAAACATACAAAACTTGTCAGCCACGGGCACTTGCACTGAATGAAGACTCCCCTTGACAGCTAATAAGGTCCGGGCCGGAAATTGATGCCAAAACAACAGTCGCATTGCCGGAAGCTGATCCCACACTTCCTGAAATCGTGCTAGGTTCAAGTGCATTCCTTGGGGGCCATTGGGGCCGCTTCACTGAGGTGGACATGAACAAATGGCGTGTGCCCAAGGGTCCTGCAGGAAGTCCAAACCTCTTTGCCACTTCTGGCGGTACCTGGGGCACATGCCATTCCAAGACTTGGCTGAACATCCCCCTTACCTTCAGGGCAATTAGTGGGGGGTTACTGAACAGAATCTGTCTAGCCTTCGGCCTTCCCAACAAAAGGGAAATTAAGCAATCAACATGGAATTGCTGGGGTCCCCTGCCGACCCAAAACCTTGGACCTATATTTGTTCTCTTCCGCCGGAGCCCTGACATGAGCGGCTAGAAAGGCAGCCGAAAGCATGTCCAAGGAAGCTAAAGTTAAAGGTCCAACCAACCAGCAACCAAAAAAAGCGACTGTGAGGCGGCCGAGACGAGCCGGTCTTGCGTCACTCGAAGGAGCTGATGGCTGAGTTGTAGGACATGCTGAAAGGCGGCAGCCCCAGCACCTCGATCAAAAATGGATGGGTTGCCGCAATCCGTGGGGCACCACCAGAACCATTATGGCATATATGATCACCATATGGCTGGAAGAATCAGGATTGATGCTGGATCAACCCAAGTTCCTAAACCAACCCTGATCCTGGTACTAGAAACCACCGAAAATCCACTTTCTCCACTGCAACAGTGGGCCATCCCCATGACAACGACAGCTGCCAAAAGGGGCACGCTACTAAGCTACTACCCCCCCAACACTGGGAGAGACCATTCTGGTGTTTCGATGCTTCCGTGCGGCAGGCGTGAGGCATGGGCTCCCGGCGAAATTGCGGTGCTGCTGCTTGAGCTACCCTCAAAAACAACATATCAAATATCATACAAAAACAAATGCAACAAGAAAGGACGAATGAGGACTCCTGTGGTGGCTGGCGCTACTTTCCCTTGATTTCCTTGAGCCCCGCGGGGGAACTCGGACTCGGCACCCGAAGCTCACCAAAGACCGCGGCCGCATTCTCCCAGCTGCCACTGCGGCCCCCGCACGCGGTGATGGCCTGCCCGGAAGTCACGAGAAGCCAATGAGGGTCGGTCGCATTTGTGCTCCAACTCACTCCTGAAAGTGCGTTGGCCAGAAGATACAGATTCATTTTGGCTGTTTTTATCCGGTGAGTCCCAGAAATGAACGGGCACCCTTAAGAGCGACCCCCGATGATCGACCCCTCTGTCTGCAGCCCGGTTGGGGAATCGGCGATGCCGCGCCGTGTCGAAGGCCACGGTGTTGGGCTGGATCCGAAGTCGCCGCATCTGCGACAGCAGGCCGCAGGCGCCTATGCCCGCAGTGGGCAATGTGTTGAGGGCTCGCATTAAAAGAAATGCACCCTGTTGCGACGTCCTTTTCTGGACAATTAAATATGGTTATTGCCACAAAGTGAGTATAGGGCATAAAATTGGAATAAAGAGGTTCGTGGATGACCATGCTTATGAGTTATAACCTGCTAAGTGGGTTGAACATCCAGGTAGGCCGTAAGCACCCTCCCACCAAAACGGGCCCAGACTAAGATTTTGATCCACCATTTATCATAGGTGTCAAGGGTTCCCTTTACCAACTTTAAGCCTGGTGACTTACCCTCCCCATGACTTGTATGTGTGGCGCCATGCAACAAGTCAAATGATATGTCACTGCACCTGATCGTTTCCAAAACAAGAAGGAAAGCAGCTTCAAACAAAATACAAGTGTAGCCAAAGCAAGCGGCTCTCTTATATGCAATGTAGAGTAGAATAGCGACAGGGAAAACGCAAAACAAGAGCAGGATCAAACACACATGCCAGGTCACCCACATTGAGGACCTTAATCAGTGCTCCTGTACACTCAGCTTTTCTTCGTTCACCCTTCTTGGCGCTGACCGTAGTGGGGGAATGTGGCCAACCCTTATGCAAACGTTCTACTCTGTTTTCCGGGTTGAAGCAGAAACCCGTCCACAAATGTTCCTTCTGTCCAGCTGAGGAGCGGAACCACTTGAGGCCTTTGGCGCAGGCACCCACCTCATGTGCAACTGGGAGCATGGCGGACCGAAAATCGAAGTCCTTTTTGAGGGACCCTCATCCTATGCCGCACCAATATGGCATCTATGTTTTGGATGTGCCTGTTCCCCCTGCATCCAGCCAGAAGTCTCAGCAAGTCCTTGACATTGGGAATCCCCTCATGGGACCTTGAAGGTCACGACGTCAGCATGGTGAGTCATGCCCGAGGAGTGCAAAACACCTCCCCATCACAGCCTGTGACATCACCCGCTTCGTGGAAAACTGGCAAATAAACATGGCCTTTACAAGGCAACGCTTGATTGCACCAAAACTGAGAAGGTAGGGATTCTGTCAACTTCGGGCAGCGAAATCACTGAGGCTCCGGCGGTGGCGCTGCAGGTGATCAGATTGGCCTGCAAACCTCCAGTGATCATGAAGTCCAGGGTGGACAAAGCGTACTGCCACTGCCTCTCCTGCAGCAAACTGTCCGTGTCTCCCCTTTTGACTCCAGGTGAGTAGGCACCATTTGACGGCCTACTAGACCCTCAGAAGGAAAAAAAACAAAAGCGCGCCGTTTGAGACAAACAGCAGCCGACCTTTGGCAGTGCCCGGCTCAGTTGGCCTATGCACATGCTGGCATGCCAAGAATTGAGGATCCCAAAAGCTCCCATGACCCAATTTCCCCCAAGCGGAAACTGTCCATGACCCTTGCCGTGCTCAGCACCATGCACCTGCTGGCTCAAAGGCGGCTGGTCGCACGAAAGTCCACACACCATATAAAGCAACACAACTGGAAACAATAACTGTTAAATCAGCTACGGCTTGATTGATTCTGGCTTCCCACTTAATTACGTTTACTTCTAACGGGGATGTCTATTAAGCCTGAGTTTCCACTTTCCACGACTTTCTGATCACTGGCTTTCCTGTTTCGTCAACCTTTAAACAACTTCCCGTTGTTTGGTTGGAATGTGTCTTGATGTTACCCCAGAAGACACGCGGCACTCAACACCTGATCTAAGGTGGCAGTCCTTCGCAAGCCTCGGCGAGGCAAGCATCCAAGAGAGGGATGGGCAAGGGGTGCGGGGCAATCAAAAGGCAAACTGGAGGACAAAAAACAGGTGTCTTGCAAAAACAGGGCTTTCATCACATGAAGTCGCAAGTCATTCCAGAAACCAGGACCAGTCGTGAGATTTTGCAAGCCTCTTAAATTTAGCTCTGCCCAATGTCCGGGTAGGTGGTGAGGCTTGTCTGAAAGGCCTTGACCCATGAGCTTTCTGACGCCCCAAGGCCCCGAAGGCAACTGCCGTTGTCTATCGCCCTCATGTGGCCATGCCGCTGGCCAACGAATGGCCATTCGAACGACTCGCATACCCAACTGACGAGCTCATGGCTGACACAAGTGAAAAAAAAGAGGGCAAGGTACGGTCCAGGCTTTCGTGCGCGGGATGAGAGCTACCCGAGTTGACACCTCGAGCAAAAGGGAATTCCCCATAACCACGGAACCTGGGGAGGTGCTCAAAGGGCCTTCTGGCGGGTTCCGCATGGCCAGGTGGCCGTCCCAAGGCAGCACCGAAAATGACCTCAGCTGCAGCCCAAGCACCCAAAGAGCTTTGGACCCCCAAAGAGGTGGCTTGAGGTGTTTGAGCGTGCCTTCCAGAAAAGAAACCCGGAATTTCAACAGAGCAAGATCCTCGAATGAAATGAGATGTTTCTGATGCACTGCTCGTGAGCTTAGAAACCATCGACGTTCATCGACGCTCAACCATGGGACTTCAGCAAAGGAAACGTAGTGCGAACGACAGCCAGCAAGCATCAATGAAGGACCCCGTTGAGTGGCCAGACTCTTGTCTTCCTTCCACAAACGAGCAATCGGGCACGACACTGTCTTGGTTCTAACATGCACGTGTGAACTACTTGGATGTCCAACCAACTCAGCAGGTCTCATGTCATGCAACCGAACTTGTCCCATGCAAAGGCCTCGTCAGCCTGCAGCTGCAGGGAAGGGAGCGCTGACAGAATAACCAGTACGTCCTGGTGGCCCACAAATGTGCCGTCAAAACCAAAAGAAAACATGACATTGCTTGTGCGATTTGAACACGGCAATGCGAATGCCTCCATCAATTTCCCAGTCAACGTGATTTTCCCGAAACGCGCAACCACCGTGTGAGTACCAGATTGACCTACCCCTTGAACCGCCTAACGTCCCAAACTGGGAAGCGAGATGTAACTGCGATCGGCATCGGCAGGAACCTTTGGAGACTCAAGCTAGACCTTTGCTCCTTCCTAGCTTGGGCTGACGCCGGCATACCTACAAGTCATGACCATTTGTCGCTAAGACCAGCAAGATCGGCAGCTTTTCAATGACAGTTGGGGACCTGCGTGCTCCAAAAGAATGAGGGCCCCACTCAACAACCCGGAATCTGACAGAAGCTCAGATTCTTTCAGTGGCGTAACAACCGTTTCTTGCTAGGGCACTTTCAAGGAAACCCACGGCAAGGAACACATCACATGCTGCCATCGCTGGGCACAATGTGATCTGCCGATCGCGTCCTGCCAATTCCGCACCTTGCCGTCAACCGAGATATCCTCAGGTCGGTTGCTCGCTCTGGGCAAGGGCATCGTTTGCCCGCCTCCGACATCACTAACATGTAGAACGTGGTTGTCCAGAACTTGCGACTACACGCACACACGGAGCAACATCACGAGAAACCGCTGCACGCGAACAAATTTGGCTTGAGCCATGGTTTCGTCAGGAATCCTAGTCAAGAATCCATGGCTGGCCCTGTTTCCCGCAGTAAACCTAGAAGGCATGGTCATGGTGCAGCAACTGGTGCATTGCGAAGTATTACTGGGAAAATAATAGATGGGAAATACAGAACAACTCTTGGTGGCAAACTTTGAAGCCTCAACCAATAGTGAACGAAAGTGTAAACAGCACTCGGCGCAACACATTGATCACCGATCCTTTATTTAAATGGCCTCACTAAAAACAAAGGAGGGTTGACAAAGAAAACCAAAGCACATAGTTTTGGGATGTTTTGAGTCCCAGCTAAAACTCATCCTTGTCCAAGCCCGAGCATCGTTCAGCATAGACATGTGTTTTCTCTCTTTGTTTAAGCATTTCTTTGCGGTTCAAACCTGAACCTAGGATTCAAGCCCTGATTAACACCAACATGTTTTGGCCCTGATTGGAATCTCAATTCCTTTGCGTGACATTGCGGCTTGTGGCCCCGTCCTTGGTGAGGCCCACCAGGTCCTTCCGCAGCTCCAAGTGCCGGCGTTTGCTGGGCACGCGGGGCTGGTGGTAGTCCTTAGGGAACGCAGTTGCCTAGGGCCTAGGGCTTCCCTTGATTCGAAAAACCCTGAAAAACAGCAGGGGTGCAGCAATGAAGTTGGGCAACCACTCGATTGGCCGTGAAACTGCAAGGTTTCATGCATCATTGGAACTTTCTGAGTCAGGGTTTCGCGCCAGGGGAAGTCGAATGGGACTCCTTTTCGCCAGAAATGCAGCGGCACAAAGCCAAACAAAGCCCCATCTGTTGACTGTTAGCTCTGCGAGGAGTACTTACGGAATTTTCGCGCTGGTACGAGGGGCTGGGACTGGGCGTCTTTGTTTTGGGAGAGGATTCCACATCTGAGGCTCTAATGATGGACTGTTTAATTATTGTTGCTAGTTCAAGGGAAGCCAAAACAACAACTCCCCATTTGGGCCCCCTACTTTGAGAGACACCTGTCCGGAGGCACCTCAAATTCTGATAGGGTGTCCAGCACCAAAAAAAAAAAAAAAAAAAAAAAAAAAAGCGCGCCGAGTTGCGTAAAAGGCTTGCGCTGCCAGCGCCACCATGGCTGACCTCGATCCATGTGTCCTCTTGGGTCGGTTGAGTTGAAAAACGATGGCGGCCCGCTGAATTCCGCCCAGTGATTTCTGTTTTAAAGAGGCGCCTAGCAATGATCAGTCCAAAGGATGCACCAAGCACCATGCGCATGCCCGAGTGCCCTGCTGAGTCTTCCTCGAGCCGTCCCATGGCGTCCATGGCGCCCATGGCAGGCAAGCACCCTTGGCCTTTGATCTCAAAGCCTCACTTGGATTGGCCCGAAAAAGTCCGGAACTTTTATGCGGACAAGCCACAGGGGTCGAAACTTGGCATCTTGGCTCTAAGTCTTTAAGCGTCTTGCATGGGGCCGAATTGCAGGACGTGGGCCACACCAGTCAGCGCTTTGGAGCACCCCGGAGCCCAGCAAATGCCTTCGAACATACAGGCAGCATCAGGTAGGAGACGGAAAAATGTGATTGGAGGTGTGGCCCGCAGCCTCGTGCTGTGGGGTGTATCCTCTGAATCCCAGCACTTTCCCATCGGCATCATGGCAGGATTCTCACTCAGTTTCTGGACATGTCACCATGGCGAACGTAGATGGTGAAAGCATTGGCGAACGTAGATGGTGAAGCAAAGTGAAGCAAGTAACATATGAGAAAACAAAACAAACTCCCGTTGTGCTGAATCGCTAGAAGGAACCAAACACTTTGGCAGCACTGCCTCACTGCTGCGCAAAGGGATGCTCGCGATTGGGCAGCCTTGGAATCTATAGTTGCTTCGCCTGCCTAAGGAACAGAAACAACCAACAAAATCCTAAGCCGACATTCCAGCGGCCATGCGCATGCCCAGGAACAATGAATGAGCAACCACAAGAAGGCCACGTTCCTCTGAGGCCAGAACTTTGGGTTGCACCACCCAACGTCTACAAGTGTCAATTCCTTGCGGCGGTTTCATGGTTGTCCCCGTTCCAGGAAACTTGAATGCCCTGAGCACCTGAAATAGCGCGTCATCTGTCCGCAGTGTGACCTGAGTCACCCCACCTCACCCTCCGCGCGTAGCCGCTGGCTCTCCGCTTGCAACTCGCGCTGGCCTGGGCCCAGTTGGGAAGACCTATCACCACAAAGGCCCGAGTTGTATGTTGGAAGCTTTGGGGACAGTTGTATGAACTGTGTCTCTCCACGTATCTGCCAAGACAAAGCCCGCCTCGGACCCTCCCCCAGTTCTTATTACTTTGGCAACCAGTTTGGGATCTTATGCCTGCCTCCTTTCCCGGGGGCCGTGCCCTTCCCTCTGAAGGTAGCTAATGGGAAGCCAAGGCGAAAGGCCAAAAAGAGGGGGACATGGGACTTCATGATACCAGCAAACAAAACTTCATTGGATCAAAATCCCGTTTTGCTTGCTATCTATCTGCGGATGGGAACCACTGGGAAGTTTCCAAAGCCCGGGCTAACCTGCTCTTCTCCCATAAAGTCTCTTTGGACCGATCAGGGTTCCGGGCAAACAGCTTGCCATGCAACTACTAACCCCAGGCAAACCAGGCTTTTGAAATGTGGCCAAGAGGAAAGACATGGAAAAGCACATGTTGGCAGAACAACGGATAGGCATCAACAGCCACTTCGTGAATAGCAAAGAACGCTTGCCTACCCTCCAAAGGCAAACATCTACGAGCTTCGATCGAGCAGTGCAGCAGCCTACAAGTGCCAAGATCCATGTCAGCGCTTTGCCCAAATGCCATGATGCGCTGCATCTCTAATGTGGTTCACCGCCACTCTCTCACGGCTCCGAGAATACAATTGTTACAGGGTGACTATGCAACCCATTTAACTTCTCCCCAGCAATAACTTGAGGAAGTGCACGACGGACATATGTCAGTTGAGTTTTTGTGCTACGTACACCCAGCTGCACGCAATTGAGCTGCAACACCAACCCTCCTCCACCACAGGCACGCAAGCGAAGTATTAAGCCAACACGTTACGTCTCCGGGTGCCCCGGCGTCCCGTCTGGACCTCTGATTGCGCCTCTGCCGCCAGTGAATCACCCAGCTTGAGCTTGCACTGGGGAGCCAGGAAGAAAACAGCTCATTCAGCCAGGTACTGACATTTGGTCCGTGCTCCCGAAGCAACAGTCACAAAACCAATGGCCAGGAAAGGCCTCCCAACCAGTTTAATGGTTGCAAGCTCAACCATTGGACTAGTCACCTTGCTGGACATTTCATTCGCTGGGCTTTTTTGATGTGTGAAAACCGGGCAAGTTTCCCTGGAATTTGTCAAGATTCGGGCTGCCCAGAATGGTTGGCTTCGTAAGCCTCACTCAGAAACCGGCCAAACAGGACCTCCCAAACCACTTGGCCCGAGCCAGGTCCCCTCCCCGTCGGGAGCGCCTTCCGCAAGTCCTGGCACAGCCGCCGTTCCCATCCCGCCTGACCCAAAAATACGGCTTTGGCCAAGGCGAGCCAGCAATGGTCTCTGGAAGGAGAACCCGTCTGGACCCCACTAAGTCACTAGTGAAGGCTTGCAACCATGGAGAAACCCAGTCCAAAAGGCTAAAACCGTGCTTCAACTCAACAGCCAGGCTTGCCATACTTGCCCAGTTGCCGTGGGAGACAAGACAACTTGGGTTCCCTTCATCATGGCTTCCCATGCATGATGAAAAAACGGATAGGTCAACCCTCCATGTTGATCCATTTGGCACAGCATCGCCTTGTTTTGGGGGAGTCCAGGCGGATCTTAAACGCGATCCCTCTCAAGGCCTTCAGCCTAAAAAACAAAATGGACGGCACTGTGCAAAATGTGCTTGACTGGTTTTTGAGCCAGATAGCCAAACTGAAACTGGTGGAAGCAGAATCCATCATTTTTCGACCGAAAGTTGAAGCCCAAAAGACACCTATAGTCTATAGTTGTGCAGGAAAAGGGCCAGTCGCTGCAGGCGAACCCCGCGGGCCATTGACACTTAGGTGCGATTCTGCGGACCAAATACCAGAATCGTAATAACCAAATACAAAAGCAAAACGAAAAACATACAAAAACCGTGCTTGCAGAAAAAAAACTTTGCGTGTCCACCATAACACCGCTCCATACCGAGCGACTGCGCCACGACAAAAAACTGTCCTTCAGCTGCTGCTCGGACTGCGCCAGCTCCTCCCGGTGGCCTTGGGGTTGGGAGAAGGGAGCAGATACTGAGACCAGGTAGAACTGGATTGCAGTGTTTGCTTTTCTGGGCAGTTGTTTAGGAACGACATGGGGATGACAATTGACTTTGAGGCTGTGACATGCCTTGTTGGGCTAGTGGGGAGTTTTCTTCTTTGAAAGCGGTCCCTGACATAGCGCTGCCTGCCGGCCAAACTGGGTGGCACATAGCTAGTAGAGGGGAAAACGGGTTCTAAATTGTTGCTTTTTTCGTAAGCCGCTGCAAAGAACCACTTGTCACTTGCCGCCCAATGCAACCTTCGGATTCCGGAGGAACCCAGGGAACCCTCCTGAAATGCATACTCCCTCTGGAAACCACTCTCTGGCTAGGCTGCTCCGGATCCATCCTAACTGGCGCTTTTCCGCCGCTCAGAGAAGCAGGTTGCCACTTGAAGCGTAAACGTAAACCAACTGGCACCGTCAGCTGCCAAGCACGGCGTCACTGCCGCTGCACCATGAAATAGTACCTGTCCTTGGCACGAACTGCTCAGCAGCACTTCAATTACCTTAGGAATGGCACCCGTAGATTTCAACAGGTAAGTCACAGCCATCCCAGGAAAAAGGGAAACATGTGTGCCACTGGGCAACTGGGATTGCAAGCGAACCGACCTCCAGAAAACCTCAGGCGGGTTCCTTGCCTCATGCGACCTAAACCAGTTGCTAGTGGTTTTCCTTGATTCGGTTGGCTTTTGTGGGGGAACAACAAACTCAAGGCCTGCGCGGCAGTACTCAGCAGGGAATATGGACACCCTTTCGCGAGGCCCGTTGCAGGGCTGACAGTTCCCTTCTGTTTAATGAATCGAAATCCTGTAGAGTGTTCCTTTGCTGCACTCTGTCACTGAGCAAGTTGCAAGACTGACACCCATGGATGAGCCAACAGAAACAAAAAGCAAAACCTTCGCACACTTTCTCAACAAGGTCTAAACCCTTTTAGGGGCCTCCTGCATTGAACAAATCCACCAAGGGGCTTGCTTTGGCATGGGCTGACATACCTGGGGCCCTCAGCTGCATCAATCTCAACGTTGCTGGGAAGATTCTGTGTGGTCGCCGTGTGCCCAAAGCCGATCGAAATAGGAGGTCCTCAGGTGCATTGAATCACGTTTGAGTCAAGCTCTCCCTGAGTCTCCCTGTATATGATATGCACAAAACCGGCGCTTCCCTTACAACATTACTACAGGCAGCGGAGCAGTGGACGGTGAGCCGCGCATCCAAAAACGAGGCACATCCCCCTACTTCTGCTCTTCAAACGCTCCTTTGTAGTGCCCCGGAGCATGAAGCCATCCCCCCACTTGGGTTAGGGAGCACTGGTTCTCAACCAGAGCCTTCGAACCAAAGGGGCCCATCGAAATCAGCCAATCAAGGCGATGTCTGACGCCAACTAAGATGCAACTTGTCAAGCTTCCCTGGGCAGGTATAGAAGGGCCCGGCCCTGGCCAGAGTTCCCCATGTCTCACCGGTAAACATCACCCGTCCTGAAATTGGCAACCAACAGGTAATGGATGAAACCACCCGAAGGTGACAATGCGCAAAGAGGGAAAAGCCTGCCAACACAAAGCCAGCGTGCCTTACATTTCCTCACCAAGCATTTCGACACAACGGCTGTCTCGTTGCAGGCTGCGCGTCGTCTGCTTCCTGTGACCCGCCCGCTTGCCGGGCGTGCCCACGTTCAGGTCGATGCCCTGCCTGAGCAGGGGCCTCGAGACCTCAAGTCTATGGGAAGAAACAACCGGCCCAAGTTCTTCGCTGAGCCCAGAAAAAGAGACCTTGTGTTGAGGCCAGGACCCGTTTCCCACGAACTCACCAAAACAAAAGGGATTTAGAGGGTGCCAAATGGTCCATCATTTTGAAGGATCCTGGCTGGCCTACCTGAGAACTCCGGAATGCACTGTCGCCACAAAGCTCAAGAGACTGGCAGCTGGCAACTTGGCACAGATCCAGATGGCGATGGGCAAAAGAGGACTCCCTTTACCTAGCTAATTTCACCTTCCCCCAACAAACAAATACGCAACCCAAAGGGCAAGCGGATTTGCCATATTTTCTTGGCTACTCTGCCATGTGACAGCCGTACAACCGCAAAAGGTCCCACAACTGCTGGGCCACACCCTGGCAAAACATCATGTGCAGCCGTTGCTCGGATCACTCAAGGTGCAAACAGGCACAACATACGGCACATCTGCCACCCACAGCTATGACAGCTGTCTCTCCATCCAGGTTTGCATCAGGCGGCACAGTCTCACGCACGTCCTTCGCCAAAGCTGACCTCGGCACGTGTGCTGCTTATCTGCAGCCCCCTTCAGGAGGGAGCAAACAATCGGAACCATCAAACTACATGTTAGTAAGTTAGGCCCGTCGAGCATTGAAACCCATCTCAACATGATGTTCTGGACTTGCATTTGCCTCAGGTGTTCCGTCCCACCCAAAGTACCACCAGTAGCGATGCGTCCCTTTGAAACCCTTTGAACTCTAGAAAGAAAAACAGAAATCAACGTGTAGTGTAAACAGTGGGACTGTGCAAAGCGACCGGTCAAGTGGAAACCTTGCAAAGCAAGCAGCAGGTACGCGTCATGACTCTTGCCGGTGGGGGGGTACGAGTCAAGAGGCTTCCACTTGGCTTTGTTTGCAACATTGCCGCTTTAAACAAACCAAGCGGACTCGCGCAGAGCCTTGACGTTTGAAGAAGTTGGACAAACGAAAAAGCGGGGATACGGAGGGAGCGGGGATATGGGGGGATTCCCTTGGCGCCATTTCCCATATTAAACTTAGTCAAGGTGCGGAAGAATCCTCCCGTATCCCTGGTTCCCCCTGTATCCCTGCTAGTTGGTTTCCCTGAAGAATATCCTTTGCAGCCCCCCGGCGATACCCGATGCTCCTTCTACCCACGTCAATAAATTTGCAGAAGGAGGCGGGCCCAGTCACAAACCCGGTGTTCCCGACGGCTCCGATCGCCGTCGAGCCACGCAAAGCGCGGCGATCCCTCGGGACCCTCGGTCAGCTCGCCCACCGCCCGCGCCAGGCGGCGGATGTACCTGCGCCGGATGTACCTACACTAGGCCTTGTATATGTAGATATGAATGCATGGTCATATATATACATATATCTGTTAAATATGTGTATATGTTTCTGTGGTGTGTGTATACATCATCATACATGTATACATGCATGCATGTATGCATGTATAAGTATGTGCAAGTATGTTGCGTTCTCTGCAGCAAAGTTTAACCAAGATCCTCGCGCAAGGGCAAACAAACGGTGGTAAAGGAAAGCCAAAGACCACTGCTTGCTTTTTTGCCTTCCCTGGAGTTTGCATGCAACCCTGCTACAGGAAAACTGAGCACAAAAAGCCAAATGCCTGGATATTGGCCAAATCCGGAAGGTGTACCGTCTGTATTAAACAAGCCAGATGCCAACTCAAAGAAAGAAACGCGCAGGCACATCAGAAATTAGCAAAACATCCACTCAAAACCAAGAAGAATCAAAGTTGCCCAATGCAAGCCAAGGGCTCGGGCTCTCCTGTAGATGTCAAAGGGGCTAGGACGTCCTGAATCTCATATTTGGCGGGCCCCTGATTTAGAACCCCCTCAAGTCGTAATCAAACGGTGCCCCTGGAAGAAACGAATCTCCACTAAGTGAACCCCGAAGAGCAGGATGCATAGGACGGGATTCGTGCCCAAGTTCATCACAGTCCAGATGGGAAACCATCCCGGTGATAACCTCGCGTGTTTTTTTTCCGCGCCCCTTTCTATGATGCGCCATTTGCTTCCCCCAACCCCCCGCCCCCCTTCCAGGTCCCAGGGCCCTGCCAATGCATCCTGGATTTCCTTTCTGGATCTTTCTGGTATGGGGCTGGGGAGCAGGGCGACTGCCTTCTCCGGGGCCCAAGGATAAAACTCAACATAAATTGACAGAACCCCCCCCCTCACTAGTATCGCGGAACTTGCCTTGACCGCAAACAAACGAACACACAAACAAACAATACTGCAAATGAAACACAAGCAACCCCGCATACACAAGCAAGCAAAACAAACAAACGAGCAGGCAAGCAAGCAATCAATCAAGCACGCAAGCAAGCTGAGCAAGCAAGCAAAGCAAGCAAGCAAGCCGAGCTCGCACGCACACATGCAAGAAAACCAAACCAAGCCAATCCGAACAAAACTCACGACACCTGCAACCAAACCATACAATGGACCTCCAATATTTGTCTCTATGGACAACAGTTTGCGCAACTGAAAGTCCGTCAACCAACAAAGGTCCGAAGATATAACATGATCCAACCGGAATTGCTTCTAGCACAATTGGGCTTTTGTGAAAGATCAAGTCCCTCAAAGCAACTCATGTATGCAGCTAATTGGTTGTTAGGCTAGCTCCCATCCTGCAAGGGAAGGGGAAAGTTACTGCGCAAGAAGCAACCGTATCCCGTATCCATACTTTCCCCATGCTCTGTCCTTATTCCATTCTGGCCCGCGCCCTCTCCCCCGTTGAGTTCTTGTTCTTCCTTTTTTCCGTGGCTGTCCCGGTTCGCTCGCAAAGCGACATGCCGAGGTCTTTCAGCCCACAGTGTCTTGGACATCTGCGGAAAGGACCTAAGTCCCTGTGCAGAGAAGGGGCATCGAAGAATACCGAAATCACCACAACCAGTTGGCGAATTCAGCTGACGTGGCAGCTTACTTTGGGAAATGATGCGCACGACATTTACTTGCACCGGCATGGGTCTCTCTCCGAGGTGGAACCACAAAAAATGGTGGTGTTCCCTGTTGCCCTTAAAAACGAACCCAAATGGGGTACCTTGAGCAAAAAGAGGAAAGGTTGCACTATGTTGCACTTGCCATACTGCGAAAAGACACGCCTACATGTGCGAATTCAATTCTTCCAGCAAGCGGTTAGTGACCCGCGAAATCGACAATGGCATTGGTGGCGTCAGGGTAAACCTCACAACTTCGATGCCCCTATCGTTGCCACCAAAGAGCTGGGGCCAGAAAGCATCAAGATGCTTTAGTCCCGGCCTTTGCGTCAATCATCCAGGCTAATGCTCACAGAGCCTCCAGTACTCACCTTGGAGGACTGCGTCGTGCTTGTTGGGATGGAGGATGGGATGGACGACCCGGCGCCGGAAATTCCGGATTTGGACCGGTTCAGCTGGGCCTTGCGGGTCACCCGACTCGTCTCCTTGACCGCTTGCAGAATCTGCCGCTCCAGGTTTTCGAAGGGGTCCCCCTCCCCTTCGTCCTTCCTCGGGCCGGGTTCCCCCACTCGACAAGGTGGTTGTTTCGCCAGGAAAGCAAGCATGGCAGGTTGCGAGTTGGGGGACTCCTGAAGCGTGGCGTTTGAAAGGGCACGCACCGGAACCATCCAGAACCAGCACTTTTGCATCAGCCCCCACTTTCCTGATCCCTCAACTCAAATGTTCAGCCCCGCAGCCTAGCATCACTCAAGTTTTTGAGCAGTACACCTATTCATTGTAAGTGTAAGCAACTTTTGATTTTGCTGGCCAAACATCCATTCGGAAAGTTTGAGCCATGGTCAACATTCTTTCTGCGGCCCTGGTTTCCTTGTACCCTCCAACAAGGGGGATGGTCCCCTTCAAAAACACCTCACCCAAGAACAATCTCAACCGAAGCTGGCGCTAAAAGACGATGTTTGCACGCAACTGAGGGACTGACCAAGGGGGCCCACCCAAGAAAGGGCCACCCAAGAATTAAGTTGAACCCAATCACCCCAGAATTTGAAGCAAACACGAGAAAACAACAAAAGCAAACATCTCTGAGGCGCTCCTCTGGCCAGGGCATGGAGCCCGCGGCCGAGCCGCCAAAGCGCCAGATCCCGTCCTGCGATTCCATTCGTTCCATTGGCTCCCCCGCCAGCGGTTTCGCCGCCTCCGCCCCTCCCTAAGTTGGAGCAAGCCCGGCATTTTTCCCCCTCCTCCGTGGTGGGGTGCAGGTTGCCGGGCTCCAGGACCTGCAGCCCCCCAGGCAGCCCCACGTCCCCCTCGTTGAACTCCAAGCGCTCCTGAGACCGGACGTCCGGCCACAAGTGCCGTTCGGGGATGACCAAACCAACATGGAAGTAAATTCCTTCTCGGTAAAGAATGAGTGCCATCTGCAAACCCAGCTGCCCTTGAGGCCCTATGTAGCAGGTCCCCCACCCTACAGCCCAGGTCTTGCACAACCATTTCAACCTACGTCAGGTACCCCCACCCACCTTGATAGGACAGGCCAAGAAAGGTGTGGACACAATGGTGCCATCCTACTTAATTACGAAGTGGGGTGAACATCCATGCAGGCCGATTTTCCAGAAGCTGTGAAATCATCGTCCTAGCCTAAAGCCGCAAGTGTGGCAGGGAGTCTGTGACCCGAGGAAAGGATACATCAGCGCAAAGTCATTCCTGCTCCTCGTAAGTTTCCTCGTTCATCGCTCAATGTCTGGAAAAGCTAACATGGGCTGGGTGTGACTGGGTGCGTCCGTCCTCCAGCTGCAAGGAGTCTCTGAACTCCGCCCATTTTCTCGCAGGCAAGGCCTGCGCGGGGCCTTCAACTCGGCCAAAGTGGATGCCCTGAACCCAGTGGACGTGAAAAGCAGTAAAGGGCCCCCTTTTTGTTTGCCTTGAACAAAGGTGCCGGGCCACACACCCGTCACCGCAAGCCAATCAACGTTGGTCATCCAACCAACGAGCAAGCCTGGATTGCACCAACCCCTGTTGACCAATTGGCAGGGTTCACCAAAACAAACACCATCTGCAACTGCCACAGTGCTTCCCCGCCTGCCAAACAAATACCGGCACAAAGTCGTTACTTTTGCTCCCCTATTTTCACAGACAGACTGATCAACAAACCAACCATAATATGGGGGTGGAGGAGGCCAATGCACCCTGATATGTGGGTATCCTCTTGTGTTGGCGTGGGCAACTCCAAACATATCCTGCTGACATTGGACATTCCTGCTTCTAGCCTCTATGACGCCTGGGCCGTCCTTGGGGATCCATGTCTACGGGCGTCCCGGTAAGGTGCAGTACTGCTGGTACGTAATGTTCTTGTGTTGTTGCTCCTGTTCTATAAGCAGTACCCACAGCTTGGTGAAATTAGATGGGACGTGTCAGCAAATGAAACCGGTGTAGCATCAATATGAGTAAAATGAGCCATGCAAGGCAACGTTGATATCTAAGGGGTGAGTACCCCCGAAGATACCTGCGTGACCTTGACATCTGTGACGAACAGTAAGCCAACCGGAACCCAACAGGGCACATGGGCCTTCTTTTTGTTCTAGGCTCGCTTGCCTGACGTCAAAGTGACCGTCCCGCTTCGCTCATCCCCAGCCAAACCCGGCAAACTGCCCGCGGCCTGCACCAAGGCCACCACTGAGTCGCAGCGCTGCAACCACGCGAAGCCTGCCCACCGGACCCCTGTGGTCCCTCCTTTTGTTTGGTAAGGGGGATTCCCTTCAACTTCCGTAAAGGACGCATGCGAAAATTGCCCGCTTTACGAGGGAAGCCTCTAGGTCGGCTGAAGGTCACCACTGGCCAAATGCATCAGGCAACCGTGTTCGGAGCAGGATTCAACTCCTTCACTTTTAGGGGGAAACACCCGTGTTAAGCCACTGCCTTTTCCCGACTCACGACTCCGTCAGCCTCAATAAGGTCTTTGGATCTTGGATTTTCCGCTAAGCCAACCAGGTGACAAGGCTACAGACATTGCCACGGCCTAGCATCTCGTCGTAGCGGAGCTCGCAGGCCTCGCTGAGCTGCGCCACCAACCTCACCGAAACGGGAGCTCCTCACCCCACCTCTTCCAAAAACCCCAGGGGGTGCGGAGGTAAAGCAGCCAGAAGCAGTCCACTCAAGCTCAATGTATCCACCCATTTATGTGAACCCATCGCCACTTGGGCCGCATGGCAAGGTATGGCAAGCTTCCCATCGAGCTAGTCATTTCAGGTTCTTCTTCCAGTACTCGTAACTTCCCCCATCGATTCAAGTGGATTTCCATGGAGCAAGCGGGCATCTGGTTTTCGTACTTGATTTGAAAAGAACACGCCCCCCTCCCAAACAAGTCGACAAAGGACACCTCCTCCCCCACAAAAAAAAGGGAAGCGACCCAGAAGGTCTGGTTAAGTCTCTGCGGTTCAAGGCAGTCTGCGCCAGGCCGCAGGCTCAACAGGAAGGTCAGCGCCAACGTCGCGAAGACCGCGAGGCCCAGGAAGAGCACCGGGTCCTCTCGGACGCCCTCCAGCTGGCCACGGGAGATCCTGAAGCCCACAGAGCTGGTTGCAAAGCAGCAAGCGTTTTGAAGTACAGCCTGTGGCGATACCCGCCTGCCGTAAACAACGCAAAGTCACAACTCTAATCAACCTGAACACGATCCTCCAATCCAAATCGGCTTCTCCTGAGGGCGTCCATCGCCAGCATCACAAGATACAGGCCCGCGTCCCTACCCCCAACCTTCCGCACCGCAGCCCGCCGACAGCCCCAATAACGCTCCTCCTTTCCGTCCAAGATGCCCCCCTGGTCCCAGGCACGTGTCCCTGCACCTACCCACGCCCCAAACATGCAACGAGAACCCAAACGGGTATACAAGGTCTAGAATCATATATTTGCTTGGGAGCTCTAGTGGTACGTCAGGCACGTGGTTGGGCCCCTTGTACGTTGTGCGGGTTCCGTGGGCCATGCAAGTCGGCAACCCCTGGTTCCATTAACATGACATCCTCAAACTGTCCATCCAAATCGTGGCGTTCTGTCCGGGAAGCCACGTTTTCGAGAAGCCCAGCTCCGAGATTTTCTTTGAGCCCAGGGCACACCCCCAGAGACAGCTCCCAGAGCGACAGCGCGGCCCGGAAAATCCCGCGGAAGGGGAGGCTGTCGTGGTCCAAGGCGCTCAAGGAGCTGGCCTCCGACGTTACCCGCAATTGCCAAATCGAGCTGAGGAAATCTGAGGAAGCCAATGGAACCCTTTCACTTGGGAAAATTGCTTGTACGTGTAAGGGCTCTGGTTGGGATATTGCCCTAAACTTGTGGGGTCATGCTCGACTTCTAAGGGTATAGGTGTCAGGGTGAGGATAGCCAAGAGGTTGGTTCTTGGGGTTCAAACATTTTGAGACAGAAGCCCAATCAAAATGCCAGGTTTTCTATTTTGGGTTACCTGAATTACGTCTGGCAAAGCAACAGTCATGTCCCAAACTGCACAAGTTCAAGCAAAAAGGCAAACAAATCGCTCGTTTTCCTCGGTACCTCTGGAACATTGTATTAGGAGAGATGGCATGACCTTACTGCAAGGCATTCTGGGTTGCAATCTGGGCCGGAGCGGTTTGGGGTTACTTAATGGAAGGAAGGCGTCGTCGACCTTGGTCACAATGGAAGAATCAAAAACAAACCCGTGGTCCAACAGGCCGGGGGGCATCGTTGCTTTTAGCTGGTTAAACGTGCAATGCCTCTGCTGGCTTCGGCATCAGCTCATGGTTGAGGCCTCCATGATCTAGCTGGGCCATGTACCCCATATCACGTTTTTCGGGCTCATACGCCTTTGACAGAAAGGCACGGTCACGCAGATTGTTTGACGGTTTTTGTTCAGCAACACGGGCGCTTACACAAATGTTTAAACTGACCGAACAAAAAGAACATCTAAGACTGCATTGACTACCCCCAAACCACTAACCCCAGAAGCCAATGGATATATACGGGTTACATAAGGGTTAGGAAAGGGTTAGGAAAGGGTTATATAAGGGTTATACGAGGGCGCCTCAATTTGTGCATATTTGGCTGCTGCAGAAACCAGGTAATTCTGGAGCTGCGCATGTGTTTCATCCGGGTTCGCTGCTATCAGTTTTGACGTTGAAACTTCGCCGGTATCTTTGTTTAAGGTGAACATCAAAGCTTTGCTTTCTTGGCAGCCAGTTTGGTTTGCTGCTTTGATCATGTCGCGTTGGAGGGACCGCCACATCCCCCGTTTTGGGGGTAGTGAGTCCCAAAACGCGCGGTTTGGGGGTAGTGGATTTGACTGGGCGATTTGGGGGTAGTCACGCGTCACCTGGCATGCTCGTGAAAAAGATGAATCATACCTACCAAGATAACCTAAAAAATGTGGTGTAAATAATCTATATTGTATTCGACGTAAATTACCATATATAATTTTCTTTTTTTATTTTAACCAAACCTATTTGTCCATATTTTACCAAAATATGATTTTACACTAGGTCTTAATATTTTACGTAATATTAATGATTCAAATAAAAATACTACTACCCTCAGTTTGGGGGTAGTTGGGGGTGGTAGCGAGCGGATAGTGTGCAGGAGTTCCAGAGTCGGTGTGGGTGGCAACAGCCTCAAAATTGCTTTTCGAATACCGGGACAATGGACCACAAAAGTTCACCACTTTTAGCCATGAGGTAGACGGGCACCGGGCTAAGCCATTCTGAAGAACTGTGCGGGTAGGGACTCACCATTCTAGAAACCACGCAGCTGCAGGCAAATCATTGCAAACATCAAGCAGTTTGAAGGGTCCCCTGGAGCACAAAATGTGGGCTTTTGGGGGTAGTGTTTTGGGGGTAGTGGATTTGGTCTTAGAGAACATGGCCATCGGGGCAGGTATGGCCAAATACGGGATTTGACCAACAAATGCAAGCTGCCGTGTGGAGTGCCGAGATACCAAAACTCTCTCATGTGAGGAAATGCGGCTCAATGGCATCCCTTGCACCTTCACCTGCTTGAACCCCCAAAAAACGCGACATCCTCATTTCTGCAGTTCTCTGTTAATCTGCGGTGGCGCATTTAGGGCCCGTTACTAAGCCAAACCTGTCCCAGCCTGCCTCAGCGGGTGTGACCTTCATGCCGCAACGTAGTGGCCAGGTATAAAAATATAAAATCGGGGACCATTCAAGGACAGTGACTCAAACATCCAGTGGGTTGACTGACGACAACAATCTTTCATGCAGAAGGTACACAAAATGCTTGAACTTCAGCAATGCCGAATTTATTTCGTCCCCCTCCCCCAAGTTCTCAATGCCGGCTCGAACTCGTTCGTTTCGAAGGCGCAAAGGTGAGGATCAAGAAGGCCAAGGCTGTCATGTAGAGGCACAGCTCGCCCAGTAGCTGCCCGCAGAGCAGCCTGTGGCAATTCCGAGCCCAAGCTGGACCAACATGTTAAATGTAGAGTTCCGATCCTCTGAAGCCGGAAAAAGTGACATGCGACAACGTAACGACAGGAAAATCATATTTTTCCCCAAAAGGGCAATTCCCCAAAAGACGGGCCTGAAGGCCGATATCCGCGTAGAGAGGAGGGAGAGGTCGCTGAGAATGAGCCAGTAGAGCAGTGCGCCTGCCATGGACCTGGGCTTTGTCGGGAACGACGACATGGGGGGAGCCCCTCTGTTTCTAAAATGAACAGGTTGACATCAATACCAAACAGAGATGACATATCAGCCTTGGGTTTCGAAGGGAATCACTTGGAGGCGGCAAAGCCCACGGACGAGTCGCGCACACGCACGCACGCGCACGCACATGGACGCGCACTCGCACACAAGCATAGCAACCAGCGATTCCTCATCGGGATCCGCCGCACGAGCAAAGGCACCACAAGCAGAAACGAAACACCGGTCACAGGCATGCCGCTTGAACAAACATAGTACAAGCGGCGGACAAGCACGTAATAGCAACGCAGTGCACAAGCAAGCGCGCACCCAGACCCACACCCGCACCCACGCAAACAACAATAAGCAACGCACACGCAAAGACAAGGAACAACACCAAGAAACAGCAGCACATCAACAAACACGCAAAACATGTCTGGCCAAAACTCTCCGAGGGGCGCGATGGAGTAGATGCCTTTCAGTGGTTCTGCTCTGGGACAGCTTTGGGTAAAAAGTCCGGCGCCCTTGAAATTGCTGACGTCCCCCAGGCACCAAAAGATCGGATCAAAGATGCACATGAGCACCAGGCTCCACAGTAGCGCGAATTGGCAGGCGGCATCTGATTTCTGCCAGCTGGCCTTAGGAAAGCTGAAAATGCCAAAGCCAGCCATGCCGGTCAAAGCAGAACTGCAGCACACATGTGCGAAGGTTTCTGCGGTGTAAACAAGGTCCGAAAATCGTATATTCCTTTTTATCGTGGCTTTCTCTAGTGCAAATGCGGCCCTGTGGGTTAGTCGAAAAGCAAGTTGAGAAACCACATCGTGGCCTGGTCACATCTCTTCTATGTTTGCCTTTGCCAGAACAAAGCTGTGGTCTTTCAAGGTGTTGCTCCTTTGGGGCTCAAAGCAAGCAAAAGCTACCAGTCATTCCACCGGCTTCTGTGCCTGTCCCCAGGAACACCATGGTCCGGGTCTCCCTCCCAACAGTTCCCCCCCTCAGCTTGGGGGAATATAGCGGGGGCAGAAACCGCAAATCGAAGCTCGCTATCCTTTCCCCTGCCATGCGCAAGGGAAACTGGGGTGTTGAATTTCACTACATGTTCAAAACCCCAAACCGCACCTTCCTGTAGTTTGGGATTTGTGGATCTGGGCCCCGCGCCGGGAGGCGTAGCCGCCCCACCAGCACGAAATTCCCCTCTTGCAGGTCTCTCCGAAAGAGCCAAATCTGGTTCACCAAGAGCTGCACGATGGCGCCCAAGTAGATGATCTGGGTGAAAATTGTGAGCGAGCCGAAAACATGCCGCGGTGTCCCTTCCCTTTGGTCTCCCGAAACCAACGTGGCGCTGCAAGGGACCGTTTCCAACTGGTCAACAAAAATATCCGCCCAACGACGAGTAAACTCCAAGCACGGAGCGCGCCAAAAGAAGCTGTCCCTTTTAGCGGGACAACATATCCTGCAGGACCATTTCCCAGCTCGGTTGCAGTGGGGGAACCTTCCAAGAACCTGCCCCAGGCGCATTAACCCCATAGCCGCTGAGGAATAAGAGGAGCCTAATTTCTTGGTTCAGAAAAGGTTGGTTGACTCCAATTTGTTTGTGAGAAACTCCACACACAAGGAGATCACGCAAACACTGCACAAAAACATGCGGCAAAACTCTTTCTGGCTGCATGATAGTCAGCAGCCAAGAATGGACCCCGCTCCCCCCTTGCTTGCGGGACCTTCATCATTTGCAAACACTCGGGTGAGGTCGCTTCAATTTTGGTGTTGCCGTTGAAAATCAGGACATGCTGGCACCTGCGCAAGGGTGAACGCTGCCGCCGAACAAGTCCTGATTGAGCTTCAAGACCCGACTGAGCCATTCGAAACTCGGAGAATTCGAAATTGTGTCCAGTTCCCCCTTAAGGGAGCATACGGTGTACTATCACCATATAGCCATTAGACTTCGCTTAGTTTTTGGGTGGTTGCGGTGCTGGACATGATCTTAGAGATATATGAAGACCCACCTACTTTGCAAGTTCCTAAATGGAACAGGCGTCGGCATGGCCTAATCCCAGTCCTCCCCCCCCCCCGAGTTCGACAAGGCTCCACGCGGCAGCTGAAGATAACAACCCTGGTCGGTGTGTCTGGGAAACCCTCGTCCAGGTGCTGCAACAAACACTGGGAGATGATGAACAGCGTCAGGAAGAAGAGGTAGATGCTGCCTGCCGGCCCAAGCAAAGCCATCTAATTACGGAGGGAGAGAGAGCGATATCAGTTGATACACACAAAATGAAAATACTACACCCGTTCATGGCTCAAGCTGGGCATTTCATGCTGGGCTAATAGCATGCACGAGCTGCCTGGAGTTCACCGATCTTTGTTTACAATTTGGTCCAGCGCCTGACAAGGTATAAGTTGTTATGCTAGGGTCGGGAGGATTCCAAGGGCTTTTGAATCCTGAGGGGATGGAGAAGTTATTGATGTCATTATCCTCCGTATTAAATTACTACTTTGTTTCCTTTTTGAGCTGCAGGTTTCTTGCGCGAGCGAAAGCTCAATTTGCTGAGCTGGGCCAATGCACCGCATTCTGCCTTGCATCCTGGCTTGCATCCTGGACCACTCATTACCATTCAATCTCGCTGCCATGATTATTGATATCATGCTCTCAAGGTCAAGGTCATCGGCATCCTGATTACTGTCATCACTCTGATTGATGCTATCAGCTATCAAAACGATACATGGTATTGGTTTTGCTGCATTTCTGCCACGAGGACCATTAATTAGTGCCAAACTTGTCTCACCACCATGGTGAACTCATTGTCAAAATCCATGAGTTTGTTCTTGCTACAAATCGTGGGCACAACCGTCATTGAAATGGCAAATCTTGCTGAAGGATGTGCTGGCTACTGTCCGGTGCCAAAACGACACGTTGCGTGAGACTGGAAAGCCATGAAGGGGCAAAAGAAGCCATGCGGCCTCGTAGGGAAGCCTTGATGGTGGTGCACCGGCATGTACATATATATGGTGGTTGATCTAAATTCCTTTGTCTCGAAACGGCCATTCTTCGCGAATATAAAAGTTACTTTCGCGAATCTTTCGCGGATTCATCGCCGTGCTCTTTTCATTTCTCGAGTCGGAGAATCGCAGCTTTTAAGTGCCAGCGTTGTAAGCGAAATGACGGTTTCCCAACTCCAGCTGTAAAGTCGCAACTTTTCATCACAGGGGTAGTACATGACATGCGCCGGCTGGAAAGTCGCAGCTTTTCGTTCGCCGTGCAGCTCCAGCTTGAAGTCGCAGATTTCCAGTACCAAGCTAGTATACTGACTAGATCGGCGCTCAGACTATACCTCCCCTTGCAATCGAAGCCTGCGCTTTCGCGCGGGCTTTCGCGGATCTTTCGCGGAACTTTCGCGAAAAATCACCCACGTTTCAGAGCGGAAAGCCACCGACTAACACCCACAGACACACGTACACAGGCTTGGAGCACTAACCAGCCAAGCAGGGTATCAAACTGTAGCCTCACCAGGCTTAATCAGCGCAACATCAAAAAAGTGTTTTAATCAGAATAGAAGGAAGGCTCAGCAGAAAAGATGAACGGTTCCACATATCATTGATTAACCAGATACAGTTACGCAAAACTTTCGCGAGAAAAAAAGTTACTTTCGCAACTCCATCGCGAATCTTTCGCGGAGCTACCTCAGCCAACACCGATGGTCACCGAATACTAAACTCCTTACAAGGACCTTTAGAACGACTCCTATATATATATATGTATACGTGTGAAATACAAGCACACACACACACACACACACATGCCTGCCCCCGCATACGCGTGCATGCCCGAACAACAAAACCGATTGTCCATCTTAATCACAACATCCCCCAACTGGAAAAAGAAGGAAACATAGGAAAAAATGGTAACATTACCAGCAAGCTGCGGTCCAAGATGAACACCCTGGCGGCCACGCCAGTCCAAATGGTGTCCGCGACCAATTCCAGAGTGGGGTGGCGCACCAGTTGCGTATCCATGCTTCGCGCCACCCACTTGAGAGCCTGGTTGAAGTGACCCTCCGAGTCTTGAATCAAGTGCTTTACAAAGTAGTTCACCCGCCGCATGCCACCACAGGTGAATTTGGAGCGCCAAATAAGGCCGTCCAGCAACGTCGGCAGCAATGTGGGAGCAGAGTTGATTAACAGCCGGATGATGTCGGGGTGCTGACCGAAAAGTTCGTCACAGCCGTAGTAGTAAACATTTCGATCTGCTCGGATGGTCAGCAAGTCCTGACATGCAGCCAAAAACGCCAGAACGAAAACGCCGCGTGCGCCACTGTTGTCCGAAAAAGGGACCTCCGGTGCTCAAAAACACTGTTGTTTTGCTTTGGCTCCGCTTTGACCGGCCCAAAACGGATACTATCAAAGGACATGTCCATGATTGTCGGGGCCTTGACGCGAAACACGCCAAGCTTCTTCATGTTGACTGCCAAGCTTGCGCTGGCTAAGGAAAATCCATGCTCCCTCAGTTCCATTTTGAAGGGGCACGGATCCGTATAAACCCTCGCACTTGAGCTTCCTGTATCATGGCCCTGGCCGCAACCATGCACGCATTCTCGATGGCCCACAGCAGCGGTGACACCGCATGCCTCAGAGCCCGATAGTTGTGGAAAGTGGCCCCTCCCTTCTCTGATACCCAAGTGGGACACCAAGCCCGGCGACTACATTGTCCACATGTGACAGGAAACAAGATTCCCAACAATGTTGACAATCTAGCAAAAGAAAATTCGGCCCTTGGACGGGCGCCAAAACCTGCAGACGCTGCAAACTTGGGAATGCGTTTTTGGATTCTTGGCTTCGAAGGAGAACCCGGGAAACCAGTGGGATATGAGTCTTCATTGGCCCCCCAACTCGCATATTTCAGTGCAAGCCGGGGGCCAAAAATGAGGCAAACGCACGATTCGCCTTTTGTCCGTGAGAAATAGTGGGTGAGTTCTGAATGAAGGGTGAACCGATGGAAATAACAAGAATGTCCTATGTACTGATACTGCTTTAGTGGATGCGCATTTTTATGACTGTGTAAATTCATACCAGTCTTCATCACAAGGTGGACATCTAAATAACCGTGAGGTGTAATACCCGAAGTGCTAGACCAGGAGACCAGGAGAGCATCTAGCATTGCCACGCGCTGGATGGAACCAGGCTCTCCTGTTGGTCGTTTACTCAAAACTAACAGGCAGCCCAGGAAGAACATTGAATATTCTTTGGAGGGACCCTCTAGTTATGAATTCCAGAAAGGATAGATTCAAAAACTATTGTTTTACAAGGTCGTCCTCTAAATCAGGTGACGCTTGACTGGCCCAATGGTCATCGTCGCTGGAATTGGTGAAGTTGGTTTGTCGTGTGTTAGGGAGAAAGCACACCCCAGATTGGGTACGCAAGGAAGCTCACCCCCAAGAATGGCACTCCGGTATTCCTGAAATGGCCGCGGCCCACTGAGCAAAACCTGTGTGAATGGACCTCTCACTGAGGCTGTTCAATGGCTAAATGGATGGTTCAACCCATTTCTTTGTGGCTTTCCTCGAGCCAACCACAATCCCCTTTTTTAGGACACGGGCGCACATGCCAACTGGCGGGTTGATTGTGGCTTCCGCCAAACTGGTGGTTTGGACACAGGTAGTTACTAGCCAGGTAGTTTCCCATTTGCCCTCGACAGGACCAGGGGTTCAAATCCAAAAAGCCGCCAATTCAAACCACCAACAGGCTGTCTCCGACCCCCCCCCAACACAAAAAAAAAGCAAATAAAAGGAGTCGTGGCACGTGCCCACCGACACGTTGAGCAGCTGGAAGGCGCGCTCTTTCCGCGGCGCCACGGACATGGCTTGGCGAACCGCTGCGGCGCTGTCCAGGTTGATGGCCTTCATTACCAGCGTGGAGCCTGGCTAAGTCAGGGCCGTCTCCCCTGGGAGTGCCAACCCTCAATGCCACATGGCTGAATGGCGCAAAAATAGAGGCCCAAATGGAACCCTGGTAATGGAAAAGTGGACTAAGACCTGCGCAATCCCTAGGTCTTGCACTTTGAGCCACGCCCATTCCATGGCAGGAAACGGAGAAAAGACGCATCCATGCCTCAGGCTTTGGAAGGTCGGAACTCCCCTGGAGCTGTGTCAACTTGGCCTTCCCTCAACGAACACACACACACACACCACATATGATATGTTCCAGCATGGCAATTGCCAGTCCAAGGCTAAAGGTCCAAGCAAACAGCTTCAGTACATGATCTGGAACCCCGGACGAGCTGCAATTTTCCAGAAAAGATTCCTCTAACATGGGCTTTGGGTATTGTTTGGAGGAATTCTGGGAATCGGACCCTTTTTGGGGTTCCATGTCCTTTATTCACTTGGGTGTGTGCAAAAATATGGGGACGACTCCTGTTTTTCTTTTGGCGTCCCTTTAAAACCACCTTTAAAACCATGCATCCAAAAAGGGTACTCTCAGCACACGCACACGCACACACAAACAATAAAACAGACTAATGAGATGGAAAAAACCAAGAGGAAAACAACCCATTTTCGGGTTCGCCCCTTTCTGACATACCCAACAGGCTCCCGCGCCTTCTTCCACCGTGCGCGTGAGGATGCGGCCCACCAGCAGCATGGACCAACGGTAGGCGTCCAGCACTGCCTCGCGCTGAGACCGCCGGTCTCAATAGGTCAACGTGCGGGGGGGGGTCCCTAAAAGCAGATTCCTCTACAAAAGGTTGGTTTTTCGGATGTTGATCTGCAGGTAATAACTGTATTGATTGGTATTGGGATCCTGATGACCGATTTAGCAGGCCCGCGAAGGACTCTCACCGTTTGACGTAGCATACTGTCTGGGATTGAGAGGGCTTTCTCCCCAATGGCAAGATCTTCATTTTCAGTTGGAGGTTCGTTGGTATCACAAGTGAGTGCCTTTTTGTGCGAGGGGAAGAGCAGGGTAAACTGACACCCTGTGGGGTGTCGACATCCTAAATTTTAGACAAGCCCAAATGCTAAAACACAAGAAACGAGCCCTGAGTTCCAACTGCACCTGGACTATCTCTAAGCTTGCGCTTAGGATAATATACGAGGTGCGGGCATGTCTGAGGTTCCAAACTCCCAGCCCCGCATGCCTCGTCCTTGGTCACCTTCGCCAGGGCGTCCACCGCCGCCGTCACGAAGGGCGAGAAGAACTCCAAGGGGATGGACATGCCTCAGCCGGCCTCTTCCCACGAATGAAAGAAGCAAAGATCGGAACCAAAACATAAAATAAGCGATTCGATTCCAGGTAGGGCAAAGCAAGACAAGCGGCAAGCGACCAACAAATTAACTAGCAAACCAACAAAGAAGCAAACCATGAGGATTCAACAAATGAGAGGCAAAGCCGGACGGAAGGGCGGACGGACGAAGGAGGGACGGGAAAAAAAGAAGCAAAGAAAGAAAGAAAGAAAGAAAGAAAGAAAGAAAGAAAGAAAGAAAGAAACAAGGAAGGAAGGAAGGAAGGAAGGAAGGAAGGAAGGAAAGGTAAGTAAGTAAGTAAGTAAGTAAGGAAGGAAGGAAGGAAGGAAGGAAGGAAAGCAATGAACTATATAATGAAAACTGCATAAATATATAAAGACGTAAATGAATCAAGAATAAAACAGACAAAGAAACAATTTGACGAAGAGAACATGTCTGGGGAAGGGCCCTTCTGTTGGCGCCCGGTCTGCCGGCCGTTTCCACTACACTAGCCAGCGGGGATCCCAAGCCGCACGGCTGCTTCGCCTGCTTGCTAACTTAGCCAGCTACTGATGTTGCCTCTGCCCAGGCCAAAAATCAAGCTGCTGCTTGGGCAAGGGCCGTGTGGATGTCAGTAGAACACGGAGAACAAAAAAACATGGTGCAATCACCCTGGAAAAAGACACAAACCGCAAACAAAACACAAACGGTTGATCAGGTCGAGGCTCCCACATGCCTCAAGCCGATGATGGGCACCTGCTCAAAGGCCTCCGTTGGGTTGCGGTACATGGTCAAGCTCAGTTCGAGGGTGCGGTCGGCGATGTAGTACCTATGGCGGTTTTCCTTTTAAGCTTCACACTTCTTCCTTTTTTTGGGGGGAGGGGGGGGAGCCAAGCATTTGTCCAATAAGGTGGCCACAAACTGACCGGATTGGCCCAAGCTCCTACACATAGAAGAAAGCTCAGCCCTGTTCTTCGCCTTTAGTCTTGCAGCCCTCACAGCCATCCTAATTCCTCTTGAGGCCCGTGCCCGAATCCCAAAGGGGCCACGAATTGTGTGAAGCCCTTGAAAGGAAAACTCAAAAATGTTGGAATTCACTGGACGGGTACATGCGCGTCTTGGACTGCTTGAAGTACTCCTGGCTCGCCGGAGCAATCTCGAAGAGGTGCTGATGGAGGGTCGTCCTCTCACAGGACGACAGTAGATGGCACAACTTCCTTTCCGTTGGATTCTGTTTACTTTCACGCAACTGTTTCGTCGGTCGGGCCCGCTTGGGTAGCTGCCTCCAGCCCAAAGAAAAGTGTATCAACCAGAATTCTCTCCTGCAGCTTAACCTGGAACCTAAAACAATGTGTTGCCGCCGTTTTTTGCGTCCTACATTAGATCGCAGGAATATATATATATATATATATATATATCAGAGCATCTCCCAGTTTACCGGCCCAGCGACATCACATGAAGAACTGATCGCCACAAGCAACAAGCCCCACAACAGCCCCAACCAACAGCCACGTCGTTTTCAACATTTTAGAGGTGAGCTCCTCCCGAAATAGGATCAATACAAGAGTGCAGGTAAAGCAGTCTCAGAGTCGTTGTAAGGAGAAATCACACCTGTTTTTATTCCTTGCTCACCCACGAGCATCGGATTTTTGTTTGATGCTGTCGTACTGCCGTTTCACCATCACAGTTCACAAAAATGCAAACATGTGCCCAGAGGTGTCCCACATGCAAAGGGACTTACAGTTGTTCTGCCTTTTCAAGAGAACCAACTCAGTGCCCCAACACGGGGAACCTCACAGGGGTTCCATCGAAAAACGTGCATGTGCCCTTTGACTGCCAGTTTTAGGATGGTTGCATACAGAATGCAACATTGTCCCTTGGCGTAGCGGCTTGGGGTAGAAGGCACGCTCTCAGAAATAATCAACCTCCGGTGTCAGAAAGAGAGCTGAAGCAATGATCTTTGTTGTCGTGAAACTGCCAACACTTGCAACTTTCTGCATTGATGAGGAATCCAACAAACCGTACATCACCCCGAAAGGCACATCCCGAAGTGGCCAAACTGGAATCATCTAAGGCTGAACAAGGACCCTGGAGCAACTGCCCCATGGCTCAAATCTGTGGGACCCGCCTCAGCTCTTCCAGCACTTCCTTCGGGCTGGAGGCTAGAAACTCTGCCCACACCGCTTCCTGCTTCTGCGTCTTGCCCTGGCCAAGTTCGGTGTGTGGATTTTGGAGTTGTTGCCATTAAAAGGGGATTCGCAAGGACAACTATATACGGGCCTGCTTTTTGGACCTGTGCTGAAGCCGCATCCTCAAATCTCAAGGCCTCCGATTTCAGGTTCACAGCCCAAAAAGGAAACCACACGGAAATCCACAAAGAAGCGCAACAGGAAACCCCTGGGAAGTTGCACTTTCGGACCTCTGAGAGGGATTTCGGTTTAAGCCTATCCAACGGCCTAAACGGGGGGGGACCTCAGCCTGAGTGTCCCGCAGGCCCCGCCCACCTTTGGGCAACCAATTGCTTGCCAGAAACTGAAGGCGTACATCATTCTATATCCAATGGAAACACCGTGCTTCGCAGTAGGGGATCCCCAATCCTAGTCACAATCCATAGTGACATGCCGCTACAACATTGAACGCGTTGGCATCTGGCACTGGCACTGGCACAGGGACTAAGGAATTATTCAATCCAGCAAATTTCGGAAATAGCCACAACTTGTCATGCAAAGAAGAAACATGTTGCGAATCACCTCAGTAAAGGCCACTCACCATCGTGAGCCCGTTGTACCCCCAGGTGACCTCGCTAGTTGACATGGGCAAAACCGAGACGCGTTCCCGCCTCCATCTCTTTGAGCATCTTCCCCACGTTGTCCCAAAGCCAATCCCAGGCGATCTCATGTTCCTCCCCCCACGTGGGGACGAAGGACTTCAGAGAAGCCATCGCCACCTAACCGCAAAAATCGCAAAGAACCCATGCAGACCGTGCGCCAGCGATCTTCCAAACTCATAATAAGTAAGGAGCTTTGGCCCAAAGCCATGGTCAAAACTCTCAGGGTCATCAGCCTGGTTCCGCAGTTCCGTCAATACGAAGCCTCGTGGTTGAGAAGAGTTCCTATGAAGTGGCACATCACCATGTGTGCCAAACCCAAGCAAGCAAGTTGTTTGACAATGGCCAATATTTAAATTTAGATTACCTCAGCATGCCAAACCATGGCCACTTCCCCCCGATAGGAACTCACATCAATGGTTCACCACCCCGAGAAAAAGGGGTAGTTTGAATAAGGTTCAGCTGGCTGTGAATGCGAACCTCACAAGTTGGACATATATCCCCACGTAAATGACATCCGAAGTGTGACGGTGGATTTTTGGTTTGCCTTTCGCCCCGGGTTAATCCCCCCTCTGCAACAGAGGTTCAACACATTGGCAGTTGGAGGGGAAAGGGTCAAGTTGAATGTTTTTCGTGTCCCTGGGTACGCGCCCCAAACACACACCCTACTACATACCTTCTCACCCTATATAGAATCGGTACCCCCGAGCCGAAAGTAGATGTAGGGATGGGGCACATGCCAGGAGCACGTCATTCTCTGCCTTTGAAAAGCGGAGCGGCAGGGTTGATGGTTTCGCAGGGAAGCTGATGTTTGAACATCTCCGACCCCGAGTCTCCATCCAAAACCTTGTTCAGCCAACATTGTGACACAACCAACGACGATTTGGTGCTCAGTCTCAGATCCAAAATGGACCGACAGTCTTCCCCTCAAAAAGGGGACCTCCGGGTCCGCATTCTTCCACATGTTCCCTCCCAAAGGAGGCTTGGTTCAGGACCTCAGGACCTCAGCCGTATACACGGCCCTGTAACAAATCACATTTTCGGTGATACCAAAGTAGGCCATCCCTAGGACTAATTGATTTTTGCTCACTTCAAAGAGGGGTTCCCCTTTGTATCACAGACACAGGTCCTAAACCCAAGTTTTCCACAGCTCTCCGAGTCGCTGCCCGGAAGTCCGCGAAAGGAATCGGCTCGTGCTTTGCGAGGACCAGCGCCAGCTTCTCGCACTCCTCGCGCAAACGCCCGGTGTTGGCCACGTTCATGGCCTCGATGGCTCAGGGGGGAGCAGCTGCTCTGTGGTCCACCAGGGAAGCAGCAAAACCGCGTTTGGACACTGTTTGAGGACACCTCGATGATTCAAAACAAAACTTAAAAAAAAAACAACAACTCAGGGGATTGAGCTAGAAATCCAGGCCACGCCAGAACGAATTTGAAAGTCGTCAACTTTCCGAAATTCTCAAGCGTTTGTCTTTTGACCCCCTTTCCGCTTGACAGCGCCAAGACCGTACCCAAACCGAAAAAGTCCGCGCACGATGCGCGAGGGCACGGGGCAAGCTGGGGCCAGTCGACAGCAAACTCATCCCGAAGCTGACGGGCTTCTAGCCGTTTCATCCCAACACACGCCTGGTACTGCCGCCCCCATCTTGCTTCCCTTTTCGTTTGAAACGATGACCGCCAGGCTCTTGAAGTGGCCCAACTTCCCAAGGATTACCCTCCCATGGTTGACCGTGCGTCAGTTGGCGGCCTCGCATCTCCACGGGGTGAATTAGTGAATATTGTGCAAATACGAAATACGGTTGCAAGCTGGTGATAGCAAACCACGAAACATGTGCGACAACGATCATGCCCTTGCCGCAAATTGCGGGTGGGGGCTAATGCAGCGCTTGCTGTTGCAAACACGTGTGCAATTACAGCATGATTGCAAACACGTTTGTCATACAATACTCCATGACGAGCCGTGATGAGCTTATCCAACAACAGAACCACTGTTCTCGTCTCGCAACGTTAAGGGGTTGTTGGTAGTGCCTCACTTCCCCAAATGAACTTGTCCAGACAACCGGTTCAACCTTTTGCTGTTCATCACTGACCTTCCCAATTCGCATCAAGACCTTGCTGCGTTGCTTCCCTTTCTCTTGCCACATGCTTAGCTTGCTCGCTCACTTCCATTGTGTCGCCTACTCTTGTCACCTGCCGAAAAAAATAATGTTTCTCTGTTTTATTTATGTTTTAAGTCCCTTAAAAAAGAACAAAAAACATATACGGGGCATGGTTGTGAATAATGCACCTTTCGGTGCTCCAAAGTGGGAATTCCGTGCCTGTGCGACTCTATCACCTTGAAAGGGACTTCCCTTGGTATGAGAGAAAGTGGCAATCCAAAATGCAACGTTCCACAATCATGGCTGGAAAGTGAGCCACAAGTGAAACCGATGGGGATTGCTGGAATTGCACCCCCCCCCCCCGCCCAGCGAACCCCCAAAAAACAACAAACAAACAAGAAACGGAACAAAAAACAAACACACAAGCATATGGCGGAAATGCCCTAACCCCCCGCCCACGCACCCCCCGCCCCCAACAAACAAACTAAAACACTAAACTGACACAAAAACAACTACAACAAGCACGCAAACACGGAGCAAAATCAAGTCGGGGGGCGATGTCGTGAAGCTGGTGCAAGATCAGGTCCATCCAGGGCTTGCTGGTTGCGAAGCCCATGATGGCCGTATTGAACTCGAAGAGGCCCTTAGCCATTTTGGTTGGCTAGCACCTTCCTTGCGAACCCTCAGCGTATTGATTCCAGTCAAACACCATAATATAAAACAACAATATGCGATTCGCCGAGTCCTTCGTGTTGATCCATGCCTTTTATCTGGGGCGCGCGGGTAGGGGGGGGGGGGGGGGCAGCAGGGGGTGGGGTGGTGGTGGCTGAATCCAAGCTGCCTGAAAGGTGGTGGGCACCTCGTTGTCCTCAGGCCCAAGCTGAACTGTGAGTCACAAGCCGGGAAATACTGACGACAGCCGCGCCAGGCAACAGTTTCCAGGTGGTTCATCCCATTCATAGAGTTTCATCGAAACCCCAGGATTTCGCAGAAGTTCTTCGACTTGGTTCTGGCCTCTAGTTTGGGGTTTTTGGCTCATGCCGTACTGCAGCTTGTTTTGCACTTGGCCATTGAAAAGGACTTGGAACTCGAGCACCCATAGAGTAATCTGGAGAAACCTCTGTTTTCGCGTCCCTTAGAACCTCATCCATAACATTTCTACCATTTGTAGTCGAAGTCTGGCATACCTACGAGAGGAATATTCATTCTTTCAGGGAGGCTTCAAATACTACGTAATCATACGGTGCTTGAAAAAGGATCACATGTCGGGAAGCATTCATGAATTCACAAATTGGATGTAAGACTGAGGAAGTAGGGACCTTTCAGGGGCAAGCTCGTCCTGGGAAATGAAGGAAACCAGCCAGACTCTGGGATCACACCCAATTTTGCGAAACACCAAAAATGGCATGTGTCCACGTAGGGGGACCCAAAAAAGTGTTGTTTTCCTTTGGCTGCCCTTGAAACCGAGGTAAAATGGGTGCGCGCACAAACATGCTCTAATGAAAAAGAGAGGCACCCTTTGTGGGTGGTTGCTTTCACAGGGAACCCCCTCAGGCAAAAAGGAAGAACGGCACCCAGTGGTGCCTGGAAATGTTCGAACCTGCCTGCCTCGTTGTCCTCCTTCTCAAGCTGAACATTGCTCGCGCTCGCGCTTGTTGGGCTTGTAGGCCGCCTTTCGTCGGCTGGTGCCTCTTCATCCGGGCTGGACGTCCTCGCCATGTCCGTCTCCTCACGTTGATTGACACTTGTTCAAATTTGTGTACAACTAAAACGGCCTCTTTCCGAAAGGCAATTAAGTGAGCTCACAGCCCTTTTGTCGGGCTGTGATTTTCATGCAGTGTTCAGGACATGACACCGCCTTTGAAACCAGCGCTGTGGGAAACTACCTTCGCCTACCTTTGAGCCACTGGGAAGCTTGTTGGCAGGAAACAGTGGGGTGTTTCCAGAAATAGCGGTCCCTTTTGGCCGGCGTTTCAAGGGGTACAATCATAACTGTTTCTGGAACTGTTAGGAGAGATGTAAGCTGCGCATCCTTCTTGGCGCAGGCCGTCTGCCAAGTGGAGTGGATGAGCTCCACCCGCGACACATACTCCCGGGCCACGTAAATGCCTCACTCGCTCGGTTTCCCATGATTCAAGGAAAATGAAGGACGAAACAAATGTCATCCATGAAATATGCGTGCGGCTTCATTTTTTACGCCTCCACCCCAATGCACCCAAGGCGTTTCTATTTGGCGCCGTCCGACAAAACCGGGGGATTTCCAATGGCCAGGGCAGTCCGGGCTGCAGGCGGCCCCCGCGTGGTTGATGAGGCGTGCGAGGCCATACCTGGCCTTGGCCGTGAAGCTTTCCAGTTCCGCGTCCAGCAGGTCGATGATGGCGTCCCGGAAGGTGCCCACGCGCCTAGGACCAAGGCGACGAGTGGATGCTTTGCACTCGGGGCCCCTTCGGCTGAAAGATGCGTTTGTTTCAGTTGGGGTGCTTCGAAAGGGGTTGGGGGGTGGGGGGACACGACTTCAAGAGACATTCAGCACAAGGACAAGAACAACGGATTGATTTTTTTTGGGGGGGGGGGGTTGTTTGGTGGTCCGGGGCGCTGTTGCGAGATGGCCAACTCCAAGTGCCTGAAGCCCAACATTCCCACGGAGCTCCGAAGCGCCTCTTTGCTGTCCGCGTCCTTGATCAGCATGGTAAGGCCCTGAGGAACGGATTTACACGGGGTTGCTTCCAAAATGCGAGCACGAGAACCATCAGGCATGAGGATTCATCATCCATGTTGAATATAATCCATATAAGCAAGGAGGATAATGGGAGGCAACGCGAACCCATTCAAGAGACAAAATTACAGTGATCACTTGTGGAGGAGGAGCACCACTTTCCATTTGCCAAGTTTATGATCCAACACCGATGGCTCAACATCCGGGGGATTCAACAAACACACACACAAACATACACAGCTCCCCACTTCTCCACACAAGCTTGAACTTGACATTCAAAAATCGTGGTCAAGATTGGAGGTCGAAAAGCTTTGCTTTCAGGCAAGGTCGCCTGAAGGAACCTCACGGCCATGATGGCGCGGGGTATTTTGAACAAAGACTGCAGGCTTGGCGAGGAGTCGAAAATGGCTGCGTAGATGGCCTCGCCGCAGGCCACGCCGCTGTCGTAGAGCCCCAGGAACTCTTCCCAGGCCTGCCTGGTAGCTGCCACCACATCCCGAGGTAAAGCCAACTCCTGCAGCTCGCTATCATTGACCTCGGTGGGAACGTCCTCGAAAATTTCATCCGTATCATTTGCGGTCATAGGCCGGGCATGTTGCCCGCGCCCTCCAGCAAAACACCTAGAATGTTTGCCGAGATTTGGGCCGCTCACGCTTGCGTCGCAAACAATTCACATCCGCACATCCACACGCACAATGAGGCACAAGTAGCGCCTCCCACAAGCAAAGAATTCCAACCTGACCAATTTATAAGACCGCACTAATGGCCTTGAAACATCCTCACTGGTTCACATCTGTGAGCCCAAAAGTCAACCTCTATCCCATGCCATGTCCTCTTGAACAGTGAGCAGCGGCTTGAATGACCTGTTCCCGAGAAGGGCATGGGGACAATCGGTTGGATGCCCTGGTTTTGTGGGTGTGGTTCCATGCCCAACCCAACAGCTCCAATCATATTGCCAGCGTCCAAAAAAACAACATCCGTCAACTCAATTTAGAGACACCGCAAACAGCGCCTAATGCGCAGAAGCGGCTGTTGCTTACTCGCCCCCAAAAGGGAACACCAGACTCCACCACAAACACAATGCTGGCCTGCTAAAAGATACCAAAGGACGGACAACCCAACCCCCCCCTTCCCCGAGAAACCACGGACTGCCTCCAGTTGTCTGAGAGAATGGTCATCCTGCCCTCCGCCGCAAGCAAGCCATGGAGCCTAAGAGCCCGGTTGGTTGTCCAAGGCTCTCGGGCGCGGTTGGCAGTTGAGGGGGGCCCTTGGACAGCCCCAGAAAAGATCCCGAAACTCAGCTATGCGAGAATGGCGAGCGCCAGTACATCATGGGATTTGCCTTTTATATAGATACATATACAACCACAAAGGCATACCCCAATGAATAAGCAATATACATGCGTGTCCACAAAATCCCTCGGAAAAACAATCGACATGCGGTGGAAAACATTGGAAAACCATCACGCGCCAAAAGGTGAAACGGTTGGCTTTCCAAAGCGAGATTTGAGGAAATGTGGTGATCTGAAGCCTTTCAAGTTGATTTTCTCCAGTGGCAATGTGAAAATAGGGCACCTGCGTTTGTACGTGATGTTTAGAGGTAAGCCAGCTCAAAACCATCAACACGCACCTGGGTTCTGTTGGGGTGTTCCCCCCGCTCCCCAAAAGTCATGGGGCGACTTGCCAAATGTTCCGGCGCGGCGCTGTTCGAAGAACTCGGCGGTGAGCAACTCGTTCCTGGCCTCCGCCTCATGACCTGCCGGGCAAGCGCCATGCCGAGCCTTTGGGCTGATGGTGTCCACTACCTCAACATCGAGGGCACATTTCCTCTTGTCACTCAGTGGATTTTTGGGGTAGCGAGATTGGGGAAGCTAGTTTATCACATAGGACTTGACTTGTTCATTTCTCAGGGCATTTCTGTTGTAAGGGAGCCGAGGGAAACAGAAAGAATGATGCCACTGACCAACTGGAGTAAGGAGTTGCCCTTGGACCCGCGAAAGCGAACACACTCGTGGATAGCTCCTTTTCTCCTTTTTGTTTTTGGGTTTCGGGGGGGAGCAACTAACATTCAGGGGCAAAAAATGGGATACACGATTTTGAGAGTGTCACGTATACGGACCAAATTGTTGCGGCCCACCTTTCAACTTTCTGCTTGTGCCTCCTGAAAGCGGGAGTGTCAATGCGGGAAGCTAAATGGAATGATCCTATGGCTTAAACGTCTCCGGAGGCTCTACTCATACATCGCGCCCTGGTGGTGGGGGGTGAAGGCACCAAAGGAAACTTTATTCCCCTACAAATGAACACGAAACCCCAAAAAGTGGGCCCCCCAAAAAAGGAGGTTCCTCTCTTAAAGCTTTTGTTTCAGGGCCTTTGGGTTCCAGGTGAATCTGTGGGGAGCTGGTGAACGTCACTGGATCCGAAGTCGATGGCCTGAGAAGTGGGGAGGCTCCGGGAAGTTGATGAAGATGTGAGACCTCGGACATGCAACGAATTCACATCCCCAAATCGGCGCCTATGATCGGCCTCTCAAAAAGTGAAGTGACCATAAAGACGTAAGGCGTAGAGTCAATGAACGGCTCCTTGCTTGCCTCACGAAGATTCTGCGACCCCTCTAACATGGATTTGCCTGCCCACTGCATCAAGCATGCCAGGGCCGAAAACACCTCTTTGGGGCCCTGCTGTCGAACGTTGGGCTGGTCCAAAACAAGGTGTCTGATCTAATTTTGACAGCAGCCTTCCATATGCGAATTGTCGCTTTCATCCTTTTTCTGCTTGCCAGCCAAACTACTACACACAAACGCGCATGCCTACAAACCAATTGTCTCATGTGGCGTCGCCGGGCTTTGTCAATCCAAAAGAAACGTAAAACGGAAAAAAGAAGGCAACGCAGCAACAAAATCAGGAAAGCAGCCCGTCATAAACGCGCTTGGTGGGCCGGCAGTCTTGGGTGCCCAAGCACAGGTCCCCAATTATGTAAATTCCTCTTGCACAATGCGCCCTGTGACAAGGATGAGCATGAGTTTGCAAAAAAAAGAGGTGCCACCCCCAATCCCATTAGTCCCGACCATAGAAATGATCAAGCAGTCAAAAGTGTGATGTGTTTCTGAGGGTGCCACTTTTGTATTGTCTGTTTCGGGGGAGCCCAAACCCACTTGTTTGTGAGGGTTCCCCCGTTTTAACAAACACCCAACTCGGCTTCGGCCCCCTTTTGGGCCTCGGGTTTCATGTTGGGAGGTCCAGCGTCGGCCCCTTCATCGAGTGGCACAGACCCGGGTGGCAGGAAGGGCACGACCCGCGCTGCGTCGCCCCTGATGAGGCAAAGGTTCTGCACCTGGATGGCTTTCCGCTGAATCTCCGGCTCAATGGGCGATTTGTTTGGGGGGAAGCCCGGTATGAGGATTGTTTCAAAGGGAAACCTAAAGACATACACCACGCGGGGCCTGTTTATTTGGGGAGACCCCCTTTCGTTTTGAGTTATAACATGTACTCAAGCTAGCTCGAAGCATGGGATGCGGGCCGACATAACGCATCTGCAACACATTTTGGTCGTATTGAAAGCCAATGAACCAATCGACACATGTCCTTCATGCCGGCATGCTCAAACAATCTGTGCCAGCCACTGCCACGGCCACAACTCCTCACGGGGTGCGATTTCAGTTGTCCTAATGGCTGCCTGAAGATTAGGTTCCTCTTCATCGAAGTGGCCACCCTGTGTAGCTACCAGTGAGTTGTCAACGAAGAGGTCCTATACGCAGAGCCGCGTGGGCACAATTTGCATGTTGGGGTTGTTCAAGAAACAAGCTCCTGGAAACGGCCCTTTCGCCGGCCTTTCGCGGTCCTTTCGCGGCCCCATGTTTTCCTTTCGCGGTGACAAACCAGTCCTGAAAAACTTGTTTCCGAGCCCAAACGAGGGTTCTACCATGTATTCATTATGTTTCAAGTCCTTTCGCGTTCCTTTCGCCGGCCTTTCGCGATGCAGTGTTTTCCTTTCGCGCTAGACCTTCAGAACCTCCCTTTACTTAATTTTAAGACTGGCAATTTAGAACGATATGACAATGCAGCCAAGTTGTCACCGGTATCTCTTGGGTGGTGATGCTGCGGACGCTGTGTGCAGCTAATTGCGATTGATGCTGACCCACACCTGTTTGTGCAGTGGTTGTCAAAGGGTCCACGCCTCGCCTGGTGTACAACAGAAAAATTTGACTTGAGACGAGGCCTGTCCTTTTGCCAAGCTTGTCTCTTTCCCTGGTAAGGCCATTGGTTAAGGTCCGAAGTGGAACCCGCGCTGTTTCGCCGCAAGACGCTCACCCGCTCTCTACCACCTTGAGGATACGGGTTCGAAGCCCAAACCGGGGTTCAGTCCCCAGAGCGTGGGGTTAGCCAGTGCATTGGGCTGCACCTCGCCTCTTCGAAGACCATTCCTCGGGCAGTTCTGAGGCGCCATGCCCGATCCAGCGTCACTTTTGGAATGGGGTTGCAGGGTGTCCCAATTTAGTCTCCCAATTCTTTTTCGGGGAAAAGACTGGAACTCTCAAAAGCTAGCCAGCTTGTTCGACCCATGGTTGCCAAGACCAAGATATTATTGAGAATAGCAACCTTGAACGCACACCCAACAATCCAAAAAGTCATTAAGACCCGAGCTTGGGCCAGGACCCAGAATGACAAACCACGGGAGAATCAAGCCTTTAATCAGTTCCCCCTCCTCACCCGAAGATCCGAAGATTGGGAATACAATTCCGAAGCCGGCCAGCCCCCTAAATCGCTCAAGCAAGGGGAACTCAGGTTTTGTGACCGATGGAATTCCATGGGCCTCACACCCCCATTGCGCAGCACATCTTTTCGGGCCGATCGCTCGCACCGCCAACTTGCTCGTCTTTGCTTCGTGGATGTGCAGCGGCAGATACGCAGCCCTACTGGACTGCCGTGAGCTCCAGCATGCGTGCCAGGACAGTGTAGTTCCTTGCGCCAACAGTTTCTCATGGAACGAAAGGACCCGCCTTTCGATTTCGAAGGCGTATATGGCATATCTTTAAAAAAACTGGAAACACATCTTTTAAACTGAGGAGTACACACCGCTGGGCAACTGGCGGTCCTTTCCAGGGCAGGGACCAGGGCCTCCCCCTTGCTGCGCTCCCACCAGATCGCTGTGCCGTTCTGCCAGTAGTCCTGCAAGATCTCCCACAAGGGGGCCCGCATCCGGTATCGCCACATGTCCACCTTGACAAACTTGGGATTGCGGCGCTCGCCTTGTGGGCCCTCGGGGAAGTATGCCAAACCAGTGGCCACCTCTGGGGCCAGCAGGCCAATTGTGCCAGCGTCGCCATCGAGGATTTTGGCCAAAAAGGCCCACATCCATGTCTCCCTGTTCTGCAGATACGCCTGGTGAGGCTTGAATCCCAAAAACCAAATATTCCAATCCAGGCGGTAGTGGTAGGGCGCACACGTGCAGGGCCTCCGATCCACCCTGCCCGGCTTGCAGGGGAACTCTAGCTCGACCCATTTCTTCCGGTCATGGGACACAGACACGATGGCCTCGTAGCGCTCCTGGCCCACGTTGCCGAAAGCGCCATAGGTGTTCACCAGCCGGAAGGCACCAAATGAGCCTCATGCAAGCAACCAGCAACCAAATGTGAACCAAAACATCCAACATACTAAACCAAACGCTTTTGCCAAGCAAAGTTGAGAGGCGGGTGAGCGAAAGCCAGCCAGCCCAACAACGACATTTACAACGCAGGGGTTGCCAAAAAAAAGATAATAACAATGACAACCTTAAATGAAGTCATTACGGCCTAAACTTGCACCAGGTCTTGATGAGATTGAGTCTCCGGCTCGTATATATTAATATGCTCGTATGCGAAGAGCAGGCCAAAGGGAAATCGAACCCATCCCGGAGGGGAGAGGGCCGAAGCAAAGATCTGTTCTTGCGATTCAGGCATTTTGAGACCCCGCCCTGGACCCTGATAAATCAAGGCATTGTCGGAAGATCAGCCGCTGGTAACGTCCAGGACCTCTTCGTGCAATCCATTGAGCTGAAGGGCTGTTCATCTTTTGACGGCCCTCCATCTGCAGCAGATTCTTGGCTACCGGCAGGGACAGGTACGCAATGGTCAGCACAAGGGCCACATCCACCAGGACACGAACGAACAAAATCCCATGGGCGGCCCTTGGCTTGGCCAGGCCCAGCCGGAGCCCCAGGGGCTTAAGGAAACTGCGCAAGCAGGCGTCGTCCAGGCAGGCGATGGCCGGGATGATGGTCAGGTGGTTCAGGAAGGAGAGGTTCCCTGGCGCGACCAGAAACGGACAAGCCCACAAGGACAAAGGCCAGAACAAACAACGTGCGCTCCCCCATCCTGTTGGGACGAGCTTTGATTCGGAGAATGCCAGGCACTTGAAGGGATGATGCTCTCCATTTCTCCCTTGCCAAGCCCATCGCAAGCTGACAGCAGCCCAATTCTGGCCCTGACCCAGGCTCAAAGGTGGCCGAGAGCTGCAAGTCACCACCCAGATCCCCACCCCTAACTGACCTGGACCTTCCATTGATACTTTTTTTTTGCTCGCTTTTTTTCTGCTCGAACACAGAGTTTGTGCCCGAGTCTTCAATTTCTGCCCGAGCAATGAAAAAGTGCTCGAGGTTTATATGTTCAATCGAGCATTTTTTCAAATTTGCGCTCGTTTGCGGGTTTTTTGCGCTCGTTTTACACCATTTCTGCTCGAGTAGGTCATGTGAGGACCTGACACCCGGCATGCTTCCAACAACTGCTCGAGGTCCAAAAAAGAGGACAAGCCAAGAAAACAAGGTACGAATTGCAAAAACCAGCCGATTGGCAGGGGAGGCAAACATTTCAGGTGCGTTTGAAGGTCCAGGAACTGGGAATCCTCCGTCCCCGCCTTGGTTTTCGCATGACCTTCCAGTTACTGAGAATCGGAGATAAACAAGAGCCCCCAGCTCATGTGGAGCCCCCCCCTTCTCGACACCAATGTGGGAAGCGGATATTGGCCTGACACCGCGATGTTCAGCATGAAGATCGCCTGCACCAGCCCGCCGAGGCGCCGCAGGTGCCGCAAAGGCCCAAACCCGGGGATCAGCACTAACCAGACCTCGGGAAGTCCAGTCGCAACGCGAGCTCGGCCAAGGTGAAAACCCTGCGGACAACAACTTGTGCGAAGTGCAAGTCACAATGTATACTTTGGCAGCGCCTACTCAAAAATCGTAACTCTTCACCGCGGGAATTGGTTGGATTCGGCACGACATCTAATGAGTTGGCGATCGGTTTGGGTATCGGTTCCGGCCCCGCACCTCTCTCATTCCGAATTAACCTTGAACTGCTATATAGGCTTCGGGATCAAGATGCTGGCATTGGAAGTTGGGATCGTGTTCAACTGCATCTATGTTCGTGCCAATATTTATTGGAAGGGTGGGGGAGTCACCAACTCCATGGCCGCTCGCGAGACGGAAAATGGAACTGGCAGCGATTTCTGGGATATAGGGTGTGTGTGTGTGTGTGTGCCAAGGGCATGCCTCTGCTGCGCAGTCTGCAAAGTGAGCTGCTGATTTGCGCATTGCAATGAATCCCCGGGCCCCTTAAGATTGCCCAACAAAGTCGAACCTTCTCCTTTCCACTGAGGTGACATCCCCGAAAGCAACAACACAGGGAGCTTGGCAAGTGAGTATGCGTCTTTGCAGCTGTTCTCGCTTTGAACCGCCCCTGATATGAGCACTCTTGCAAACAGAACCACAATGACTTAAGCCTCTTTAGCAGTTCTGTGCCTTCGCGAAGCAACTTTCCAAAGCCTCCCATGATCAGATTCCAACACATGCAATCATCAAAGGATCCCCTAAGCAAAGGGCCTGCATCGTGTGTGCTCGTGATGCCCCCCGGTGCGCTCGCAACAAAAATGGCAGATCAATTCGGTCACCTGCCAAGGAGGACAGCAAAAGGCAAAGGTTACAACTTAAACTGAGCTAAGCAAACTTCACAAACCTCTGAATTGGTACATCGCTGAGTCTCTGCTCATGGAAATGCACAAGGGGGTTGAAAGACCTGTGTTATCTTGCAAGGCCCACTTGTCCCATTCTATGATGGAATGGGTGCTGGGAGTGTTCAGTGGTTTGTATGTTGGATGGCCGGCCTAATTGGGGGAGGGTCTCGTTGAGCCGACATTTGGCCGCTAAGCATTGGACCCAAAATCTAAAAACATGCTGTGCATTCACAAGATCGTGCATCCATAGTATGCTTCTACAAGGTTCATTCTCCGACCACTGTGATTCCTTAGTGGGAACCCGCAAGTTCAGGGGCGCAGGCTCTCTTCGGATTGACGCGGTCTTCCCAACAAGTTTTTGTCGGTTGGGGAGAGCATCTCGTCACCAAAGTTGCCCATTGCCCTTTTTGAGGGGCTATTAAGGGGGGCTTTCTGGGGCCCCCGGCCGCGTAGAGCTGCACAAAGATGTCCAGGTCCACGCCCCTGGACAACGCATCCTGGCAGAGGGGGGGGCCAAAATGTGGCCCCCCCCCCACTTGCCAACAACCCAGCGACAAAACGGTGATGCGATCAGCACAAAGAAGGTGCCAAAACAAAAAAGGGGGTGAGAATGTTCGGCCAGGGCATGCTTGGCTCGAGTGCACTTCAAAGTCGCTTCCACGTGGGAGGCAATGAGGGCATGGCTCTGAGGTGCCCTGAAAACAAATGCATGGAGGCTTTTGCCCCAGTTTGACACACACACACACACCCTCCCAGGCCGGATCAAGCTTGAAATATCAATGGGACCCTGCGGCCCACCTGGCTTTAGGGGGCAACCCCCTAGGAACCTCTTACCTTCTGAGAAGGGATTCCAGAACACAAGCAAACGGAGAATTCCGTTGGAAAGTTCAAAAACGTGCTGCGGACAATCTGCGGACAACCTGCGGACAAGCATTATTATGGCTGTGCCCGTAATTATGGCAAAGGCAAAATCACGCGGCATGAAGCTGATTGATCCAGCTGCTCTGTGGGAGCCTTTCCTTCTGGGTGTTTGGGGATAAGGTGTGAGAGGGTCCAAATGTCTCTCCTGATCGCTGGCTTCAGCCGGGTCCTTGGGGAGGAAGTGCCACAAGAAGGCCAGGGGCGAGGGGTTGGGCTGCGTCTCGAAGTGGTACCTTGGCATCCGACAAAAATCAGGGCTCCCAGGACCTCAGTTGCTCCCCCGATAAGCTTCCTGGGAGCAGCAAGGCAAACGGGAGACGATCTTAGGATGTTGTATTGAAATCCAAACCTGTGGTGTGACTTCCGTAGAATGTGAGCTGATGCCACCTCACGGCGAGTTGGCTCCCTGCAACCGGTCGAAAGGCCTCTCTTGCCAAATGATCGAATTGTGGCGAGGGCTGGCGAAGAAGAAACAAAGAAGAACTGTGGCTATGGAATAGCTTCAAGATCTCAGTGTGGATGTTTCAGTGATCAATGCAAGGAACGGGGCCCTCAAGCACGTGCTCAACCTCGTAAGTACTTCCCGGTCAATCCCTCCGCGCCTCATAGCAAGTGGTGCCATGACATGCATCGATGATGTCTTGTTTTCCTCTACAATGCTACGGGGCAGGTTGTCTTTGGTTCTCTTAAAGATTCATAGGGAGGACTTCCAAGAAGACTGGGAAGTAATCCAATTCGCAAAGCTGTAGCCAACTAACCCGCAGTAGCAGCTTGCGCGCAACTATGCGTCAAACGCATCTTGCCGCTCTACTCCCTTAAGCATTAGTCGAACACTTCTGCCATGCGCAGCCTGATCGCCCAGTTTCTGCAGCTGAACAAACTGTCTGCTCCAAACAGGTCCTCACGTGAGCCTTGCTTCCGACAGCTGCGAGTCCGGCGAGCACCGACTCAAAGCGCCGGCCGAGGCCCGCGCCACAGGCAGGTCCGGTCCGTCCAGCAGCTGGAGCCCCTCACCTCACTGGGATTTTTTCACAAGGGGGTTCAAGGCTCCAAAGGGAATGAGAAGAAGGAGGTATTTGTTTTTGGGGTTGAGAAGGTGTTAAGTGGAACCTAGCCTTTCGAGGGTTCTTCATGGGCGTTTCAAAACGGGGGATCCGAATCGAATGATCCGTTTTTTGATTTTTTTTCCCGTGGTGGGGAGTCTACAACACAAGTGGAAACCCCAACGTCTCACACAAGAGGCAACCAGCAGGGTGCGGGGGGGGACGGAAAGTCGCCCACGGATTGATACGCCGGGCGTGCACAAAGCGCAGTTGGTTCTTGTGCACAATGCGTTACTTCTCGGCATGGGACTCACCCCAATCCAAATCAACCAGTGTTCCAGTTGCATAAAGCGCCCCCAAAACTCCCGGTCATATGAACATTGATGGGCCATAGAGGCTAGAGATTGGCAAAGGGCACTTTCGGAAAAGGGCGCCTGACCAACAAGGGTTGCATACGACACAGAACTCCCCCAGCTCCATAAGGTTAAGTAGCCCAACAAACGAAACATCAGGCCCAACAAAACACCAATTGTTGAGGGTCTGTGGGAATGTACCTGGACGCGGGGTCCATGATGGACGTGTTCTTCAAACATCGCGTACCCAAAGGAAACTTTGTTTTGCAATCTCATGAGCCTGGAAGATTTCACAAGTCACGCCTCCGGTGCCTGGCTTGGACTTGTGTATACTTAACATTTATATACGTATATATATATATACATGTATGTGCGCACCACACACAACACCGGAAAACCACAATGTTCGAGAGGTCGCCCTATTTTTGCATACATCCGACTGCCTCTCTCTGGGGCCTCTGACCTTGATGAGCCCCGCGCCCACGGAGATGCGGAAGCTCAGCCAGCGCAAGAGCCACAGCACCCCCAGGGAGGGCTCCGAAGACCTGCGGAGTTCGTCTCGTTGCCCAACACGATTCGAACCAAACGGGTTGGATGCTACACAATGCTACAATCAGAACTTGCTTGGCCTGCACCAAAAAACAGCACATGTTCAAAGGCTTACCAAGCCAATTTGGAGACAAATGCTTGGCAAATGGCCACGAAACCCATGCGAGGGTTGTGGGGGATGTATCGAGGGATGCCGATGAGAAAAAAGGCCCCAAACTGCCCATGGAGGTTGGAACCATCCCCTCATTCCCGCGTGGCGCGAAATTGGAAAACGAAAAACACAACTACGCGCCGGTGTATCTCAAATTAGGCAGTTTCCTTAAAGCCCAGCAGGATCCAACCAAAATTTGAGAAAACAAAACACTTCCTCCGTGTGCCAAAGCGGCAGGCTGAAGGGCGAGCACAGGAAGATGGCCAGGAAGCCCGTCTCCAAGAGCTGGCTCTCCCAGCCGTAGGCGTACCAGGCCTTGGACTGGTTTGCTCCCTGCCCGTTAGCGGGGAAATCGTCTTTTTACGAAAGGCCCTACGGGCCGCCAATGGGCCAAGGTGCAGTGCCCGAGGCGGAGGTCACGATGGAGAAGTAAAGCAGCCACAGCGCCCCACAAATCCTGGGATGCAGCTAGGGTTTGGGGCGTGCTCTGCATCCAAAAAATTGAGAAAAGGTGTTTGCACTTGCGAGACTGGTGGCGATCACTGGCAGGCAAACTTTAAAGGAAACACATCCATTTGAGCGGTTCCCCCATGTCGACCCAAGCCCCCGCAAAGGGGTTCCACATGGTTCCGCCCTCGTCAAGGCAAGACAAAACAGAAACACAAAAGAAGCAACCGAAAGCCAACAGCCGAGCCACAGCGAAGAGAAGACCCCGCACACCAGCGCGAGGCCGCAGGTGAGGCCGAGCCATGCCACCAGCTGCAGCGTGTCCTTGGTGGTTTGGCATGTCCGAAACCCGCGAAAGGTAAAGGGCGAAACAATTAATTACCCACATTTGTGTCCCAGGGTTATGAGGTAACTTGGCTTTAAGGTAGCTCACAAACCCATTCTAACTAACTAGTTGGGCCCAGTTGCCCGAGAAGAAGGGCACCTTTTTGGAGAAGCACATTCCCCAGTTCCAACCAATCAGTGATGCGAAAGATAGAGAAAGGAGCGCCTTGTCAGGTTGACCATGTTCTTCCCTGAGAAGCCACCAAACAAATCAACAGGCATTCAAAACCCTCCGAAACGTATGGGGCGGCCGCGCTGGCATCCCTGCCGTTGCTGTTTTGATGTCTTGGTAGGGTGGATTGACTGGATCTGTGATCTTTCAGTCTTGCTCCGTTGTGGGAAACGCGAAAGCGAGTCCCTTTCAGTGATACCAAAGTGGGATTCCCTTTCCATGGCGGCTTGATCACTTAGGGATACCCTTGGCAAAAGAGGCTGGCTTTCCCCAACACCCCCTCCAATTTCCCACGGCCACGTGTTTTTTGATGGGCACTAGTACCCACCAAAAAAAACGCTGGCGGAGTGAAACTGGAGCGTCGCTGAGTCAAGGCGCCAATGACGGTCCATTGAGCCAGCTGCACAGCACATTACGTTGGTCCCCCAAAGCCGTTCTGCTGCAGATCGCGAGTTTCTGTGTTCCATGTCAATCTGCGGGGGGTAGGGCCAAACCCAATATTGCGGATCAGTTGGCGCACATTGGCAGTCAAGAGTCATCATTCAGCGGCACGAACCAGAACAGGCTCGGAGCAGTTAGGAAGCCTGGCGTTCCGGATCAAGCGTGAAGATGCTGCGCAGGGCGTAGTGTCAAGAGTGTGGTAAGTAGGGCACGGCCGATAGAGGGTGTGTGCCCTGCATGCGGTGAATGATTCTGCAAATTCTACAGCGATTCCAACACCTGAAATGAAGAATCCCGAAGCAAAGGACTCACATCATGCTGAGCTCGTTTTACACCGGTCACCATAGTACACGCACATCTGAGCCCGCACTGCCAGAAACGTACAAGCCTCACAAGAAACAAACCTGCATGGGCTAGTGGCTTGACTCATGTCGGACCACTTGCAAGCAGTCTCAGCCACTGCTCGCTGTAAGCAATCCTACATGTTGGGAACAAAACATGTCCCCTGCAATCCAGCCTGGTTTTCTTGCGACTTCCCTGAAACCCATAGTGAAGACCTCAGTCTTGCTTTCTAGTCTCCACACGCTGCCATTCCCACCCGCACCAAACAAAAAGTAGACAAAATAAACACATATGCATATGTATAAATGTATATGTGTATATACATGCACCCCCCCCAAAAAAAAACAAAACACAAAACGTGCCAGCTGCTTATGTAAGGGAAGTAAGGTCATTTAGATAAATGTTGCGAGAATTGCGCTCATTTTGACCATGTTGGCAGACTTGCACAAATGATTTACTAAGCCTTTGCCACCCATTTGAATAGTAGCTGCTTCTACTTTCTGATACATGTGTGTGCATGTGGCTTTCCTCCTTTAGATTCGTGCTCAATCATTTCATACATCTCCTAAGACATAATGTTTCATACATACATCTCTGAAGTTAATGAAAATGTCAATCAACAACCAAACACTTGCTTTCACAGAAATCGTGATGTTCTCGCGCATGTTTCTGTGATACTGTGTTCATTTCAATGTTGCTTTAGCAAAGTCTTCCTCAATAATGCTATCCTAATTCATATGACTGGGAAACATTTGTGTGAGAGTACCGGCGCCAGGGTATCAACAATAAAGCAACAAATGCCTCTTCTGCTTCGCCTACACATCTTCGATTCCTGATCTCAATTGATATGCAACTCCTCTTCGTCTGACAACTTACTAACCTGTGACAACACCTGCTACGTATCTTCCATCTCTTATCTGAACTCATATGCACATCTGTCAGCTCACAAACTTTGGCCAATACCAAAAATATCGGCTAAAATATGATAGTGGGTTTATTTAATTCATGTTGTAAGAATTTACTTGTCCAATATCCATGTGCTGAACTATCAACTGCATTTACCGCACACAATTCCAAAATCATAATGTGATGCACAACCAAACAATAATGACTGAAAGCAGACGCTTTTCGGCGTTTTAAAGCGCCTTCGGATCTAACGTTCAATATTCTCAGGACTATGGTTCTTGAATCTTGAACGCAGTATGGGGCCCCCAAACCGCTTTAAAGCGGTTTGATGCACTTTTGGAACTAAGATTCAAAATTCAAGATTCCCATCACTGTAGATCTTGAATCTTGAATCCAGTATGCGGCCCCCAAAACGCTTGAAAGCGCTTTCATCCAGGTAGCTCATGGATTCAAGATTCAAGAACAAGAGTCCTGGGATAGGGGTCCCAATCTTGAATCCCCAAGAATGATTTTAAAGCATTTTAGGTGGATAGAGGTGCAGTCAAATTTGCAAATGCAGGCTAATTAGATGGCCAACGTTGGGATCAAATTTGGGGCCTGACAAGGGGGGGTGGAAATCACGTGGGTTTGGGTTTGGGGGGGGGGGGTACCGTATGTATATATATATATATAAGTATATGTAGATGTATACGCGCATGGCAACATATGTAGTACAGCGTGCACAAGTAGAAGAGCATGTCGTTTGACAAGCAGACCCCACACCCCAAAGCGCCTTCCAAGGCGGAGACCTCCCGCTTTTTCTGCTCGAAGACCTGGGCCACCGGCGTGAGGCCATTCTTGCCGATGAGGCCGGGATTTTGGTCCAACGCCACCTGGCATGGCGGCTTGGCCCCTGGGCCAGTTCCACGCGTTTGGCAACGGAACCAAAAGCTCCTCCGCGAAATCCATTTACCAAATCGCTCGCCGAACCGTGGGGATTCCGCGGCAGCCTTAAAGGCCACCAGGTAAATGAACCCCAGCAGGCGCAGTACCACGGACTTGGTGAGCTGGAATGTCTGCAGTTCCGCAGGCGCCCTTTTCGGCCGCTCTTCAGCCTGATAGCCACAGAACCCATGGGCGAAAGCAGAAGGGAGAATTTGGAAGTGCAACCTTTCCTTGAAAATGAGTGTATCCCGGGGAAGGGCTATTTTTTGGGTAGCTTAAAAAGCATGAAGCCGACAGGAAAATTGGGGAACCACTGTGGTTTGGGATCTACCTTTTTCGGTTTCCTTCCATTTGTCTGAGGCATGGTAAGACTTGCGCATTTTGTTGGCTGCCGTATGGTCCAAACTGGGGTCGCCCATACGGTTGTCTACAGCTTTCACGGGTTTCCTACGGTATTTGTTGGGTTTCCTACGGGTGTTGTTGAGCTTCCTGGCCTCCTGAAAGCACGTCATGAATCCCATGATTCCGCAACCTTCATATCCCAAGCACTTGGGGCAGCACATGAACCAAACAAAAATCCTGCAAAATCCAAGAATCGCGCAAGATGAGGCTCCCCCGGATCTCTTCAAACAAGATCAAAAGAGGCAGCCCTTCGCCCTCCCCTCCCCCGAGAAAAAAATGAGCTTTCGCCGCACATGCTCGCTTTTTGGACATGTTGGCCTTGACAAAAGCTTCAGTTTCCCAATGCCGCAGCTTCTGCTCGCAAGGGCACCCTGACATGCCAGGCTCATGGGGGACAACTCTCAACATAACTTTATCTTCGCCTTGATGCTTTTGAGCTTATAACGCACCACGATGCACCATGAGCTGAACAAAATGAAACAAACAGCTTGCGCCCCGCCCAACGCATTGCGCCCCGGCCTCTGTAGCCTCGCTCTCAGCTTCGCCCTTCGCACCCCCGCGGCGCCGCATGGCCAGCGCGGGTGCGCGCCGAGCAAGGCTGTTGGTATCGGAAGCCCGCTAAATTTTGGTGGGCTTCATCACTTTTTAAGTGGTTGTTCCTTCAGGAGCCCTAACCGTTAACCAATACGTGATTTGCGTCACTCGTTGCTCCACGGTGGGCCTTCCCAATGGCTACTTTGTCGGGCAGTCACGACATGCCCAATCCTCAGTTCCTACGAACCGTGGTCCTACCAGAACCTTCTCAAGGAACACCATGGCGTAGCCGCTGGCAAAATGGGATCATGGCGTTGGTCAGATAGTTAATTACAACTGATCTGAAAAGTGTCTGCCCTGAAAAGGCACAACTGCTGCCGGAAATCATGAAAAAGGCAAAGACAATCACAATGAAACAACGTGCTGTACGAATAAACGTGATTCACGAACCTGATCACAGGTGAGCTCTTTTTGACCCCAGGTGAGATCGTAAGTTGCTCAGAATCTAGTTCTGCCAGTTTGCCCGCGCTGGTGGCTGAGCCCATGCTTGCGCCAAAGATGCCTTTCAATGACATGCCAAGGGCGTGTCATTCAGGCATCCCACAAACCATCCCCAAAGCATCCCCGCTACTCCCACGGATTCTCCTGCTGGTAACCACGTGAAAGTCTTTCAGTTTGGTGAGGAGCCATGACTGTTTCCACCAAATCACAACTCCCAGGAAAGAAGAGGTGCCTAATACATTGCACAATTTACGTAAAAGATGGGTTTGTCGTTTCGGGGCGCTAGAAAAAAACCCTTGCTATCATGAGCTTTGAAGCTCTTGGCAGGGTTGAAGGGACACAAAACATCTGGCCTCAGGATGCGAGAACAGCACTCATTGTTTTTAAGCTTGCCGACGGCCACGACATATGAAACACCCACCACGCTTGAGATACAGTGCGGCAAACGTCAATGCCAACGCGCACCTGATCATGGGTCCGCAAGTTCTTATCACCCAACTGGCTTTCGCCAGTTGACTCTGATAACGCCATGCATCCTGGACAATCAACGATTGCTAAGTGATTTCACAGCAAGACATATTGGCCCAGCTTTTGACATGCCTGAAGTTGAGTGAAAGTAGATGGCACACATGGTCCCTGTTGGTGTTATTGTCCCCTGGATGACAGGAAAGGAAGTCTTCCAGGAACCCTGCAACATTCCATTTGAGCATACCCAAACCCTCGCGCTAAAGGTAAGCTTGAGGCTTCTTGAGTAATTGTGCCATCTGCTCTAACCCAGGTGCGCCATCTGCTTTCATCCAGGGTTGTCCATTTGGCATCGTCTCTGAAACAAGTTCGGCACAGCGATGCGTCCATGAGCAAATCTGCACTTTTCGGAGCCCTGTTACAACCAGGTCTGAAAGGGGCCAACCTTTCACGAAGCTGGGGCTCGGCTGAAGATGTTGTGGACGCGGTCGTGGCGGAGCTCCAGAGCGATCCAGTTGGCGACCCCGTGCTCCTCCTTGGCCTGGGCAATGACCTCGAGCGAGCGATAGGAACCATATGGATGATATATGGGGTGTGTGTTTGGAGGGGGCCCTTGTCGGGGTTGGCTTCAGTGAAGCCAAATGCAATGGTTCCCAAGATTGTGATTCAACGGAAGTACAAACTGGCAACTTACTCGGAAACACCCAAAAGAAGGTCCAGCAAAATATGCTGGTTTGTTTAATGTGCTACTGCGCTGCACACAAATCTATCAATATGGCTTCAAATTTAGGGAACCCTCAAACACCAGTGCCATTCCCAAAAGCATTCTAAATCTCCAAGCTGGGAAATAAAAGATAGAATGATGCAGAATGCATTCTGTGTTGGAATTTGATTTGCGTATTCGATACTTCCAACGTCTGCAACAAACTTGAAACGTAATGTAGCTCCTGCCTTGCTGCTTACCATGCTCATGGGTGCAAATCCAGATGTCCGATCTGCCGCGTGGAAGCGGACGAAAAACCAGACGGCCATCCAGTGATATCCAGTCTTCCAAAGTACATGTATCTATCTATCTATATCTATATCACTCGCTATATATATATATATGTTTGTGAATGTGCGTTTCCCTCTTCAAAAGGAGCCTGATGTTTAGGACCAGCAAAGTGGAAGCACGCTGCACCCTGTTCTGGTATGCTTGTTGCAAACCTGCGGTTGGCCTCGCTTCGGCAGACTCACCTTGATACTCCCCGTGCCGAAGCCGGCTTGGGGTCCGGGCCCAGTCCCCATTGCCCGCGCAAATCTCCAGCTTCTGCGGCAGCTTGGCGAGCTCCCTGTGCCCAACAAAGAGAATGACGTTTCAGCGGCCCAGTGACCTTTGGTTCTAGTAATGCAGTCGTTGCTGAAAAACCCTACGCCTTACTACAGCCCCTCCTATACTCAAATTGCCACCGAGGGTTTTGGGCGTTGCTCGGTCTGTCTCAAATGGGGCAACCCCGAGATGGCTAGTTTATGATTGGTTGGTTTCCTTTTCGGGCAACCTCACAAAAACACCGCTTTCGGCGTGAATCTTACTTGGGGACCTTATTTAGATGGGAGTTTATATCCTCCAACCAAATTTGCAGCCCCCCCCCCCAAACAAAAAGAAGAATAATAATCAGCATAATAAATAATCAACATAAAGAACAACATTGCCGTTTGAGGCTGTTCCGCCGCGAATATTGCATGGGAGACTCCGTGGGCTGGTGGTATCCCCAACAGCCCCGCAGAACATGCTGGAACCCTCCGGAATCCTCCCTGAAAGCCGCCCCAAACCACCCCAAAGCCTGTCAGGGCAGAGAACTCATGGCACATGCACAAACCTCCAACAAGAAGCCCCTGCTGAATCCTATTGTCAAGACACCCCGTATTTACATAGAACCAGGCGCCAGCTTTCCTCCTGCCTGCCCCACGTCCGGCCAATCCGCATGCGCTGGCCCTTGAAGCAGCGCTGCAGCGCGGAGAGCACCTCATCCCGGCCTGGAACGAGCGAGGAAGGCGGCATCGCTTCAACCTGTGATCTCAGCGGGAACGGACCCCAAACTGGGTGGTACGTATTCTTTTGGTTGGGTCGTCATTCGGCACAAATCTGAGAGGACCTCATTGCGCAAGGAGCGTCCCTTTTTTTAGGACGGTTCAAAAATTGCCTTTCAGCGCAACGTGAATTCAAACAAGTTGCACCCAGCAACTAGCTTTTGAAGGGAAAGCAAACAAACCCAGCCACTCTGGGGTGTTCAACAACTACCAACGAAAAACAAATTGCGAAAACCGCTTTAAATCAGGTTTAACCTGGGACAATATGGAATAAAACCAATACTGAGGCAGTCTCTGGGGCTTCCTGATTTTAAGATAAACTCCACGAACTCTGTCACCAATTGCACAAAAGCGCGGCCCTTGGGGACAGTTGCCCTCTCAGGTCCCATGGTGCCTGGCTGCGTGCCCAGGCCGAAAGCCATCAGCTCCTCGCAAAGGGTGGCCGGGTCATCCGGGCCAGGGCCTCGGGGGGCCAAGGCTGGTTTTCCTCATCTCCGTAGGGTGCCCTTCATTTAAAAACGTTGCCAACAATTAGGGGGACAAGCCGATACTTCAGCACATGGGCTGATTGGGGAGAAACAAGGACTGTTCTGAGAGTCTAAAGGATTAGAGACGCACGCCGGCCGGGTAGCCTTTCCACTGCCCTTTGGAAACAACTTGTTGAAACAGGACCATCCCTTCAAGTGCAAGCAAACACTGAGCCAGGTTCGAAAGCCAAACTCCTTACAATCCGCAAAACGATGGTTCAAGACATTCCCATCGAGGTCGAACATATTCTTGGGCTGGCACATTACATAAGGGGTGGGATTTCGCATGCAGCGCCTTGCCAACAAGTCAACATGCCAAACCTCCAGTGGCCATGGAAAAAAGGGCACCCCAACTATTTTGGTAGAAACAGGGGCCTGGCCGAAACAAACATCGGGACGAAGACGCACCGGGCTGGAACAAAGACGCGGCGCCGAAGCCCGACCGAGGCGCCGAAAAGGAAGGTCCGGAACAAATGGCCCAAAAGCTCCGGCGCCAAAGCCCTCTCGGCGAAGTCGCGGATGCGTTGAGCCTCTCCTTGGAGCCAAAGCAAAGTAGATATAATATAATACACATATATATATATAGGTATGTTTTCTTGATGTGCCCGCGCCGAGAAGTTGATATAGGTATGGTTCGGGGTATGGCTCGCGCGGCTCTGAATTCTTGTTTTGCAATTTACGCTGCCAAGCAGATAGCTGCAACAAACCGAGCCGCTCAGTTGCCACAGCTAGCCTCTGACGCTGCCAAGAACGGGGTGAACTGCAGTCGCCAGTGCGTGCTCTGCGGACCAGCTCAGACAACGGCCAAGCCCTGTTTTCGCTTAGCAGTTCCTGCTTGGAGGGGCGAGATGTCCGTCACAAAAAGCTTTCAAAGCAGTACACATACCAAAGCCGAGCGCGCAAGCCCACCCCTTGACGAAGCAGCGAAAGCGCACTTGGGATAAACAGCCGAAGTAGCCAAGCAGCTCGGGCGAGCCTGTGCGCTTTCAAAACGCCAGTAAGAGTAGAACACTGCTTGGGGACAGACAGATTCTTGCGTCGCCCGCAGGACAGGCCCTAGTTGCATACTCTTAGCTAAGGCCTTCAAGCAGGCTTGCAAGGTCAGCAGTTCTTGAGCGCTTTTCTGATTTTCGGGGGGTATGGTTCGGTATGATTCGGAGTATGGCTCGCCCAGGCCCCCCTTCCGCGTAGACTACAGAATGGGCACGGCAAAAAAATACAGACCCATATATGTAGAATATAATATATATGTATATATATATATATATATATATTAATAATACAATAATAATAATATGTTGCTTTCTTAGACGGACGCATTTTTGGGTTGGTTTTGGAGGGGCCAGTGGGTTTGGGGCTTCCCCTTTTTGAAAGCAAGCTCATGTGGGGTTGTCTCAAAAACAAATGAGGCCTCCAAAATAGGCAATTTCCGACCAAAAGTCCCACTGTCGTTGCGCAAAAAAGGTCCGCAACCAAATGCGCACCGCAATTGAAGTCCTCACCCAGCTGCTATGTAGCTAGCGACGTTGCTTGCTGCTTCATACACAGGTTGTCATCCAAGAAAGGGACAATGGTTCTGGTCTAAAACGTGCCCTGTCCAGCATGCTATCACATCTGTGCACGGAGTGGGGGCTCCCCCCTCAGAGGGGGGCACCCACGACACCCGAATTTCTTGAGTTATTTCTCTGCCGAAACACCGGGATACAGCTGTAGCAGGTAGCCCCGAAGATTTTTTGCGTAGCAATGGTAGGTGAAAGACAGCAAGCTCACTGCCCAAGACCTGCTGAGAGGTTGCATAATACGTTGGACCAAGGAAGTGATGTCTTTAAGTCAGCGTTGCAAGCCGCGCACCTCAATGTCGTAAGCTTTGCCGAAGTAACCAAAAGCATCGTCGCCATAAAGCTCTAGCAGTAACACTCCTAATGCTTCACTTTCTCCTTAGACTTTCTCAAAGGTAGCAGGACGCGCACGAAGATTTTTGGTAAAGCGACAGGTGCCTCGGGCCTTGGCGACGGGGCCTCATGTGACGACAGGCCGGGGTGCTGCGCAGCTCCTCTTGGCTAAGCTGCTGGAACAGACCCCTGGTATCCTCGCCGATGCACTCCTCCAGAACAACGCAACGGCTGGGCTATGAGCCAAAGACCCAAGGAGCCCAACGAGCCCCTCAGCTTCAGCACGTAGTTCCCCTCAAAAGTTGTTGGTTTGCCGGGGCATCTTACAGCATCAACCTGGTTTCCTTCAAGGAACAGGTGGGTTGAAACAACAACCCCGTGGACAACCCTTGTATTCTTATGCCCTAGTATCGGTCAGTCTCGGTTTTTTCCTCAGCATCGGTTTGCAGTGTTTTGGCAGCTCTAGCTCGAAAGTCGCAACTTTTCAGTGCAAGCGTAGTACACAAAGTACATTTTGGTAGCTCCAGCTGGACAGTCGCAACTTTTCAGCACAAGCGTAGCACACAAAGTAGCTCCGGCTGGAAAGTCGAAACTCTTCAGTACAAGTGCAATACACAAAGCACATTTTGGCAGCTCCAGCTGGAAAGTCGCAACTGTTCAGTAGTATACGCAGCTTTGCAGTGCAAGTAGATGTAGCATGGTGTAGTATAGTGTAGTATAGTGTAGTATACGAAGTACGCTTTGGCAGCTCCAGCGCGGAAGTCGCAACTTTTCAGTACACATGTAGTACACAAAGTACATTTTGGCAGCTCTTTTTTCCAGGGAAGGCTGCAGGGCAGCTGGTTGGATTCGGCATGGCGCCTAATGAATTGGGTATCGGTTGGGTATCGGTTTGGGTATCGGTTTGGGCCCTGCAAATTTATGACTCCGCAATCTCGGTTTGCGATAACAACTTGGACCTGATGTGTGTCTTCAGGGCTTCTGGGGGCATCGTGTTTTTTCTTCTTTTTTCCCCCCTCTGTATCGGTTTACAATGGTTTTGGCCTGAAAAACAAGCTAAGGGACGGCCCCTTACATAACGAAAAGGCGCGGTTGTTTTTTCAGCCCAGGTGCTGGACACGTCTGGCATTCTGCTCACGGAAAGTCAAGGCTCTAAACTGACACCCTCCAAGCTGAAGACGCGCGAAAACTTGCGGCAAGAGCAGAGCGTATGGCGGAATGCTTGGAGGCAAGCGGCGCACAGCTGTTCCGGCAGGCCTGCCAGACAAGTCTCCAAATCTCTTGCCCCAACGAGCAGTCTCCAAACATGAACTAGCATCCGGCTTCGGGAATGACAGACCTCTTATACTCTAATGCTGGTTGCTTGAGTTCCAGACTCATAGTTGGGGCAACCAGTTCCAATGGTCCAATGGTTCAAATCCAGAACTTTGGGCCGGGCAGTGGCTTCTGTGTCGCAGATCAGTTTTGCCCACTTTGATTCAGCGACTTCTGAACGTTTGAAGTTGGCTTGGTTTAGGACTATTATTATAGTTATTTTCTTCTGGCTGTCGAAGCCAAGGGCGCTGTCCGTTGTCAAAAGGAGCCTCGCATCAGCCCAACAAAAAACAGCGCAGGCCTTTCGATGCACCCCTGGGCATCTCAAGGCCCGTTTGACCCGGAAACAGTTTTCTCAACTTGCATGTGTTACAGCATCTGTCAGAGGTCTGGACCATTCGCAACCCAAGACCGACATCGAGCTGCGTTTTAGATGCTCCCCTTGGTGCGCGACATGCTGCTTGCCCCCAACGGAACATGGCTATGTCTTTTTCAGGGACCAACCAGAAAGGGGCGACCCTCCATTAAACAACAAAAACACATCACCGTTGCCATCGGCTCCTCCGCACGCTGCAGAGCTGCCTGGCACACCTTAAAGCGGCCCAGCATCGCGGCCGCCTGCGCCAGCGCCAAGTTCCTGGCGTTCTTCAAGAAGCCCGGGGTGTGACTTAAGGGGTTTCCACCTCCGTGAGGCATCTTCAAGGAGTCTGTTCTCAATGTGAAAGATGTCCCACAATAAAGCAGGGATTCTACTTACCCTTACAGCGCTTGCGAAGCCATCCAAGGATTATTGAGCTCTTGTTCAAAATATGTCCCCGCCTTTTCCCGATCCCTCTGCAGCCGAGGGTCATGGTGGCTATGGATGTCCTCCGCTCCTGTTCCAAGTTCTCCTTCGAATCACTCGGCAAAATCGTGCGATTCAAACCGAGCTCGAACCCAATCAAATTCACACTCATACTACAACAGCCCAACACAATAGGTCGAAGGCATCTATTGTCTTAAGTCTTAAGCCAACTTGCCGAGAAGTGCATCCCCATTGTTGTTAAATCCCGGAGCTCGGCTTGGCCCACCGTCCTCATTGGCCGGCGTGACGCTGGGATCGTGGTAGAAGGTGCAATTGACGCCCTGCCGGTAGAGAATGCAGCAAGCTCAGCGCGGAGATTCTGAGGCAGGTGCTATGTGTGATGATGCGCCATGCGCCTTCGCCACTCCTTCACCAGGACAAGATTCATCTAGGTGAATTGGAATGCTTGAAATTAAAATAACGGAGCGCCCCACCACCCATTGCTGCCAGAAAAGAAGAAATATGTACAAACATGGTTCTCCTGTAAAACTAGGGGGAATGACAAACTCATCTTAAGCACATGAAGGGAATGTGCCTCCCCTTGGACTTTGTTGGGCAAATAGGGGTATTGTTTCTTCCTAAGGGAGAGCCCTGGAAACAGCAAAGGCTACCCCAAACCACAAGGGGATAGCCCGTCCGTCCAGAAGGTTTGGGTTGGTGATCCACATTTGAGAGACAAAAACAACTAGAAGGCTGCCAATGAAGAGACGTTGTTTACTGTAGTCGTTGTTGGAGTTAGCCACAAACAGATTTATCAGTTCACCTTTCATACCGCCCCAAAAGTCGCTGGCACGCGTTTCTAAACCTCACCTGGGGTACGCCCAAAATGGAACCGCTCCCAAAAAGAGGGGAGCCACTAATTTGCACCAGGGGTTCCTGCCCTAGGCGCCCTTTCAAACAAATAAATCATCTAGGCGGAGTCTGCTGATAAATAAGTAGAATCAACATGAAACCCGTCAAACCCATTTGGGTATCTCTCCACGGTGAAAACCTCTGGTTGGCGAAGGGAGACACATGCAAAGCACCCATTTGGGACCACTATTTTGTGAAAACCATTGCAACCAAATGGAAACCAGACAGGGCGCATGTTAGACGCCTGTGTGTCAAAAGTGGCCCCGACCCCCCTCCGCAAAAACAACAAAACAAAATACAAGGCAAGGAAAGAAAAGAACAAAGTTGCAATTTGAGCCAAGCAAAAACGTACCCGCTACAAACATTGTTCTCTACATCCAAACAGATGGTCCCCGGTAGCGCGCGCGGGCTCCCTCGCTCCTTGCTGCACCTGCCAGCAGCCCAGAACTTGCACACGTCCGGCGCCCGCATGGCACGCTCCTTCTGCCCTGGCACCTTCCTGAGGAAATGTCACCAGCGACGCTTCAAAATACGGGACCCTTTTTTTCCTTGCCGAAGGGAAACCACCAATTTCGAGGGTACCCCTGCTTTGAGACACGCGCACACACACACACACCCATGCGCGGCTACTCCAATGGACAGAAAATGAGGGCTCCGGGTCCCGGGAGATTCGTACGCTTCGGTGCTTGTGAAACTAACGCCATTCTGCATGCTTGTTTTGTGGAAAAAACAAAGTCGCCATGTCCCTTCCGAATCAACCACCGGTGCCCTTCCCCCAGTTAGACGAGCATCGGCCGAAAAGGACCGGACTGGAACAGGTTTCAGCTAACAACCAACATAGATTCTCCAAGCCGAATCTGCTTTATTAAGAATGGGGAGAGCGTCAGTGTTACGACTAGCTGAACGGGTTGAGCAAAACCAAACCAACTCTCCCCCGCCGAACCGCCCAGACCGCTTTCCTCGCGAGGCTCTGCATCAGTTGCTTCAAGTCCTTGATGCAAAGCGCCTGACCTAGGATCTGCGCCATGTACCGCAGGCTGGTGTAGTCGGGGATGACGCCCCACCTCGGACCGCGGATACCCGTGTCTCGGCTTTTGGAAACGGATACCCAGATACCCGCGGTCCGGTGGTCTGCTTAGTTTGTGGAAACTTTGTCCGCCAACCCAGGATGTACTCCTACTGAAGGGCTAGAAATAGGTGTCCGAGGCGCACTCTGGACAAATGCAAAACTAGCCATCCTTATAGCTTGAGGTGGAGGGTACGACAAGGACAACTCATGGATTGTTTCACACCCAGATAAGGATTCTGCCATGGGAGTGGCCAAGTCATGCGATGTCTCCGGCCTACTGTGCTTCCTCGAGACCAAAGGGCGCAGAAGTGAAGCCAAAGGCACACAGAACAAGTAGCCCATGAGGCGGTCCTGTCAGAAGACAAGCCTGAAAAGATTGGTCCGGACTCCGGTTGGATTGGCTGTTTGCTTGGGTGACCATGATCACCTTGAAATGGCTTCTAACAATCTGTTCTAGGCTGATGTGCGCATGATTATCCTGTGGTGCAAGCTGGAACCCAGATGAAACCATTTAGGGCCCCCTGATGTACTGAAGCCATGTGCGCGAGTGGCTGGCTGTCCATCTGGTTGAAGACCTCCTTTGCCAGTGCCACCTGGCCATCCCCAGAATTTCATGGGCGAGCCGAAACCCTCATGGATTCGTCTGGGATGGCTTCTACAAATCGCCGGCATCCAATCCGATGGCTTGAGATCCTCGTAGCTTCAGGGAGAGCCTCAGTTCCCTTTGTCTAGCCCATCAGCGAACAATAGGACTACAAGTGGAATTCCCGGTCTCGAACTTGGCCTCCGTTTAGCCTCCCCCCACCCAAAAGCAAGAGCAACACATACGGCCAGCTCAAGCAAACAAACTCGGCGACGCCCGTTTGGCGGCCATCGCGAGCTTCGGCAACGCCTGCCCATGGTGCAGGCATCCCCGCAGGAAGGTGTTCATGGCGCGGGCATCGGGCTGCACCTTCTCCCGCTGCATCTCGTCCAACAAGCCCCGGGCTTTGCGGAGGTTGCCGGCCTGGCATCCCAAAGAACCCCGAACCAAAACATACTAAAACAACTGGCTGATTCAGGATTTGTCACCCCTGTTTTGCGGAGGTTGCCGGCCTGGCATCCCAAAGAACCCCGAACCAAAACATACTAAAACAACTGGCTGATTCAGGATTTGTCACCCCTGTTTTTTGTTGACAGGGATTAATAAACCCTTGGTTGATGTGCATCACTACTCCTATGAATCCACCATATTGATTTATCGGTGTCGACCGCAAGGAAAACCCGTGGGTTGAGCCCCCTCGTACCTGGTACACACCAAGGAAAAAGGTACAGCAAGGGTCCTTTTCGCGGAGGCGCCCCACCCCGCCACCCCCCTTCCATACACTGAGCTGGATGGCCTGGCTGTAGCCCCGCAAAAGAATGGTGAAAATGCCTCGGAGCAGTCCATCCGGGCTGCAATCCACAAATCCACGCAACCCACATCATGCTTGCGTGCTTGATTTTATTCCTTTCTTGCTTCGCCCCTGCTTTTGATTGTTTTGCTTGCTGTCCCTTGTGTTCCCTTCTTTTCCCTTGCTCCCTTGCCCTTCATCGTGAGCTCGATTTATCCCGGAGGTGATCTCCCAACTAGTTCGAACAGTGTGCACACGAATTTCGGGTCGGCCTGCTGAACCACAAAGGCAACAAGTTGTACAAAAATCCCAGCCAACTAAAATCAAATTTGTTCAACCAGCAAATGAACATTCCTATTTCAAATGCTCATTCATTTGCTTGTTCCAGCTCGGGCGGCCAGAAACATGTATGTGGAACGCTCCTACTTTGCGCCGAACACCAAAGAATATGATCCCGCTATGCACAAACACAACCGATTTGACCCCTGGCTCGACATAGTCGCCGTATGTCGCCGTGCTGCCATGCTTTGCAACATTGGCATTTATCCTCGAGGAGACTCCTCTACAAGTAATGTTTCTTGGGGTTCCATGCTGATCTGCAGGGGGATGTTTGGGTTTCCCTCCCTCTCACGAAGGTGCAGCCTGAGGGAATTTCCTGGGAAATAACAAAGCGCCCTAATCAACTAGAACAACCTGAGCTAGTTTGCCCAGATCCATGCCCAGTTGCCCAGTGACACCGGCAAACAAAGGCAACGCTGTTTGGTGCCTCTTTTTTTTTGTGGTGGGGGAAGCCACCACAAGAAAAGGGAAAGGAGGTCGGAATCCACCATACGAGCCTATGGGGCGACTCGACCCTCTGACGCTTTCTCGTCCGAGCTGCTGACATTGGGCTTCAGCCTCCTCTGGCGCATGGCCTTCCAGGGTTGGTTGAACACATTCTGCCCAACCTGGCTTCCCCCTTTCAAGGGCGCCAGGAACTTCAAATGATACGCTGCTACGCTTCTTTCTTTCTCTTTGAAGACCAGGGGGTCCGTTGGTCAAACACCGCCTTGAGGGCCGCTTTGGCGCCCTTGAGGTCACCGCTGCGCACGTGCACGTTGATGAGGCTCGAGAAGGTGTAGACGCTGGGCTCCAGGCCTTCGAGCCTCAACCAGCCCCAAAACGATAGCAGGCGTGCCCTAAAAACTATGCAAGCTCGTTCCGCACAAACAAAAGCCCTTCAAAGTGAAACAATCAAAGCAGCCAACCGAGAAAACACATATAAAAAATGAAGGCTCCAGCATGGGGAAGCCAAGCGTCAAACAGTCAGGGCTGACAACCGACGGTTTGGGTGGGGGGCTTCAAAGCAAGATTAATCAGGTACCAACACTAGAATCCAAACTGGGATCCCCTGCTGAAAGTTTAACTTTTAGTTGATTTAATGGAAACCCCCCCTAACCCCTAAGAAGCTAAAACGCGGAGGGGATGGCTGACCAAGCAAAATGGCTGTTTGTTCCAAGGGCCGGCTATGCATTCCAAAGAGCTCAAATTGCCCGAAGACCTCCAAGGCCTTTGTCAGCTGCTTCTCTCGCGCCAGTTCGGCGATCTTCTTCGTGAGGGCCTGCACGACTCTGTGGTCCGCAGTCCACATGAAGGGCCCCAAAATTGCAAATGAACCCTGGAATCCAACCTGAACCTCTGACGCTACATACACCCTCCCGTCAAAGGGGGTCGTGGGGGGTTGGGGGCTTGGCTGAGGAACCTGCCAAACGGCACGAGAAATCTCAAGCGTTGTCGCTATGTTCAGTAGGATCTGAGAAAATGACACCCTGGTTGATCCAAAACGACGTCTGTAAAACAATTGTTTCGTTCAAGTGCGAAGGCGCTGGAGGTACGTGGGTGTCAACCACCAGGGACCTTCCACGATCAGCCAAGGAATGGAATCTTCACGTTTCTGAGTTGTCACTGCGCACGGCATTTCCGTCGCGACCTTGATATCTGCAGGGTTCATGTGAAACAAACCTCACCTGAATCCCGAAATCACTCGGCACGTGGGCGGGTGCAAACTCTGATGCCGCCCAGCGGGCGGCGATGGACGATGTCTAAGATGGATGCCTTGAGCTGGCGGTTTTTCGCGAGACGCAATCAGCCTCCAAGCTGCTTGCATGCCTACTAGCTACGGCCCGAGCTCTTAAAACTCAATCCAACATTCGCAGCTCTGCATGGTGACCTATTATCAACAATCATGGCCACAAGAGACCAACCCTTGTGGTGATCTCTGTGGAGTTGCCTGCCAGCCAAACCATTCAAAACTAGCCGCCCTGCCCTGCCTGAGCCTTAGCGTCGCTCTTCTGCAGCTTGACAACGCCTTGCGCAAGGCTTGCGCAATTTGTTATGCTTTGTTTACGACATGCAGTCTGTGACGCTGAAAGGAACCTGCCTGACGCCAGCTTGATCCGAACACTTGCTGCTGTAATCCCTCAACATTCAGGGTTCCCCCTTTCTGCCTAGGCAGTTTGATGAGAACCAACCATACCTTCTTTTGCCGTAACAACTCAAGCACCTCACGCACATGCAGCGTCCGCCAAGGTACCGTCACAGGAACCACGGCAAGCAGCAAGTCTTAGGTCCAAGTAAGTGTGTTCACCCTCCCTGCCCTGTCAATGGAGCAATCCCTTTTCTATCAAGCATCTTGCACATAACACATTCCACGTTTCAGCACGTGCTGGCACGCCTCGTCCACCGCCCTCGCCGCGACCGCGGCCCCGCATTGGCGGCATGCCATTGCGACGCTCAAAGCTTGAAGCAACGACTGCGCTCTGCACACCCCATATGGGCAAACATGGGATTCCCGGCAGGCTACTCGGCCATTGGCTGGAGCTAGGGGCCGGTGCCTCACCCGCCCCCAGGCAGTATCACAAATTGAACCGCACCAATCGGCAAATCATACATGAACAAAGGGTGCTCCGGCACCTCGCAGCTAGATGTTGGGTGGGCCTGGTGCTTGTATCTCAGCAATTCTCAAGCACCGTGGCTGCAATAGGCACCCCAATGACACCTCCTCCCAAGCCATCCTCAAGTCACACTCCATCTGCACGTTCTGAGAATCTGAATCCCACCGCGAAAACTCCTCCCTGAAGGGGAGGCTGAAGGGATCTTTCTTGTGCACCGTCAGTCTATGGGTGGAAGAACATACCTCTTATTCATGCCCCTTGGCTTCCTTGGCTTCTACCCACGATCATAAGACGTCTATACCCCCCTTGAGAGAGAGGGGTATGAACATCAACAAGCCTTTTGCGGTCATTTACCCAAGGTGTATGCACAAACACTCCCAGAGCCAGGGTCCTCAAGGCATGGACCGTTCCAGCTGCCTGGCTTGGGCCGTCGGCTCAGGCCAACCGCAATCCGCCAACCCAGCCTGCCTTTACCAAGAGGTCCGAAGCCATCCGCACTCGCTCGTAAAGCTGCTCCCACCACCTCCCCCCGCTTGCTCACTGGTCAACGTTTGCCTTCCCAAAGGAAAGCTTTGGGGGGTGGTGCCTTTTAAGGATCCTATCATGAATCACCAACGCCCATTCGGGCCACTGGGGCCGCCCAACTGTCCAGAGCGGCTTTCAGGGATGACTCCGCGGAAGATAGGCCTCGCAAAGCAAATTGCCAAGGCGAGGTACGACATAAATCTCTACATGTACATGCAGAACAATTTATGCATGTGTTGCTCAGTTCGTCAAAATTGCCCTGTGGGCTTCGTCGGGGTCAAGGGCGGCTTGGTGGCGCATGGGTTCTCAAAAGCCGCCAACCCCAACCTCTGCTAAGAAGTTTGCCTTCAGGTCTTCTGGGCGCACGTTCTGCCAGGTGAGCAGCGCACACCTCCCCTCACCCCGCCCCCTTTGATTTGGAGGGAGCTTCCCTAAGGCGCCCTAAGGAAGCGCAAGGAACCCGAAGGAGCTTCAAAAACTTGAGCTCCGCCTGCTGGGACCGCCCCGCTGAGCATGATTGCAGGTTGCGCCTAAAAGAAGGTCTTTGTTTGCTTGCTCCACTTTGCACTTTGTGTCACCGATTTAACGCAACATGCACCCTAACTTTACACGAGAGATATTGACCTCTTGGTGTTCTGCCGCATCGTACTTAGCGGGCATGTCAACGATTCTGAGCATCATTCCGTTGACCGAGTCCCTGAAAATACATCCCGTTGGCGTGCTGGTGTCAAAAGGGGATCAGCTAAAGCAGGTAGCCAACCTGGGTTTTGCAAACGGGGATAAGCCACCTGTTCCCTTTTAAGGAAGTAAACAGCTCTGGAATCATGGTCAAATGGCCATTGGCAACTCATTAGGGTACCCCTGCAGACTACTGGAACCACAAACCCTCATCGGAGCATTAAAAAAGATCTCCCTTTTGGGATGCGCGTTCATTTGCAGGGAGTACCAACTGGCAATTGGGGTTCCCTAGCTAAACATCACCCCAACGGAAACTCACTCCAATGCGACCCACAAAGTCACGCAAAGACCACCCAGTTTGGGGAAGAGCGAGCTTTGTCAAGAGGAAGGTAGCCGAAACCCTCCTGTCCCCTGCTTGGAAGGAGGATATATAAACCAAAGTCTGATTGGAAAATATTGAAACCTAGATGCCCTTTCGCAAGAAAAACATGGCACCGCATTGAAACCAGTGCCACCTATGTTCCATCAAGCTCACCTAAAAAGAACACCCCTGTCTGCAAGTCCTACGTCCAAGCGCCCCAGCGCTGAAGCTCGGCGCTCTTGATGCGGAGATCCCGGGCCTCGTGAATGGAATCTATGCTGCACATTGGCCTCCGAGGGGTAGAATCTGTGCATATCCCCGGGTCGAAGCACATGCCCAGGTTGGCCGTTTTTGCGGGGTGCCCGGTTAGGGGAGATTCACCACTTTTGGAGGGGAACACCGCTCTTTTGATAGGCCTGGTTTCCTAAAGTTCCTTGATTCGACAAATACCCGTGTTACACAAGCCACCCGCCAACTAATCAACCTCTAAAGCCTTCAAAGAACCGTTGGATTCACATGTGTGCCCATCATGAAGAAAATGGTGTTGGTTCAATTGGACAACTTGCTCTGAATAGACTTCTGAAGAAGGAAGGTCCATCAACGGGGGTCATGAAGCCGCCGGTTAAAGCAAACAAACTGGCTTCCCCAGTCCCCGACGCCCCCCCCCCCCCCTCCCTTTCCACAAAACTCTGAGGGTCAAGGGGGGAAGGTTGGCTCCTACGATTAACCCCCCATAACCTCCCAAGGCTCTTGCTGCTTCCTTCTCCTGAGTCAAGGCCAGCTGGTTGGCCTGCCATTTCCGCTCAGGATACCGCTAGATGTGGGGGCCCGCTCTCGGAGGCTTGATCGATGTCGAAAAACTGGCAATTATCAGGGTCGTTTCAACAATACAAATACAACATACCGAATCGTATCGTTGCGTATTGCGAGCTATCGGTATCGAAAAGCAAGTATCGCAACCTCACATCGTATCGAAGACTATCGCTGCAAATCGTTTTGAATCATACCGATTTGTATCGGTTTCGGTTGGGGTTTGCTTTGAGGGGCCCTTTGGGGCCAGAAGGGCGGCAGCCAGCTGCTGCTGTGCTGGTGGCTGCCTGGCACGGGAGGCGCTGGCAAAGTCTTTGAGAGGCTGCTTAGAAGAGACCCTCTTTGGAGAAATGGAAAGCCAAGAAAACAGACTGAGACTGCTTCAAGCCGATTCCATGTTGAACACTTCCCAGGGCTCATCCGGACAGCTGCAACCAGCCGAGGCCAGAAATTAAGCTAACTCGGCGAGTTAGATGTTTTTGAGGGTTCCCACTTCTCAGGGCTCATCCGGGACAGCTGCAACCAGCCAAGGCCAGAAATCAACCTAACTCGGCGAGTTAGATCGTTTTTGAGGGTTCCCACTTCTCAGGGCTCATCCGGGACAGCTGCAACCAGCCAAGGCCAGAAATCAACCTAACTCGGCGAGTTAGATCGTTTTTGAGGGTTCCCA
>CAUJNA010003351.1:327500-397500 GCA_963377175.1 Effrenium voratum
AGGGATCCTGAAGATGAAGTGGAGCGAGACTCCTTGCGCCCGGCTGTCTCCCGAAGCAAGGCTTACTGGGTAGAGTTTGCTTCCGCAGTTGGTCAGTCAAGCTGCCTATTGAATTGGCTGCCGGACACTATAAAAGCGAGAGAGAGAGAGAGAGACTGGGAAGAGAGAGAGGGAGAGAGAGAAGATAGACAAAGAGAGTGAAAAAGAAAGTGAAGGAAGTAGGAAGCATACGAAGAGAAGGCGCACATTCCATATTCCAGGACAAAGTGCATGTTTGATTTGACCAAGCCAACGGCGAGCTCAGCGACCCAATGAGCCTCCCAGCCCATCCACCCCCCGGTCCGCCATTTTGAACTTCTCCCCGTCGATGCCCAAATAGCCTAGGAATGCAAACTCGGCCAGACTCAGACCCCGCAACAATTAATCTGTTGCTGGCTCAAGGGAAAAAAACAGGACACCTTTGAGGGGAAACAATGTTTAGTTGAGTATGGCACAGCAAAGGGGAGGCCAGAACCGCTTGAAAGCAACCAGATCCAATTACAACATGCCGCAGTAGGTCACGGGCACTACCTCTTGTGTGGAAACCAAAGAGGAGAGGCCTTTTGGGTGGGAGTCTCATATTTGGACAGGAAACAAATGGGCAACCATGCAACATGCAATTGGCCATTGGTTCCCTGTTGCCGTTCCAGACTGCACTCCAACCCGCACTGCGTTCAGCCCAGGGGAGAGCATCATGAACAGTGCATTTATGCGAACCCCGGCCATTGTTGGAAGTGTTTCAACCAGTCGAGCTCATAGCCATATCCAAAAGGATCCCACTGGTTGGGGGAAGCAATTTGTGCTTTTCCCCTGCACGTCACCCCATCGCTGGCTCAAGAGAACACGCAGCGTGCCTGGCCGGAGCCAAGGCCCTTTGGACCTCTGGTTTTGTTCATCCTTTTCTTGGGGGTCCGGTCTCAGGTATCCTTGAGGAAAGAAAAATGGCACCGGCCAATCCTGAACTGCAGCCAGCACCATGTACTTCTGGTCAAGCTTACTGCTTACACTAACTGTGCCCTTAAGCTCCCCTTCATAATTACAGTGCATCAACTTGCATTCTGCCCACGCGAAGATGTAGAGGCATCACAGAAAGTGGGCCCAACACCGAGATTTCCTCAACCAGCCCGGAAAATCATACCAAAAAAAGGAAAACCATGGCACAAGTGGGACGTTTGCCATGTTTGGCAGTTGGTGGAGCCGAGGCGCTCTCTGCCTGATCTTGCCCCTCCAGCGTGGCACCCCGCGAGACCCTCATCTGCTCGATCTCTCGCTCGATCTCCTCGACCTGAGGGAGGGGCCGTTGAAACGTGGGTTTCCATGAGCCAAACCACTGCCCGTTAGGGAACATATCTCCCTGTTTTTTTGGTGAACATATGCACACATGTTTATATATATATAAGTAACATACGCAACAACTCTCCACCAATCCGTGGGCACACAAGCCACCGTCCAGTAGCTGCATGTACCCTATAGGTCGGGGTGAGCGGGTGGCTTTGTTTACACATTGCAGAGCTTCGCCAAGCAAACCTGCTACTTCTGGGAAGTCAATGCAATCGAGAGCCGGCGCAACGCGGAATTCAGAGCTGTACAGGGCAAATCCAAAGTTGCTGAGTGTGTTCGGGTGGCCTGTGTTCCCCTGTGGCTAAGCTCCGCACGATGAATTTCTCCGTCCGGGCCGAGCTCAAATCGCTCTTGTTGCAGGCCAGCAGGATCGGAACGTGAAGCTCCAGCATGTCCTGAGGGTTGGCAGGCCGATATGGCCTTGGCTTTGTTCAAGGTACCCTGTTGCTGGTTGTTCAAAATGGGCGGGATCCCTAATCCTAACCCGTAGTGCAACACCACTCCAACAAGGGAAAACACTACCATCCAGACTTGTTGTTGATTGTTTTGATTTGGACAAAAGCTCAGTGGGGAGTGGAAGCCATCCACTGTGATGGCCCCCATTTTTGGCACAAAAAGAGGCCTGCTGCCTGCTGAAGCATGAAACACCCTGGGGCATGACTTGATTGATCCAACGGACACCAAACTTCTCATAACTATGAGATTCCAACTGCGAGCCGGTACCGTTCAATTGATGCTCAACTAAACTGAACCTGTGGCCCAGAAGCAGCAGCATTCACCCCAGAGCGTGATCTGACACCCTCCCTCAGCATTGGCGAACCTCTGAATGAAGAAAATTAAGAAGCCCGATCTTTCCCAAGCCTCTTCAAACGGGCGTTGGTGAAATAGGGTCCCTTTCAAACACAAGGGGTGAACTTATTGAAGTCCTTCAGTTGGGCCACTCCTGAACCCCGCCCTCAATCGTGAGCCCCCGGGCGGGATGGGTCAGGAGCTCATAGAAATGCTCTGCAACATCCTGGCGAAAGGAGTGCACCCAAGATACCTAGCTCCTCACGCCCGCAAAGCGTGGCCCCTTTACTTAGGGGTGGGCATCTGGTAGCTGTTTGCTCCAAATGGCGCAAAACGAGATTCAACACGCTATGGATTCAAACTGCCACGCAAGCAATTGTGGACTGAAGGATGCACACGAATGAATTATTAATTGCGGAAAGATGCTTTGCTGTGGGCACGGGTTGTTGCATCCCAACAAGGCAAGCGACAACAATGAAATCACGCAATGCTAAACCACAACCGAAGCTGGAAACAAGCAATCCAAGCTTGGCAAACGGCAAACCAGAATACAGGCCAAACAGTAATCCATCCAATCCGGGTCACGCCAAAGTCAATACTAAAACCAAATCAAACCAAGCATGCTCAGCCCGCCAAGTCAGGACGAACATGACTTTTGTGGCACATGGCCACCCAACACTGCCAGCTCAAATGGAGCCATGCCAGTGCAAGCTTCTACTGTCCCGCCTTCAGCTTGGGCTTGTCTTCAGAGTCCACCATGTAGATGATGCAGCGGGCCTATGGAAGGAGCCCCCCAAAGGCACAGGCAGGGTTCGGAGGGCACCGTCGGGGTTCTGATCGGTCAGCTCAAAAGACTTGACGGGGGATTTGCCTGGTGTGGTGTGGGGTCTAGGGCTGATTCTGGGATTGTGGGATGCAGGCCGGATGTGTGGCTGGCTTGCAAAGGTGGACAACTCATCAAAGCAGGAGCCTTCAGTGGTTCTTTACCTCCTACTGGATGAACCAGGGGTTGAATCATCCCCCAGCGTTTTCACTGGTAGCTGGCCAGACCAAGGGATGTTTCCAAAAATGGAGGCATCGCAAAAAGGTTGCCTGCTTCTGATTTCTCGGTGAACACCAACCTAACGAGGAATACTTTTTGGGACACCGGGACACCCCCCTACTGCCCTTGCTTCCTCCCCATGCCGATATGGCTTGCTGCTCCATCTCAAAATCAAGAACCCCAAACCAATTGGTTTCCCTTTAACTTCCCGTTCCACCTTTGTAGCACGGTTTCAAGGGCGCGGTGTTCTCACGGCGTGCATCCGCCCCTCCCCCCTTCCGCCTCCTTCAGCAGGTCTCCGCACTTGCCCCTCATGCGCATGTGCCCGGGGAAGTCCAAGACCTAGGCCCGCAAGAGCGCAGGCCATGCTCAGACCTCCGGGAAAATCGCCATGGGCAACCCATGATGACTGTCGGCCGGTCAGAAGCAGGTTGAAGATCCGAAGGCGCTGGTCAACAGAAGCAAGGGAAACCCGACCTCTTTGGGCAGCGCCTTGATCCAAAAATGCATGAAACACATTTGACAGACACATGCAAACGGCAAGAAGACTGGGAGGGGTGCAACGATTACATCCCGTGACAGGTTGGCACCTTGTGCTTCAAGAAGAACAGTGGAACCCCTTCGTTTATTTAAATCGCTATTTATGACTAAGTTCTCTCGCTACTATGTCTGGAGTAATTGTTCATTTAGCTTGTTGCCTATTCATTCATTACTGTTTTTTTTACCTTGGGCTCAAAAGCGGCACGAAGTCGGAGCTGCCTCAATGGGCCCCAGCTTCTGGTCCGGAGCCTGTCGGGAGCAAACAAATCCCTTGGATGGGGTCCTTTGGAAGGAGTCCATCTTCCAGTTGCTTGCGAATTCAGACGGCTCCCTGTCGGCTTTGAATGGGTCTGATAGAGCAGCACCTCAAATTAGGTGGCTTTTCTCATTGCTGGATGGATAGGTTTGGTGGCTGGGAAGGATATCAAAAACAAATTGTTTTAACACTCAAAAAAAAGCAATCAAAAAAACTGCTTAGCCATCAAGAAAAACTTAATGCACTCAGGGCTGCATTTAGTGAGAAACGTATTAAAAGGAACACGCAGTGCACGCGCACGGACACGGTCTCATCACACGTGCTGTAGCCGCGGGGTTACTCTTTTGCAATGGTCTGGGCGGTTACACGACAAAGACGTATAGGCCGGGGTTTCCTCATGTTCTTGGAATAGAAAAAGAGAGTAGGAGAGATAGAGCAGGAGAGACAAAGAGGAACAAACAAACAAAAAGGGTCGAGACTTGATTGAGTTGTTTTTTGATTTTTTGCCTGGCTAGCAAATACTGTATGTTAAAGCCTTTTCTCACGAAATGAACGTATTTTACACTAGCCCGTCAACATTCTCAGCATCGATTTCAACACCCCCCGCATGTCCAGCCAACATCCCCAGCAAATCGAATTCCTACATCCTCAGCATCACCAGTTCCTCTCCGGCAAGGTAGGTAGGTATTTATGTGTGTATGCTAAAAAGCAGCGAGGTGGTCCCTCTCATGATGGTGAAACAGCCCCCCAAAGTTGGGGGTGGGTTGGGGGGGCTGCCGCCCCCCCCATGATGATCGAAAAACTGACGATTCAATTAGTTGCAAGAAACCTAAAAACCAGCAAAGGGGCAAAAAATCTAAACTTCCCCCGTCACTTTTAGATTTTCTGCCCCTAATTGAATCATCACTTTCTGGATCAGTAGAGGGGGGGTTGGGGGGGAGGGCGGCCCCCCCCATGATGATCGAAAAACTGATGATTCAATTAGGGGCAAGAAAGCTATAAACCAGCGAGGGTCTAAAACGTAGCGGGGGGGTTGGGTTGGGGGGGGGCGGCAGCCCCCCCCCCGTGTGATTTTTAATTGGGGGCCCTTCGGTGGACATAATTTTGGGTGAAGATTCATGGCTACCAATCACATGTGAGATGATTCCCCATTAAAAACAACACAGCCACATCAAGTACAAGGTGCACATGTAGCAAGCAGGGCGTCCTTCATCTGGGCTGAAAGAAATGGATCGAAATGCAGTGTTGGCGAATCCATCCGCCCCGTCAAGAGGCAAAGACCCATCGATGGGCTCTGGCCATGTTGGCGTAGGGCTTCCCAAGGATTTCCGGATGTGGACCAACCAACCTGGGTATGAATATTCAACTGTGGCCCTGTGGGAATTTACTGGCTGTGCGTCTGTAGGCGCATTCAAGCTGTGTGACTCGAGCTTGCAGCAACTCTATTCATTCGCACTCAAAAACCGCTCTCCTTTCTGTCGCTCTCTGTCTCTCTCTTCTTTGTTTGTCTCTTTCGCTGTAGTAAATTTTAAATGAAGTTGGGCATTCCAGGGCAAGCTCGCCCGAAATGCCACACATCACTATCAGGCGCCATGTCGTGCGCTCCTGCTGGGATGATCGAAAAAGTGATCATTCAAATTGTGGCCAAGCATCTGAAGCGGGGGGGTTGGGGGGGCGGCAGCCCCCCCATGATGATCCAGAAAGCGATGATTCAATTAGGGGCAAAAAATCTAAAAGTGGCAGGGAAAAAGCCAAAAAGCCACCTGCCGGAGAGAAACTGGTAATGCAGAGGATGCGAAAAGCCAGCCGCAACAAAAAAAAGCAAAAGCCAAACAGAGAGGAACTCAAAAGACCAAAGGATCAAGAGACCAAAGGACCAAGGGACCAGAGGACCAGAGGACCAGGAGATGCAAGGATGAAGGGACCAAGACCAACAGAGCAGAGGACCTAAAGGACTAAAAATTAGCAGATTAAGATAACCAAAGGACCGAGGGACCAGAGGATCAAGGGCCCCAGGACCAAGGGATCAAGGGACCAGGAGACCAAGACCAGGCACCAAGGGACCAAAGGACCAATCAAATGACAACCAAAAGAACACAAATATACAAGCAGCAGACTGAGATTGCGGAAAGTTGTTCTTGATTGCTAAACAAGTTTGTTGTTGATGGCTGACAGTTTTTTGTTGATTGCTAAAACAGTTTCTTTTTGATGGTCATCCCTGGTGGCTAGGGGTACAATTTCTGAAACAACTTAGGGTTCAAACTCCTAAATCCAAACCACCACTTAGAGGTCAGAAACAATGGGCACCTGTGAAAATGAGATGACCATGCTTGTGGTGGCCTCCCCTACATGGGGGAAGTGAAGTTTGCAAGTCATTGAGAACCTTGTCTGACAAGAAGAGTTGCAAGTCCGCGTCGCAAGCAGAAAATCAGTGGTTGGAGGACTTCCACACATGAGTCTCCTTTGAGGAACCCTGCCTGCGGGGCGTTGAGGGCGAAGCTATCCCGCAGCGGCTGCAGCGAGGACACAGTCTGCGCCTGGCATGAGGCAGGGTCCGGATGGGACTTGTCACACGCGAGTCATCCAGCGAAAAACTGAACCCTACGCATGAGACATGACCGACAAATACATGTTCACTGTCTGCTACCTGCTGCCTTGGAATCAAGAGGCGTGGGAAACCGGAAAGAACAGCGGTTTAGCTCGTGAAAATGGGATCGGAAGCAACCCCGTGGCCTCTTCACCATCGCGGAGCCGGAAGAAAAGCGCGGTCTTGCCTGCACCGCACTGGCCTTGGTCGAGAGGTTTCTCTTCGGGCGTGAGCGACGGGCTCATTATCCCCCCCAACTTGCTGTGTTGGTTGAAGGTACCCGTTCTGGGACCAAAGGGGTAAGCCACGCTCATTTGATGTGTTGGGGGGCCTACTTTGACACGTACCCAGCTGGGAATAACGAAGGGGTCACCTTGCCATGGAAAATGTCCCTTCCCAATCAAGGGAAGGGTTGCTGCTTTGAGCCCGGTGCAGGGTTCCCTGTCTCCAAAACATGACCATGCCACAAATGAAACTGATTTCAACATGACCCAACATGCAGGTGAGGCTCAAAGATTGAAACTCACGAACCCTAAAAACCCCTGTGGTACCTTACTGGAGGGAAGCCTCAAAACGGTGGTATTGTTGCTGGTTTCCACCCTCAACCAACCTGAATGGGATGCCCCCAAAACAGAAACCACCCAGCACGCGCGAGACTTAGGCCCCCTGCAAGGAGCCAACTTGTTTCTGTTCAGGAGCAAGGGAAACCCAAAAAGGCAAAAGGTAAAAAAGGCAAGTGGGCAAGAACAAAAATGAGGTTGTGACATACCTTGAAACCAAATCTAGTTGTGACAACGGTGGCAAATGCCTAGTGATAAAACTGGCCCCTGATGCATTTTCAGAGCAGATGGCTTGGGCCCCGGTCCCAGGATCATCGCCGCGCTGCCCCGGGACCGGCGCTTCTTCAGGGCGCTGCCAGACATCACCTGACGCGTGCCGGACGGGTGACGCCGTGGGCCACCTCTCCCGTACCCCTGCCCCCTTGGAGGTTGAAAGCAGCGAAGCTGAAAGTGATCCGGATCCATCTCGACAAGTATTTGTTTGAACTGGGGCAGCTCATGCTGGCTGACTATAGCATGAAGACATACAAGGTTGAACATCAAAAGAACGGGCATCCAAGTGAGGGCGTTGCTCCAAACACCTGGCACAAGGGTAGTGCTGTGGGCATCTTTCAATGGCTGGGACACGGTGACATTTTGTAAACCGAGAAGGGTTGGCCCACAAATAAGTTGAACATGTCGGCGGGTCCAAGTGGGACTATTTTGCGTTACCACCAAAGAATGGAGAATGGGGGCTAGAACCAAGTCAAGCTGGATCACCTCTGACCCATTTGGCTGCGCTCACTGTTTTCCTGAGGCTTCCTGCGTTGGACTAGATCGTTTCCATCCGCCCGCACAAGGGGAGCCTTTCCTGAGCCATAGGAGCAGGAACCTGTTGGGTCTGACATGGTCTGACATGAAGAACCCCATTTGCCCAAATTGATCCTGGTGCCAAACAAGGGGTGGGGACAAAATGTCATTCCACCCATCCCGAATCCTTTTTGGAGTCTTTTGGGTATTCGTTCTGGCTTTTGTTGGCATCAAAGGGGCATTTTGCACCTCCTGCTGATCCGAAAGCCAAGCCTGAAAGAGCTGCAAGCTCAGGTACACGCTCAGCAAAACCACCAGCCATGTCAGGGCCTCGGCGCTGACTCGTGCGAATCCAATTTAAAGGCAACGCCTTGCAACAGCTACGCTCTTTTGGGTCAAGTGGGGCAAACAATGGGAAATACCAGCCATGGGCCTCCTAGGTTGGGGATTGATGCTGATTGTGCAGACCATTGTAGACCCATGCACACATTTGATGTTCGGCCCCTTGGTGGCTGTGGGCTTGCCACAAGCAAATCAGAGTTTACGGCGAATTCACCCAATTAGGGCCCATAATGGGGGCTGAAGTATGAGGGCACATTCAGCCTTTAAGTTGGGGCTGCCTTGAGGAGACCGAAATTGTGAAAGATGCGTTGGAGCAAGTTGATGCCATTTTCTTAAAGGCAGACAACGCAGCCTAAACAACGAAGCAAGATAATCCTTTTGCACCTGTCTCGCCATGTGGCTTCTGCGGGCCCAAAAACTCCAGCTTGCCCTAGCTGCCTGGGTGGCAAGGGAGTTGCGAAAGCCTGAAGGTTTTATGAGCTGAAATCTGCCTCTTCCCCAAAGCAAACTTCAAGCTCTTGAGCTCTTCCCAGCCTTTTCCTCAGAGATGGACAATGCAACATTGGGTGCAATTCGTTTGTGGGAGGTCAAAAGCAGTCAGGCATACGCTCCCCCACAATGCCCCTAAACCCAACGAATGATGACTTCGCAAGGGAACCTGAAGCTTTCCCCTTTCACTTCCATTTCAAACAGGAAGTAGGCAGCCAACTTGAAACCATACCTAATTGGAACCATTTGCTGACGTTCCACTAAGCATTTTGAGGCCGAGAGTCAAACGCCATGGCAAATGATCAGGACTTGACACCTGGCTGAACGACCTTCCGAAGCAAACAAAGCGAAATAACATGTGGTCAACCTAAACTGGACATGGTGCTTTTCATTGAAGACTTGCCAACTTGTCCATCCAGCAAACGGTCGCCACCTCTTCCAGGATTCCATCCGTTTCTTCTTTTCCTTTACCAATTAATTCAAACGCGTCCCCTGGAAGTAACCTCGGGCCCCTGCCAAGGCCGTGCCGGACCCCAGCCCCAGCGAGGCTTCCAGGCTCCCTGAGGCCCGGCGGATGGTCTCCATGGGGCCGCGCAGCCGCCGCCGGGTACCCCGAGGCCGCGAGCTAAACGAAAGGCTGCGAGGTGCCGCGCCCCGTGCACAGTGCCAAATGGCAACTGGGCGACCCTTGGGTTTCCAAACCAAACTTTGCCGGCGTCTTGCTGTTTTCCGAGCCTCACGTATCTTAGGCCAAACAACCCTTCTTCACAACCGTTTCTACAAATATGTTTACTTACAGCAAAGAATTCTTGCTAAAACAACCTTTGAGCCCCTTCAGAAGGGCAGGGTGGGAGCAAAAAAGTGTGAAACCCCATTTGCCCAGCGAACTGCCCGTTTCCATCGGAGAATGGACCCCCACCAGCCAAACCGCTTGCCCTTAACCCTGTTTGGGTGAGAAAACAAGAGACCCGCCACCCCCGCCCCGCCTCATTCTGAGCCTTCAGCTCCTGTGACGCAGACCTGGGCAAAACACGGAGCATCAGTGTCACGTGCAACCAACCCGCATGCAACCAACGGAACCAGCTGGCAAAAAGACCTGGCTCATGCGAACGCAGCCAGACTTTCTGGCACCTCGGAACCCAAAAAAGGACCACTCGAGCTCGAAGACTCAGGTCCTCAGGTCCCACAGCCCAAAAACCCACAGGGCCCGCACCGCTCGCGCCTCAGTCCCAACCCCGAACCGCGCAAAAAAGTTTCAAAACACAAAAGGGGAAAAGCGGCACTTTCCCGCTGTGCCGGCGCATGGCGCCAGCGAATGCTAAGTGGTTCGCATCCTATTGATTCCCTTTGGACAACATGCGCAGAGTTTTGGCAACCAGTTGACTGAGTGAGTAGCTACGAGATGCACCTGCACAGAAGCGACAACAAGTGGTGCTCGTGCAGCTGTGGAGATATGTTGAGATAAAGCAACGTGGGTATCGAGCACATGCTCACCATGACTGAGGAGCTCCGGGGACAGTCATGCACAACGAGGACTTTGGATGGGCAACAGGATTTGACAGCTGTGAGGCAACACACCCTGTCAGCAGAACCTGGGGAATGTCCCCAAGCAATCCCCCTAGAAAATAGCAACATTGAGCAAGGCAAGAGACCACTTTGTTCGACCTGCCCGCACAACGAACAAGTGTTCATCAGCACGTGCTCAAACACAGTATTTAGCACGAGGCTATCACGAGGTTTTGGCATGTCTCTCTTGCAGAATGCGCACACATGCGCACAGGAAGAAAGAGCGAATGCGACAGGCTAAGTTGCATATGCCAGCCAAACCCGCCCATCTTGGCACCACCCTGTGCGTCACATTCTGCTAGGTCTGTGCAAGGCAAACTTTGTATCGGCACGCAGCACGGGAAAACTCTGCTGAAAACGTTTGCAAGAAGCATCCCATCCTCCCTGCTTCGAAACGCAATTGCTAACCCATGCAATCTTGGGTCAGCCTTCCGGCCAGGGAAGTCATTAGTTTGTAAATTGTCCTGCCCCCGGTGCAGATGCATTTTGAGGCCAAGCGAGCTTGCCCCAAAGATGGGCAGGACCCCCACCCCTAACTGAAAAAACATGACCTTCTCATAAACATTGCACGTGTTCCATTCATCCACTCCGGCTTCAAGTCTTGGCTGCCCGGCTCCTCTTCGAGCGAGGCACCTCGGTCAACGCGAGACTTGGCATGTGCCTCCCGCGAAATATGGACTGGACAACAAACCGTGAACAGGAACTCCAATCTGACATCCTGTTACATCCTGTTGTCTGCGGCTTCTTTGCCTTGGCCTTCCCCAGCGTTCCACTTGCTATGCTCTGAGAAAGCTGTGGGGCTTCCTCATTATTTCAACCTTATGCTCACATTCTCGGAAGGGAACATGTGTAACCAGCTGGCCTACACAACTTGCAAAGAGCACCACCCGCTTGTGGCTCCACTCACTTGCGCGTGTTTTTTTGAGGACACCCTTTAACCTTGGTTACAGAAAAAAACCAGCAGGTAACTGGCTTGTCTTGAGTGTTTCCCGTGAGCGATCCTAAGCTGCGACGTGCCGGACGGCTGCTTAGCCCATGGCTCTTGCCTGGGTGTTAAACAGAGGGCTGGGGGCCTGGGGCCTCTTTTGGGGAATGCGACGACTCAAGCCCAGCTTAGCCCAGCGGATTCGATCCAAAGCGCCGCTTTTGTCTCCGCGCCTGTAAGGACCCAGAGCTTCGCAGCCCCAGAGCCGAAAGGACAGTGAGACCTGACTGTCTAGCACCTCTTGCGCCGAATCAAGGCTCGTGGGAGCTGGGGAGAAAAGAACACCGATTTATTTTGCAAAGCACTATACTCCCCCAAAAGGGAACAAGGGAGCCCATAAGGATCTTCATCATGGGTTCATGGGTGACCCCCTTTCACCCGAAGCTTGGCTCGTTATATGAGTCGTCCGGATTCATGCCTTGTCCTGGCAACTTGTCTTACCAACCCTTCCAATGAGGCTTCCCTTCAAAACGTGTGCGGGCGTGGGGGCTGAGGGGGCATGGCAACCGAAACTTTAGAATGCAATTTGTGTGCAAAGCGATATGGCCAACGCAATGACCTGAAATTGGGGCCTCTCACTCGATGGCGAACAAGGGCAAACCGGAAACACAAGAAGACCATCGCCAATGTTTGGGTGCCACAGTGTTCCTATGTCCCCTCAAAACATCACCTCACCAATTGAAAGCACACCATACCCATCAATGGACAACAGGGTGGTGTTTAAGTTGACCAAAATGGAAAGCCTTTCTACTGGATTCTCTAGCAAGTGTGTTGCACCTTGGGCCACGCGCTTAGCACGCGGCCAATCCTTACCTTGCGCTTGCTGCATCCCACGGGCTTCTCTTGTGTACGTTCTGCGGGCTGGTGCTAAAGGCCCCAAGGAAGTCCGTCATAATTTGCGTGTTCCCCCATGCCGTCGAAGTTAGCTCGCACCATTCACATGGCCGGCCAGCTGTTTGTTTGGCTCAGCATTCACTGAGGGGAACACAGCCCAGCGAACCTCCGCCGTGCGCAAAAAACGCACCACTCGCTGTCTGCGTCGCTCAGCGTTTGGGAGTGTTCCTTGGCGGCAAGGGGACATGGCACAATGTATTCACATGATGTAAGATACGAAGAACATGTCAAATAGCAGCTAGATGCAAGTGAGCATGTTGATCCTTTGAAAAGCCCTCGTTGTGCAATATTGGCAAAGAGTCGCTGACCATGCTTAACCCGGCATTTGGCTTAAAGCCACTCCGGGAATTCATGTGACGCGGAGTGGCGTGCCGCTTTAACAAGCCGGTTTCAAATTGATCATCTCAACAAAAAGGCCCTCAACTCAAACTTTCTTTAGCAACTAATACATATATTCAAAAGAAGTTGGTATCTGTGCCAGGCGTGGCCAATGCCAAAGGGCCTTGCCAGCCACATGACGTTGAGGACGTCAGTGGAGTTGCCCATGTCGGCCAGGCTGATTCCAGAGGAGGGCCTCCAGACGCTTTGGATTTCGTTCGGAGGCCACTCTGGGGGAATTCTGGAAAGTTACCTAAAACAAGAAATCCCCGCCAAAAAAAGAACTGTTGTCATGGGTGAGTGTCAAAGGGCAAGCAATTGGCATTCAAATACCGGTTGGCCGTTGGGGTTGAAACGCCCCACTTCTCTGGGAAACGCACCACACCTGCTCGCAAAGATGGGCTGGCCCCGCAAATCTCCAAGTGACCTTGCCTCTCCGGGGAGGGGGTCTTCCAGGTGCAGTCAGTTTTCCCTTCAAAGGCAAAGGGGCTCAACCCCCAATGATCTACCAATTCGGCGAGCATCAGCGTCCTTCATCTTGCTCAAGTCACTTTCCAGGTCTATTTTGGGAGGGCCGGTTCTATGTGGGCAAGAAGCCCGCCATGTCCAAACGCGCGCGCATGGTCCAACGCAAGGTTCGTTCGTTTCTGATAGCAGCAGACAGTCCTTGCCACTTCTTCGTCAGTTAAAAGGGGTACTACAGAAAGTGGTTCTAAACCACATTTCCCACCGCCATGCAGAATACGGCGCTCAAAATCATTCAACCGTTTGGTGTCGATGCTGGCAAACAAACAAAGCACGGGTAAAACACCAACTAAGAACATGTAAGCTGTTTGTTGGTGCGTTGTCTGGGTTGTCCTCAGATCTCCTGCCAAAAGTTTAACTTTTAAATTTTAATGGCAGAGTGAAAACCACTACTAAACCCCACAAACCCGAAAAAGCCTAAGGATCCAAATGGCTGGGATAACAACCAAGTTTTTTAGACACGAAACAGAACAACTTTAAAAAAAGCCGGGGCGCGGAGCCATGTAGCGTCGCACGTTGCCGCCCCACTTCCCGCGGAAGGTGCGGCCCGAGACGAGCTTATAGATGGCCTTGGCGTACTGCTTCCGCATGTTCGCACCTCGCAATTGATCGCTCGATCTAACTCCCAACCACCCCCAGGCTTTCAAATTGGCACTTACTGTAGATAACCATGTAGGCACCAAGCCTAAAAAAAAACCACAAAAAACGGCTGGGACCCATCCGCGCCTTCTGGCAGATCCTGCTGCAGCTTCTTCACATCGCGCATGCACACCCCCTCACGGCACTCCGCCTGGAAGAGCAGCTTGCCCAGGGAGTTTCCTCGAGAAATGCCAGCGCCGCATCTAGGATTTTGGCCACCCAACCACCGCCCCCAGGAGTTTAATGGTTAGACAGCCACTATACAGCCACCAAATTTTGGGGTGGCTGCAGATTGAAGCAAGATTGAAAGGCGGCCACAACCCTTGGATCAACTGGCCAGCTGGGTTCAAGCAGAAACTTTTCAGTTTGATCGTGCAGTCTTGAGAGCCAAAGGGGAGAATCGTGTCAAACTGGGCGGGTTCCTGTTGATTTCTCTGGAATCGGGCGAAGTCAACTGGGGTGTGACCCTGAGAAACTGTGTACCCCGAATGCGCAGGGCTCGCTTGTGTTGAACAAGGCGCCTCGGGCTCCCAAGTGTCGTCCGAGTTTCGATCTTCCAAGTTGTTGGGGTTCTGCAGCCAAAGGAAGGAGCCATCCGAGGTCATCTCCGTCGCAACAACGGCGCCCGACTGGCTTTCGAGCACGGCGTAGTAATTGCAGGGCATGTCCTCCGCCCAAGCTTCATGCTCCTCAGCTGTCCAGCTTACCAAGAGCATCCGGCCCGGACAAACAAACACTTCTCGGTGTCTCAGGGTTCCCTATGTTTCCCCTCTAAACATCTCTTCCCGCCAAGGAGAAGCTCATCCTACATTAACCCAACAAGTAAAAATTGAAATCGCGAAAGGAGGAAGTGTCGGAAATCGAGCACGGGTGCCTGGTACTTTTCAGGTTTAGTGCTGCTTGAGTTCCGATACTGCCAAGCACTGCTGGAAGCACCACGTCATGTCGTGGAATCAGGGGGGGTTAGGCGGGGTCCATCCCATCCGCACAATCAGCCTAGAATAAGCCCTTGATCAGGGCGCGTTAAGGGGCGCTGAACCCCCGGCCCGGTCCAAACAAACAGATCCTCCCTTTGCTTTCCGTGCCCTACTTGGTCAGATCCCACGAGCCCCCCCAGCGAGCCCGGGCTCACCTAGCCCCAGCCCCTAGCCCTTGTAGCCCAGCACAAGCTGACCGCTGGCAACCGCTGGCCAGCATCAAAGTGTCCAGCCCCCTTGCACGCTCTATGGCTGGGCCAAGGCGGCCAAGGCACGGCACCGACCAGTTCCCTGCCCCTCTCAGGCTGGACAGGGCTGGCCACGCATTGATTTATGAACACGTCAAGCCACCCCTCCATTCTTGGGGCTTCACCCAGCCCCAGGCTGTAGCTTTGGCACTCAAGGCGCCCCAGCTCCAGTTTGGAGGTTTGGGAGCCCAAAATGGCGGTTGTCCTCTTGGTGCCCCTTTCAACTTATCTGTGGTAAGGGTACCTCCCCCCCGCCTAAAAAAACACACAAGCAAACACGCAAACACGCAAACAAACACACGGACCCATTTCAAGAACAGCTCAGAACCAAACTTGGCCAAAGCCTCCATGGCCTCTGCGTAGATCTTGCAGCTGGTCACCAGCTCTCGTGCCAAAGCCTCCTGACCATTCTGTCGCAAAAGCGGAACCCAACATGACTTCACCAGCCCCCACCAAGGCATCAGGTGTCTTATCTAAGCCGGACACTATCTCAAAAGCAAACATGTCCCGTGAAAGAGAGGCCAGGGCGCCCTGAAGGGTAACACAAGTTAGCCCAACGTCAAGCCCATCATTTCCAGTCCCTCTAAACATTGAAGCTCGGCATTTAGAGTTGCACGGCGTCCGCAGATCTTGGTCCCGAGGCATGGCGTAATTTGGACATTTGGGGCTTGATTAGAGTTCCGCAGCCACTGTGGGGAAGGCAGAAAAAAACATCAGACATTTGATCATTTAAACATCAGAGCCCGCGAAGTCTTCGCAAAAGGAAAGAGGTCGCCAAGCGGTCAAGTCAAAACTGCCAAAAAAACTCAAAACACCCTCTTTGTCCCATACCTAAACGCAGGTTGACACCATCTTCCTGCAGCCCTCCTTTCGGGCGCTTCGAGTCGTTTGGCGCGCCTCGCCCTTGGCAGCCTTGGCCTCCCAGGAGGCCGCGCCGCTGGAGAAGACCACGGCCACCTTCTCCTCGCCCTCGGCCTCTTGGATGGTCCGCACCTGAGGGCACTTTGCTCGAGGCGCGTGAGGGAAGTTTTGCGGCACGGCGATTTCGAAAAACGGGTCCCCATAAGGTGGGGGGGTTGTTGACCTTGTTTGACCCTTGGATTCCCAGAAGAAGGCATGCAGTCAGTAACCGGACGATAGAAAAGGTACAAACCGCTGATCGTTGGGGATGAGGTGCTGAAGAAAAGCGGGCACGGTTTACCTGCTCCCTACAGTCAGGCATACCCTTAGAGGTACTCGTCACACAGCATGAGCGCAGAACGCTCCAAGCACGGAAGGAGAGATCGGCGTTTCCAGACCAAAGCCCTCATCAACTGAAGCTTTTGGAACCTTGGACGGGTTGACGCGAACCGCCTTCTCCCAAATATTCCGGGCCGAGACCGGCAAAGCAAAAAGCACCCGGCAAGTGCCTTTCCCACTAGGACTCGCTTCAACCAAGCACAGGAACCTACCTCGGCATACGCCTGACCGCGTGTGCAGCCCGCCTCGAGGCTCCCGATCTTGTAGATACGGAAGGCCACCCCGTCCTCTGTGGTCTTGTTGAACTCGGGCGCCGCGGTGGGGAGAATGTCCTTCCTGAGCCAGCTGCTCAGAATGGTTCGGCATGCACGGGTCCCGCTGAACGGGGTGTCTTTCATCCATCCGAAGAGTCGAACAGTGCCTTAAACTCATGGTGTCCTGTTTGGCCTGGAAAAGGTATGGCCAAGCTGTATCTTTCATCTAGGCACCTTACTACAGTATAAATATATATATATATATACATATTAAGAACAACCCTTTTTTTTACACCTGGAGAATAAGCTGTGTTTATAGACTTTACAGGCGCCAAACATTTAACTTTATCTTATTGTGCATATATCAAATCTAGGTGCAATATCTCATCAGCTGAATAGGCCGCACATTGTGAGCTTCTTCTCATTTCATTTAAGACCTCTTCTCTCACACGTTGCCTCCGCGGAGGCAAAGACGAAGAACATTCCGAGTCGAGACGCAGCAGACTCTGCTCAAAGGCGTCGTCCACCTCCAGCTTGGCCAAGCCGAACTTGGTGGGCACCGTCTGGGAGATCCGCCCGTCCATTTCCACCTGAGCGCTAAAGAACTTGAAGCCACGCGGACGGCCGAAGCCCCAAGTCAAGGCCTTGACTCAAGCCATGGCCATCTTCAAAACCAAGTTTTGGCCAACTCGCTGGTGCCACAAACGACCTCGGCCTCAACACAGCCACGTTGGATTACCTGGAGGAGTTGTGGCACCCTCACAAAGGGGAGTTTGTGACATCACCCCAAAAGTAGGTTTCTCTTGTAGGGGCTGCTTCTTGTTTGTGTTGTTTCTTTTTTCCTTATTTTCTAAAGGAAGTATTATAATTCGCAGGCGCACGGTCCTTCCCCTTCCCCTGGCCCAGCCCTCCATCCACACCCAACTGCGTCCACCCCACCTGAAGCGGGAGGTGAGTCTGATGGGAGTCTGAACTTATTGCTGGTGAGCGGGGACTAACCCCCCAAGCGAAGGGGCCCCGAAAGGATACATGTGTGCCAGTTCCAACCTCACTTTTACCTGATTTGGAGGACCCCTGGCAAGCATGTAGTTTTCCAAAAATGTATCCGGTAAAGTTCCTGTAAATAATTTCTTGTCTCCGCTCTTTGTTTGTTTCTGTTGAGGGTTCCATGTTCACTTCAGGCTTCACTTTCCATCCGCCCGCCGCCCCCCCAGCCCCAAGGAGACGCCTGGAAGCGCGGGGTCCAGGTCCGCGGGAACTCGGGCCCCGGGTTCGCCACGGAGAAGGCCTTGTCCGAGAACCGCAGCTTGCGGCGCCCGCGCGTGGAGTCCTCCTCCCCCACCAAGGTGCGGACCTAGGCCCAACGAGTACGGGTTGGGCCTGGAACCGACCCAAACGGAAGTGGAAAATGGAGCAGGGAACCTTTGAACCACCTGCTTGCAAGGGAACCAAGGAACCCACGGAACCAGTGGGATGAACCACCTACCAACTGCTGCAGGAGTTTGTCCATCAGAACCTGTTGATGGGTTGTCATTGGCCTCAAGGACCTCCAGCAAAGTGACGCTTGCAAGAAAGTCGCGAGATCCTGATTTTGCACCTACCGGCAACCAAGCAATATTGGCCTAAAAAGGTGAATATGTATCACCCAAAGGAGAGGCGAGCACCAATGATTGCGTTTTGGGCTCCATGTTCACGCGGAGAGAGGGACAGTGGTTGGCCGTTCTAGCAAGGAAACCGTAGCGTGGTTTCAAAGCAAGGTACACTAATCAAATCGCTTCCTCCTGTCAAACAAATGTACGCTATCGATACTTTTTGTCCAAGCCTGGTCCAAGCCTCTAACCTCCCCATACTTACATTGTCGAGATTCAGTGCAAATTTGATTGTATTAGGGTCAAAATTAAACCACAGGGAAGCGAAGGTCTTGGTCCATGTTTCCACTTTCCAGGGCTCCATTTTGGCTACCCATTTTCGACCCACAAACGTGTATTGTCTAGTTAAAGTGCAGTTTCAATTGCACCTCAAATTTCGGGCACGGAAAAGCTGCCCCCCCCCCCCCCGGCCCCCGGCAGCCCCGGCTCGTGCCTTGGAGATGTACTCCATGTTTGGGTCCGGCAGGATGAAAGCATCCCCCTCCCCCGTGCGATCGCACTGCGGCACGTTGTAGATGTTCAGCAAGAGATCCCTCGGCAAAACGCGAGCCAGCAACTGCGTCAGTGCTGAACATACTCCCCAAATGGAACCTCAGAAGGGGAGAAAGGCTTCTGAACTCATTGGCTGGTCGAGTCCTTTCGGTTGCTGGATGCTCTCGCCAGCCGTTGTTTCGGGCACCCCCCCCCATTTGCAGATGAGAGGTATCTGCACTGGATGCAGAATCCATGGGGCAATGACAGGGTGCCCAAACTATTTGAGTGAGGCCCCTCTTGGCTTCAAACTAAAATGGAGTCTTGATCACTAATTGGTTGCAGATTTGTTTTGGGGACCATCGATCTTCAGGCGCCCCCCCTCGCCAGCACCAGATTGACGCCGCAGGCCCAATGCACCGCAAATCCATACAACCACCCCTACCCCCCCACCCAAGGGCGGCCCAGCGGCTGATCCTCCGCCTTGCCACCCCAGGCCTGCTGGTGCAGAGCCCGCAGGAAAGCTCGGCCCAAGGTCACCTTGGCCTGGCAATCTGGAGCTCAGTTCAAGCCACCCCTGTAGAACTAATCGACTGATAGCGGGCCTTTTGTACCATGGAGATGCAAATCACATTTAACCCAAAAAACCGAGTTTGACCCCCAGAGGCTACCAGAGGCTACGAATCCATGCCGCAAAGACCCACTTGGTGCAGGAGGCCACTGGCCTCCAGCGAGCCCGCGCAGCCGCTGCAGGGCGGCAGCCGCCCAGCGAACCTCTCTTCGCTGGAGAGGTTGAACTGGTCCAAGTTCAGGTCCACACCCTGACCAGAGTCTCAGAGAAAATGCCTTTTCCGAAATTTCTATGCTATTTGGCACGCGTCCTGGAGATGATGAGGCCCAGCAAATTCAAAATCTAGTGGCTGGGGTTCTCTGATTGTAGTTGGTTGGCCTGGCTGTTGAAGATGGGTGCCCTTTCCTGTCATACCGTTCAGCGGGATTCTCGTCTATGACTATCACTTTCTATGTTTTTTCCTCTGCCAGTATAGGGGGCTCCTGATCTTTGCGACCTAACTCCTCCCTGTTGCGTAGACCCACAAACCCAAGGCAAACACTCCCATTGAGGGCCAGGGGACTCCCTGAAAAGGGTTTGTTCCGTTTCGGCTTGCCTTGGGCTTGCCTTGGGCTTGCCTGGGCTGCCTCAAATCTCCAAGGTCCCCTGCAAGCACCTTCACGGGCGCCGCCTCGTTCGGCACCACGGCTGGCCTTCCCTTGCTTCATTCTGCACAAGCCTCTCCCTCAGATAGAAAAAAAGTCACACTGGTGAGTTCTGATGACCTAACAAACTTAGTGAGTTACGAGAACAAACATACGTACAATCTAAGGTATTTTTCCAAGTGTCACGAGAACTTGCGCAGAAGTTGAAATCAATGCAAAACTGGCCCTTTCCTGGGGCATCTCCGCGCGCTGGCCCAGCTGGAAGCGCTGGGGCATGAACAAGGGCCTGGGCGGAAGGCGGGCGAAGGCCCCCCACGTTTGGACAAGGATTGCGACAAACGAATCTGACCAACTCCAAAAAGTGATCAGTGTTTGCTGGCTGAAAGGGAGAAGGATGCAACACAACAAGGCAAACAGTTGAAAAGGTAGGCTAAAACCTGGCAATTGACTAACTTCCAGCGACCTCAGATTTTGCCTCCAAATAAGATTTGCAACTGTTAGATTCCAGCCCAAGTTTCGGGAGAGTTGAAATACAACATGATGTAACCTAAAAGGTCCCAGCCGGAGGGCAAATCGCAAGCCTATACCCAACGCAACCAAAAACACAAAAACGACAAAACAAAACAAACATGACACAAACAAAGATCTTCAAAGGAAACCATGGGGATTCCAAAATAACAAGAATATCTGCTAGATAACCTTTGTCGGGAGTCTCCCTTGAGGGATGGGCTTCGGTGAGCAGTTCAAACGCTTGGCTTCTTGCTTTAAGGAACCTCCTTGAAGTTTCCTCGGGGCCAGGGCTTGCCTGCCCCAGGCCGCCAACCCCTCCCTCAGCGGGCCTGTTTTGCAGCGGTATCTAGCTAATGCCAAGAGAAACGAATCCTTTCTGCCTATTGCCCCAACCCGTTCAGCCGACCCCTCCAACCCCTCCAACCCCACTCCCCGCTTCCCCACCCACCCCCCGCCCCGGCCTCCCGCTCTGCGCCAACGGCACCCCCGGCTTCTGCGCGCCCTGCAGGGCGTGGCGCTGCGCCAGCTCGAAGCGGTCCAACCCGAACTCCACGCCTCGCTTCGAAGGTCCGGTCCGGGCCCGGTCGCTCGCAGACGAAACGGCCATGGGCGGTGGGACATGGAATTGGGCGAGCGTGATGCCACAATTCGCTAAGGGGGATGATGAAACCAACATGGGGCAATTCAGCAATCACTTTGGCCCAACTGTAATGCTGGTTCATAGCCACACTTAAGAGATTGCCTGCCCCTCAACAGCCCCTGATGGTCACTCCCCCTGTTAATTGAGGTTGCCCTAGACGGTATGAACATGCCACTTTCTCAACGTCCCCTTTTCGGTGGGTTGCGAACGGGGTAAGCTCCGGCCTCCATAGATAGCCTGCAAGTTGCTCTGGCCGCCCGTGATGATGTCCACCAGCTTGCCTCACTTGCCAAGGAGTCGGACATGTGAGCTGCCTTTTGAGCTGGCCTCAGCATTTCACCAAGGTCACCATGAGTTTCTGACTTGACGAGATCCTCGTTTTGGGACTGTGCAAGTTTGAGGAGACATAAATATAGAACAGATAGACCAACCTGGACAAACTTGTAATGAGTCACGATCATAGGCACAGCATGCAAGTACATGCATTAGCCCTCATATTAAAAGCATACGCCGAAACCTACACGATAGTGTGCTTCTACCATCACCACTGTAGCTGACGTCAAGGATGCACGATGTTACGGGATGTTGCCCCATAGCACTGGGATTCACCTCAAGGACTGAAGGTGCCAAGTGTGACAACAACCTTGTAAGCTTGCCGGGGAGGGAAAAAAAGGAGAAGAAAACAAGAAGGAAGAACAAAAAAACGGGTCCAGCCAAGTGGCCGTTCTTCAGCTGGATCCGGCTGTTGCCCCGCATGTTCCAAAGCTGGGGGATCTCCGGGTATGGCTCCGGCTCCGCCGCCTGAGAAAGCAAGCTCGAGAAATATATGGCTCCCTTATGCTCCCCTGCTCGGTTGCCCCAACAACCAGGAAATTCAAGGTTATAAGCTGCTGGGGGCATGACTAAATACGGACCGAAATAGAATGCGCAACAAGGTCGAAAGGTCGGCCTTGGGCAAATGAGCTTGAGTTGGCCAAACGAAACGCAGAACGTGATTTTTTTCCAAGATGAAACAAGTTCTGGTGGCACCTCTTTTATGTAGTGTGACTTGGGGCTTCGTGGTATAGGGCAGGTGCACATGAGGGCAACCTGGCCAACCACACATAAATTTTCCCTAAATCCCGGGAATCTAAGTCTGAAAGCAGTCGGCTTGCAGGAGTGAGTTTATTACCCCGCCCCAGCTAGTCGAACCTTTGCAATTCCTCATCCCAGCCCAAACGCCCTTGCCTGCACGATCTCATCGGCCATTTGGTACCAGGTGGGGTCCAGCCGTGCCTTGGAGTCGATGAGGTACCTTGGGACGGATCCGACTTGCTCCCCCTGCGAAGGGGACACTTCCCGAACCCCAAGCCTTTCTAGTGCGGCAACCTTTTGAACGCCCAAATACCCCCCCCCCAACTATCAAACAATGAGTTTGCTCAGTTTAGTTAAGCAGTGGTGCTTGGCCATCACCGAAGCTTTGGCCAGCTCCCTGAGATGGAAAATCACGCTCTTCCGCTCCGCGATTAAGTCGAAATTCCTGGCGAGCGAGTTGGGACCCATTCTGGTTGGGGTGGCTGGGTGGCATGTGTGAGACCCTGGAATGGATGAAATCCAAAATGGTGGGGGCCGCTCCTCCAAGCAGGAGGGTTTCCCCCTCCAAAATGCGACACCCTGACTCATCAACCGAAGGGCTGTTTCGGACTCTTTGGTGAAGAGATCATGTCCACAACGATCTACATCCGGCGATCCAATCTAGATGTTGGGCTCTCCAACCCCTAGGGGTCACCCATTTCAGGCCCCACACGCGCAAAGAACTTATGCTCACCACGTCTGGCCCAAATGACTTGAAACTTTCACGGGGGCCCAAGCTAATATGAGGGGCCAGGCTATTGGAAAGGCGGCTTGGGATACCATGGATGCCGGGCTAAGGACACGCCCAGGGAAAAGATCATAGCAATTCTTTAGCCATAAGCCAACCTAGGTCATCCATGTCATCCGTTCCCGAAAGCCGAGGGCCTCGAGAAGGCGTCCGCGAACTTCTTCAGGGGGTGCTGGGGCAGCGTCACGGCGGCGTCCTCCAGGCCCTTGCGGGTGACCACCTGCTCCCGCGCCTCCACGCCCATCCTCGGCATATCCGGCGTGCGTGAGGGGAAGACGCCACACGGAAGCCACACGCTGGAAAAACGCAGGGAAGCCTGCTCTAGCGAGAGGCTTTTGCAAAGTCAAGTGAAGTGAGGCGCCTCCCCCTTCGGTCTACCCGAGAGGGCAATAGGTTAAAATTAACGGAAGCATCCTTCTGTCCTCGAACATAGGTGCTTCCCAAAATGCAAAGTCCGGGAAATGCGTTCTGGCGGGAAAGCATGCAAATGAGAAGCCGTAAGCTGGGGTAAGCCCCCTCTCTGTACATCACCAGGGAAAACCTGTAAGAAGAAGGAGCCGCTGTTCTTCTTTTTTGTTGAGGGGGGGCGGGGCCGGAAAGTAACCACCACCTCAAACCACACCTAGGGGCAATCGGGTATATTGCCCTTGTATAGTGGCTATACAGCTGTACATCATTGTACATCAATTAAACCACTGGGTCCCTGTAATGGTTTGGGGGCTCTGGAAGCATTGCCCCATTAAAGGCTAAACAATTAGCATGGGGTTGTGAGGAACTGCTCAACCAATTTACCGCATCATGGGAGAGCAACGTTCGTAATTACTTACTCTCTAAGTAACAATAGCAGCGTGCAAGCTGCCTTTCCAAGACTCAGTCTTCCAAAAGGGGTCCGCAAAAACTGCCTGCCTGCTGGGAGGGTCGTTCTCTCTTGTGCCCCTGCGCCCTTAGGCGAAATCTACCGAGCATCTTCACGTGGGGGATCAAGGTGTTGTCCTGTGCCATCCTCACCTCCGCCTTCCGCACCACGAACCACTCGCGGCCTGCCCAGGCTTTGTCCTTCCTCATGGTCATCTCTGACCAGTCGAAGACGCTCAGCATGCCCACCACCTCAGGCCGAAGCCATGAACCCCTGGATGGACATAACCCATTTTTGAACCAGTTGGGATAAATGGAAGCCCTATGAATACTGGGATAACCACCTACCAATTGATGCGGGATTTGTGTGCATCGCGATGTGGAACCAAAAAAGCCATTGCCTCGGTACATAACCATGGCATCCATAAAGTCAACCTTTGAATCAAACCATTGACTATTCCTTTTTTGCTGAGTGGCCTCAGCAGAAGAAGAACATCTACAAGGGACGCCCCCAAAACAGAATGGAACAAAAGGAAACAAACGGTGCCACTGGGCCACCGGAATTGTTCTACCCCTATCAAAGTCAGTCAGTTGCCTTTCGCTACGTGGGAAGGACATTTGCCCAACAAGCAACAAGCAGCTTTGAGAGTCTTCTCTTCTGGAACGAAGGCCCCATCTCCTTTCATCACTCCGACGCGGTTTTCCGCTGTTGGCCGCACGCGGGAATAATCTGGGCAATTGTAACTCCCAAGTTGGAAACCAAAAAAATCCCTCCCATGTATACAGCTCAATGTGACCATCCGGCGATGCTCATGTTAATTGTGTACACGACGAAGCGTGCCCCATTTCTCGGGCCCGTGCCGGCATGGCGTACTCACCCAGCGCGAGCTCCTTGAGGAAGTAGTCCGCCTGGAACATGACGTCCCCCACGCTGGTGCCGGCCAACCACTCCGGCTCGTACACCTGAGGGCTGGGGCCGAACTGCGGGGAAAAAACGCCGGCAACGCCGGCACCTTGGAGCCGAATGCTGCTACCTGCCCAGATCTCAAAAATCATAAGCCTGGAATTGGTGGGACCTTTTCTACTGCATGGCGGTGGAGAGGGGGACCAAAAGAGAATCAACCGTTTGTGGGTGTGCCCCATTTTGGGGCACACCTAAGTGTTCAAATGCCACGTATCCCTGGCCCGTTTCCGCAGCATGGTGGGCTAGTCTATTTTGCAACCTCCCTCTTCCGGAAATGGGCCTTTGCTTGGTATTCGCGTGCCACGTGCATTTCCTCCCGATGCCCCCATTCCCGCCTTCTTCTGGGGGGTCTTCTCCAGGTTCTGGGGGTCCACCGGGTCCAGGGAGAACAAAGGCTCCCGCTTCGCCGTCTTCCGCACCTTCAGCGCCAGCAGCAGATACTCCAAGTTGATGCCCGCCGAGGGCTCCAGAGTGGCCGCCACCTCGAACGCGTTTTTGGGACGCGTCAGGCGGGGTCCTGCATATTTCACGCCCAGCACCCATGCTCAAAAGGGAGCGTAACCCACAGGGTTAGGATCTCCAGTCTAAAGTGAAAGTGATTATCATAGAATGTTTGTATTAGTCCAAAGCGGGCAAGAAAGCCGGGACCCGGATGGAGAATGCGAATAACTCCCCACCCCCCTCCGTGCCTTCACAGTGCGGGAGGCTTCATCCAGCACCAGGCAGCACAGGCCCTCGGGCGCCGGGCTGCAGCCCATGCGCTCCGCCAGGCGCTGGTTCTTGGGGACGCTGTCCATGCGCCATCCGATGTCGTACTCCCGGCGATTCCTTTGGGTATGACTGCGTGCAAGATGCCCAAACCCCCACACCAAACCCCCCTTTTGGCGTTTTTGGGTGTGGGTGGCGCCTTGTGGGCCCGTGGTGCTGTTTGGCACCCAGAATGCCCCAGCCCAAAAAGACAACTGCAAACCATGTGCATCAGCACGTATGACGGAAGTAACCGTGCCCCGAATTCCGAATGCTCCCAGTTATTGTGGTAGTAATTGGGGGCTCCTTGGCTCGGCATTTGGTCGTGGCTTTAGATATCTCCGGCCCCTGGCCCCCGAATGTTCACCGCCACACCCCGCATGGCTCCAGCAAGCTAACAGCCCAAGGCGCTTCTGCTTCTTCACGCTCTCTCGCTTGTTGCGGTTCTCCTCCTCCCGCTGGCGGTCCTGCACGCTCATAGGTTTGGAGCCCTAGCTGCATGTTCTTCTAGGTGGGTAGGTAGGGTTAGAACCATGGCTACCAATGGGGCAACCGGGGTTGGTGGATGTACAACGGTGGATGTAATCTACTAAGTGGGTTGAACATCCATCAAGTGAATCACTTCGAAGTGAGTATATCCAGACGCAATTCTTCGTCCCTGGCCAGGGCTTGCATCCTTTGAAAGCATGAGACGCACGTCTCATGGCCTTGCTCTGAATACGCAGGCCAAGTTGCACGAATGTTGCCCGCCTCTGACGACATCTGCCACTCAAAAAAAGAGACTAACCTTGCAAACAAGCGGCTGCCTCCGAACTACACGAACGACACTGGGGATCTTTGGTTTGGAGCTGTTTGTGATGGGTTTGCTGCGGGTTGGTGTGGGTTTAGGGTGTTTTTAGGGTGGGTTTATGGTGGGTTTAGGGTGGGTTTAGGGCGGTTTTGAGATGCGCCGTCCTACGTCAACGTCCCTCCAACACTGACAGAAAATGTTTGTTCCAAAAAACCTTGATCTGATCCGATGAGGGCATTCCTGCCCTCAACAGGGAAAAAGCGTTGGCCTCTTCATACATTGTTTCCCTTGTACCCAAGCGAAAGTGAATGGGGAAAAACGCACTCTGTGCTGGGCACATCCCCTTCCATCGATTCCATTGGGGGCCATTGGGGGATGTGGGGGTGCGCCCTACAGGTTGCCAACTGAAGCGAATGGCAGCTGAGGAGACGGATTCCGCTCCTGGATCAGCACTTGGGCCATGCACTCCGGGTGCACGCAGGTCTGCTTGCCCTCGCGGCCCTGGTAGGAGAATTCCCCCACAGGCAGCGAGCAACGTGTGCACAGCGGCACCTCCTCACCCTGCGGATGTTCGGAATCCGCCGAGATTTGATTGGCGCCCAGAAATCCGCAAGTGAAAACTGCTTGGTTGCAACCCCTCCCTCCAAGAAGGTGGACAGCGACGCTGGACCAGTCGAATGGGGCTCCTGAAAAATAAGGCATTCCAAACCCCAGTCCCCACACCACGACTGACGTAGGCAAAACTGCTCTCACGGGATCAGATCCCTTGGCAAGGTGAATCAGCTTGCGTCGCTTGATCCGATTTGCCAGGGCCAAAGGGCAGTGAGTTGGTGCAACCCCGGGGCGGACCCCGAAATTCACATGGTACCCTCGCTCTCGCCTCCGAGTCCACTTCCCACAATGATTGCTTCGTGATCTTCTTCTCTCGCGGCTGGCGCGCAAGTGCTGCATGCAACACCTGGCGCACCACCGGCCTTGAAAGGTTTCTGCCAAGGACCAAGTACATGAAAGAGCTTAATCATGTCAACCCAGCATTCAAAAGATTCGGGTTGATGTTGATCGGGGGTGTCATATTAAGAGAGGATCAGATGACTTGTTGGGAAACCACCCAGTGGGTCGCAAGCCCTCCTACGCGCCGGCACATGAATATCAACTAGGGAGTAAATCAATCAACGTCGATGCAGGGCGACCGTTTTCCCCAGAGAGTGCCTCTGGAAGGGAGCACCCCAAATCCAACTCAACCAGGGGCTTGTCAAGCAGCTGAGCACCCAGTGTCAACTTCAAATTGGCCCAGAGGACCATGTTCCTTTTGCAGGATATTCCTTAGATTCTGGATTCGTCCGGATCAATCCGAAATCGATATTCCCACATAAGGAGACACCAAATCACAATCAACCAGGGTGTCAGTCATGCAGATTCCATTGCCAAATCCCTCTAGTTGTTGGTTTGGATTTGTGGTTTGGGGATTCGGAGATGTTCTATGATTTCCCTTTTCTCCCCACCACAACCCGGGGTTCAAGCACCAAGCCACCAATCTAGATCTGTTCTATAATTCCAAACCTGAACTATGGAATCCCGAAAGTAAAGGACCTGCATCATGCTGAGCTTGATTTACCTCCAGGTGCGGTCACCGTGAAAAGGCAGACCGATACAAAGCAACATGCTAAAAACAGTGGGATCAAAGAAATTAGCCCGTTGGATGATCTTTCAACTGGCCATGGCATCCTTTACTTGCTTTTTCTTAGAAGATATAGGTGGTTTCCTTCAGGGTATCCCCTGCCGCTTCCATCTCTCAAAAACCACTTCCGGGGTTGGCACCCACATGAATCGACCCATCGTCCCGGATGAATCGAACCGGGATCGATCCATCGCCTCAGTGGAGACCTGCGGGGTCTGCACGGGCTGGGCCTTGAACCAGGGGAAGGCCACCCGGTTGTATCCTGGCCATGCGAACCCAACCGCCCCTGCTCCGCTTTCCCAGCAAAACGCGGCGCAAAGGCTCACCTGACAAGGGTCCGAAAGGCGCATGTTCACAGGCAGAAGGGAACTTGTGCCGGCAAACTGGTTGAAACCAAAACGGACCTGGTCCCTTTTGCCAGGGACCGAATTCTACTGCCACTATTCCAAGCCCGCCAGCCTCCTAGATCACCTCGTACGCATTGGCAGCCGAATCAAAAGAACCCTCCAAAAGCCCGACCCCTGCCTGAGTCTGTGCCATCTCGGCTCTCACCAAACTTCTCCGTGTACTGGCGGAGGGCGTCCTGATCCGTTTCTGTTCCCAACTGTGCCTTGTTGTTTTGTTCTCCGAAGCTTTTTGTCGGAAAAGATGATGATTGCTGATGGACGCAGCAGCATTGGCAAGCCCTGAGCTGCCAAAGCTCAGCTCCGAGGGGATCCCTTGCGGTGCCCGTCTTGCCTCCAAGGGGAGTTCCCTTTGAGACAAACGCGGACCTACATATTTGCAAGGCTTTGATTTGGTGGGCCTCCGTGGGGGCAGGGCTCACAAGCGGCCTCCCTTCCCTCTCCTGCTCGTCGTCAGCCAAGCCTTTTGCCTGAGTCAGGGCGTGACGAACAACTGCTCGATTGTCGGATAGGGTGCGGGGTCAGGCCGAGTTGTCGTTTCCTGATGCATTATTGTTGCCCAAACCTAGGGCAAGCTGCAAGATTCAAACAGAATTCCCAAGTAAGAACCTGACCGCAAAACCCGTAAGGTTGCTACAACAGCTTCACCTTGGCGCAACAAGATCTGGCATGGGACGACTTCCCCATGGACTGCAGCCCGCCCAAAAGCAAAGGGGAGTAGTCCTGAACTGATTGGCCCACAGAATGGATCTGGGCAGAAGAAAAACCTCGGCCCAAGGTGCAGGAACTGATTCACAAGATGCCCCGGTGTCGTCGGAGTCCACCTCTGTCCTCGGCGCATGGGCTAATTACCCCCACAGCTCAGGCGCTGAAAGAGAAATGGTCGCTCAATTTGATCTGTTCCCCTTTGCAACATGATAAACAAGTTCAATTCAAGAAGTATGCGAATTGAACTCTTGGCTGCTCCGCCGAAATGCTGAAAGCCACAGGCCAACGCAGGACAGGCGCATCCTAAAAAAAGAATCTGCAAGATGCTGTAAGATAATCTCAAAATCCAAACCTCCTGTTGGGGGCTGTTGACTCCTCTGCAAAAAAAAATAACTTTTTGTGGGTCCAATGGACAACCCACTGTTTCCCAACAAGTTAAAGTCCAAAGATCCAACCCACATAGCCACAGTCTCGACTTTTGTTAGCTACGCCCAGTAAACTAATCACAAGTTCTAAAAATACAATGCCGGCGCGGCATGTCAAAAAACCCACGAAGGAAGCGAAACACTGCCCTTGTGGACGTTGCCCCTGGTGTGAGTCTGATGAGCTAAGAGTTTGGACCGGTTGGAATCTGCGCCCATCTGCTTCCCCTGCAGCAAGGCTTACACCTGGAGATGGGGCACGCAGCAACACGCATGCTTCTCTCGAAGCGTCGTGTCTGTCTTCTCTTCCGTCAATGTGTTCTCCTCCTCGATGGGCTCCGGCTTCTCCTCAACCTTCAAGGGACATGGGGTGGAGGGGAGACCGGGTCAAAGGAAGCAACGAACCCAAAAAAATAATGGCACGACCCCCCCAAAAAGAATATTGTCATCAGATCCCGAGCCGCCACACGCACAAACATGCCCCTAGACCTAGGTTGTAGGGCTCTTCCCTTTCAGAGTGAGAAGGGGAGGGCGGATCCTTGGCCTTGCCAAAAACTGCCCGCCTCTGCCTTGACCCACTGAGAGAAGCCGCCCCGACGGGACTTCGGCTTGGCCTGGCCGAGGGAACCGGGCATGGGTCCGGTGGGTGCCTGCTGGTGGATGCTCGTGAAAACAGCCACAAACCCTCGTGGATGAAGCCCGCAGTGCTTGTGTTTATACCTGCGTCCGCGTCTGCAGACCGTGTTTTGGCCGCTTTCGCGGTTGTTCCCAACGCCAATGCAAGAGGATTCAAATATATAATTGCACGCATGCGTCTTTTGCGGTCATGACCGAAACTTGGCGTTGATTAAACCCCGCAACCCAGACCCTAATAATTTCAACGCTGCGCTAGCCAACAATGAAATGGCCAAAACCTGTCCGCCCCCAAGTATACAAGATTTAGAAAGACCAGCTGTTCCTCTCGAGACCCTTTCAGTATTGCATTCGATATCCAAAATTCAGCAACTCCGAATCTCAGAATCGCCTCGAGAAAGCCATCTTTGTCCAGAGCTCTCTTTGCACCCATGTTCCGAGCCCATCCAAAGAGCGAGGCTTTCTGCCGGCTTGACCCATACGAAGCATCTTGGTGGTGATAGACGGTACGCCGTAAGCCTCATGACTGAGAATACACCGAAAATATGTTCAAGCATTCTTGGCTAGGAAAAGAAGCCGCCTGTCTTGCTCAGTTGGTGCCCCCGGACCCTGCAGTCACATAACCTCCCTACCAGAAGCTCCCTGGAGCAGGTACTCCTGAGGGGCAGCCCTTGATGCCAAGGATTCAAATTGCTGCCGCACCTAGTTTTGGCTGGGACTGTTTCGTACTCATCAAGCTTCAGATACCAGGGTTTCTACTGCGGCTCACCAGGGACCCTCGGGCCTCCAGGACAGACACCATGTCAGAACTCCACGCACCAGCGACCTGTTTGGACGAAGCCACAAGGCGCTCAAACCATGAAAATCCAATAAAGCATCCCAACCTTTCAATGGCGGAACGCAAAATGACACCAGGGTCCCACAGAAAAAGGGCTCATGTGGTCCATCTTTTTTCAGCATTAGGCCATTCGGGGCAACATTTTGAAATCTTCCGCTCTTGGACTCCTGCCTCGCTTGTGGATGCCTTTGGCGAAGCAGCCAAACGTGCCGCGCACTAGTTGTAGAGTAGTCCCGGCAAAATGGCTGCGGCCACGCATAGATATGGCCTTAGCTGCCTACAAGTAGCAACTCCAAAGCGTGACGCTGCCAAGACACAACCAAATCTGGCCGGCTTGTGAGCGCTTTTCGTACGCATTTCAATGAATCAGAGGTGCAAGCTGCCAATTTGGAAGAATCTACTCTGTAGCGCCGAGGTTGCTGTATGCTGTGAGCTTCGTGCGGTTTGCGTGCTTCCTGCCAGTGGGTGACGCTAACTAGCTGTGAGACTCACAGAACAAGCGGCTCGCCGTCCGCTTCCGCCTGTTGACCCAATTAAGCAAAAGTGACGGATCCGGCTTCAAACCAACACGGAACCCACAAAGCCATCATTTCTAGAAGCACGTGGCAAGTTCCGTTTAGGTTCCAGGGTTTGTTTGTCTTTTTTCGAAGCTGGGCCCGCCATCTTCCGCTTCCGAAAACCTCAGAAGGTCACCTTGGACTGTTTCAGGAAGGTCTTCCCCAGAAGCTCGTGGCCCTGTGCCGTCCACATGCTTGTGTTCTTCTGGCTGGCCAGCAATCTCTCGGAGGGCACTGCCGGCCCGTTGTACTTCCGCACGAAGCCACCCCACTTGCCACGGAAGTTTCGGCCGCACATCCTGGGACTGACGGACAAAGTCTTTGGATAAAACCCAAAAAGACAATTGGGCTAAACCACCCGCAAGCAGACGTGGCAAGGGGGGAAAAAAAGCAACTCCCTGATTACCGTTCATACGTCACGAACACTGCCTCACAGCGCTCTCTCCCTCCCCTCTCTCTGTCTATCTGCCCCTGCTTCAACAAAGCCGCCATGTAGATGTGCAGCTCCCAAAAGTCCGCTGCATCCAAATGTTGGGTGTTGAAAAATCAAAGGTTGCACCTACAAGCCATGTATGAACCCTTGGTGCATTGGCTACTTAGTCGTTAGCTATGTTTCTACGATTAAGGGAAAGTAGCCGCCAAAGGAGGCAACAAAAGCGGAATTCAGCCTCTGAGCAAATGCGGAGCTCTCCTCCCCTAAAGATGTGCAGGCCGAGGATCCTTTGAAACACCGCCTTCATGTACTGCTTGCGCGTGGACAGGCTCGCTCCACCGGGCTGCTCCCGGTTGAAGCTCACCTGCACGAATTGGCGATGCAGCCGTTGGGTGGATCCCCCCCCTCCCGCTCGGACCACCGGACCAGGCGAGGCCCCCCGCGATTCCCGTAGTTCAAAAGTCACAAGTTTGTCATGGGTCGTCATGGCTAATTGTTGTAGTCAAAGACGCGGAATATGGTCAGATTCTGTTTCACATTTGGCCAGCGCTGAAAAGAACCAGGTTGTAACCTATTAAGCTGGTCCAACATCCCCGTTCGTTCCAGGGAGCCTTCCAAGCCAAGAAAATCCAAGGGCCCACGGCTCGTCGAGTCTTCGAATGGAGCGCCTGCAGGTTCCTCAAGTCCCGCACCGTGGAATCCACGGAGGCAGTGAAGAGCAGCTTGGCCAGGGAGTTCCTGTCCTCATGGCAAAAACAACCTTAAACAAAAACAAAAAAAACACTGTTAAACAAAAAACGTTTAATGTAGCGAAATTCGTATTCACTAACCATGGTTGAAAGCTAACTTAAACCACGGTTGTTCCTTTTGGTTTACTTCTGGTTTCCTCCTGGTGGCAAAATCCCCCCCCCAAAAAAAAAACGCAACTAAACTGGGCAGTTCAACATGGAGTTGGCCAGTCCCATTCCATGATCTCTATAGAGAGGCCACTACAAAAAGGACCCCTACGGTAAGGATTACGGATTCCAATTGAACAGCGCAGTTTACATCACTGTTACCTTTTGGTTTCCTTCTGGTTGCTCTTGGTTTCCTTTGGGCTTGCTATTCAAGCAACACAGGGCTATTCAAGCAACATAGCGCAGAACCAATGTGGGTGTGTCATTTTGAGGGCGCCCTTTTTAGGGAGCCAAGAGGGAGACAACCGTTTTGTTGGCCTTCTAATTTTGAGACAAGCCCAAGCTGCCACCCTGGACTAAAATCTGCGGTCCCCTGGTGGTGTAAGTTTGACCAATACCCCATGCCTTCCATACTTCTGAATGAGGGGCCCCAGCCACCTCGAAAGGCCGACGACTAGTGCCATTTTCTGGTTTCTGTTGGAGATCTAGAGGTATCGGTGCAGTTGAAATTGAACACCTGCAGCAAAGCATAGGGTTCCCAGCAGTTTGCCTGACTTCCCCCCAGAGATAGAAGTGTCCACACGGAAGGTTGAGACCTTCCTTTGACATGGTGACTCGTAGCCATTCTCAGAAAAAGACTGTACCCAAAACCGCAGATTTGGCGTTGGGGCCGCAGGCTCCAACTTCTTGGGAATGTCGCCAATCGCTTTGGCTCGAAGCTGCTCAGCAAACACGTTCAAAGAAGGGGCCTCCTTTTTGGGCTTGACAATTTTCAGTGAACCCAAACCGCCGGATTTTGAACCCATCAAACACAAAAGGACGATTTGGAGGGAGGAACCCGCTGAACCGCCGGGAACTAACCTCCGATTGCACCGCCCTCGCCTCGAGGTTCTGCGGGTTCACTGCCCACGTGGTCTGCCCGGTGCTCAACTTCTCGGTGACCACCAGGGTCTTGTTGGAGGCCCTGGCTGTGCCGTGTCCGAGCTTCGCATCTCCACCCAACCAAAGAAGAAAACAAGAAGTGGTAGGCCATCGGAACGTTTGGGGCCGTCGTTGGATGAATACGGGTTGAATCTCGAAATAGGGGAACCCCACAAATTGGTGGGTGGCCCTTAATTTCCCTTGCAAACAAACACTCGTCGCAAGGGCGTCCTCAAAAGTAAGATAGCCACGTATGGTGGCCAACAAGGAAAACCAAAGGGCTTCATTTCCTTCCAAAAAGGTCAGCTCCAAAATGGGTGTTTGATGCGGTGTCTGCCAAACACATCCATCCCCTCGCTGTTTTCTTTGGAATTCCATCCCCTTGTTAGCTTGTTTCTTTGGAAACTGGAAGTCATGACTCATGACTCCTGCGCAGGTGGACAAACCCGCATTTTGAGACACACGGAAAGCACCCATTTTGCCAGCCGGGTATAGCAAGGTGACCCAGGTAGGAAAAGATGGAATAAGATCTGCAACCACTTCTTTTCGGGGTCAAGTCAACTTTTAGTGGGGAACCCACCAAACGAAACGGGACTCAGAGGGCGGTACCTGCTGGACAACTGGGACACACGCCAACACATTCACCATGCTCTTCGGGGATCCATGCCCAAAAAACAACCAGACTAGAGAAGGGCGGATTGCTCCAAAGAAGTGAAGGGCCAACCATCCATCTCCGCCGGGCTGCTGGAAGACCATGTAGTAGTGACAAGGCTGCCGGGCTCCCTCGCCCTCCGCGGCCTCAATATAGACCTGAGCACTCGAAGGGCCCGTACAGCCTAGAGCCCCAACGTGACTAAATGGGTCCTCTTGCTACTTTTTGAACGGAAACCGTGAGCAACCACTTGCCTTGAGGGTTCACAAAGCCACATCCCAGCAGGGAGCGCTAGTTCACGCTGATTGGCTGAAAAGCGACGCTGAACAAAACAAAAAGCTTGCTTTCTATATAAAGCATGGGCTCAACATGGAGCTGCCCGAAAACGTGGCTGTCACAGCACAACTAACATCCCCAAAGTTAAAACAGATTGACAAAACCCAAGAGCAGCTAATCCGGTTCCAACAAACCAAACCGGGTTTCACCCAAGCCAACCCCTGCGACGGCATGCGCGGCGCGCCCGCGGTTTTGCCTGGCACTGCTGGAGCTTCTCCTCGTCTTTGAGCTCCACCTTCTTGGACTTCAGGTCCCAAGTGGGTGCACCTCGTGCGTCGCGTAACCAAAGCCGCCGACGGGAGTTGTAAATATAGGCCTAATTATAGGCCATGATGCTTAGTAAAGTTGGCACCACCTCAATCCTCAAACGTGGCGGACATGAATCCCCACCGAATTGTGAGGTCCACCGAGGGGTCCGGGGGTCCGGGACCAACTAAAATCCATGTCATACCGTTATAAAGGGCCTGATTGGTGTTTCAGTGGCTGCTGAGTAGCTCTGTCCACAATCTGTCTGCGGGACTGCGAGCCAACTAACCATGGCAAAATAATCAACAAGTTAGGCTGTGGCTCATGCTTGGGGAGGGGGCTTGGAGAGTGTGCTCATCCCCCTACTGCTTCAACATGTAGTCGGAGGCACGTTGGGAGTAAGTTCGGTGGTGCGGGCACTAAAGGGGGGTAGCAACAAGCTGGCATCTGCGAAATTCAGGGAGCAGGAGACAGCCATTTGTCGGGATTCTACACCCTGCAGATTCACTGGCGGTCCAAAAGGAGATTCCTCCACAAATGATGGTTTTGGGCAAGGCCACTGGCAACAGGTTTGCCCACCACAGGCAGGGGGTTGCCTTTTCAGGCTCGAGAAACCCTTGTTGACGGGGAACTGTTGCCCGTCATTCTTTTCCTTTGAAAGGACCCCGCACATCCTGGCTAAGCGGTTGCCGTCCCTCCAGAGTGGACGACGGTACCAAGGCACGGCTGGAGAAGACGACACCCACCTGCTCTGGCTTGCCTTGCTCCTGCGAAGCAAATGGCTTCGGTGGAATCTGTTAGGACTAAGTGAATCAACGAGTGTCTATCAAATGAACCAACAATCGAATACTTGCGTTGAATGAGAACGAATACACTTTCGATGCTCACGTCCAAGTATCCAAGTATCGAGAACCCGTGTCCTGCACCGTGCGCACCTCCAGCGAACCGATCTTGTAGATGCGGAAGGTCGAGCCTCAAGCTAAAAGACAAATCAAAGGCTAGAAGAAGTAGGAGGATCCCCTTTGATAAATATGCTTTTATGCCCAGGGTGCCCTGACCCCACTACTTCGCCGGGATCAAAGTCACAAAAGAACCAGACCCTGATTTTTGACTAGGGACACCAAGGCAACCCAGGATCGAGGAGTGGTTTTGAACAACCCAGGCAAAGGAAACAACCCCAGTGACAGCTTAGCAAAACCACCGGCCCCGGCTGGATCCGCCCCCCCGCCCGCTGCTTCGCCGATTCAAGCGGCCATCCTCCGTCTTCTGGTTGAACTCCGGGGCCGCGGTGGGCAACACATCGCTGAGCAGTGACTCGCTAAAGGCCTCAGGAAATGGGGTCACGCGGAGCTCAGCTTCAGGAATTCAGGAGGGAAAGTGGTTGGCTGACACTCTTAAGCAACATGAAACCCAAACTGCGTAGTATTTGGCTCACAGACACCCCAGCGGCCTCGTCCACGTCCACCTTGAAAAGCCCGGCCTTGTTCGAAACCTCGAGAATCGAACGGCCAAGGGAAAGCAAAGGCGGGGTAGATATGGGTTGGGAGTGGAGGGGAAATGAGGAAAGGCTGGGGCAAGAGGATCTGCTCAAAAAATTGACTAGCCAGGAATAAAATTTGACCAACACTGTCGTGGAGGTCGCCAAACCCCCGCAATTCGGTGAGGTCGCTCGAATTTTCTCAGATTCAGCCAGGCCCCGAAAACTGGGTGGCGCCAAAGACAGTGGCAGGTAGAAAGTTAGCTGATCCACTGGAATATCAACGGAAACCCGACCAATCTTCCTTGTGATTTGAGCATATCTTAATGACTTGGAATAACCTTAAAGGGCTAAGCTAGGCTGAGCCAAGGCCTGGGTGCACCTGCCATGGCTGTTGCGCGGATTTTTCGGGGGGAATTCTTTCTCACCCTCGGGGATCGAGCTCTGCTGAAGGCGCAACAGCCACGGCCAAAGACATCCCAACACCATCCATTGGCCGGGTTTTTCAATGTAGGGAAGCAGTAGTAGTGGGTATGGGTGGCAACGATTTCTTTCTGATTTATGCTCAAGGACACCTAGAAAGGATCAGCAGGCATTGATGAATCGAAAGCAACCCGCATGGCACGTCCTGAAAAGCACCCTTCTACATTTTTGGCTGAACATGCGGGGTAACACCTCAGCAATAAAACGGAACGCGCTTGGTTCATGTGGGCTTCAATTTTCAGCACAACCAGCCGCCCACGGTTTGGATGTCCAGCCTACTTGGCAAGTAACTTACTCAGTATCCGGCGGGGGTTGGAAGCCACTGTACAATCTCGAATCATGCTGACGCTTGACTTTGAGCCCTGCGAAGTGCCAACTGAGGACCCCAGCCGGAGCCCGGCCGTCCTTCTCGATCTGGAACCGGGAGGTCCAGGACCGCGGGAACTCTGACCCCGCGTCGCCCGCCTGAGCCAATAAGAAACGACTGCACAGGGAGATTGGCATGAAAGCTCTCAAAATGGTTCTGCACAGGGAGATGCCTCTGCAAAACCATAGGGAGACTGGCTCCATGTCAGGGTTCAGGGGTTTTGTTGATAGCTAGTGAGCTGCACAGTGCATTATTTGCTGACCCCTGCAAGGAGGCACGAGGATCGCTTCTCTTCCACCACCACCCGCTGCCTTGAAGCCCTTGTCGAAGAAATACATCTTGCGACGGTCGAACAGAAGCTTCTCGTCATTCACCAGGCTCTGCAACCTAATTCGTGCGCCGGGAAGTGTTGGATTGGCTCTGCACTTGAGGGTCTCGGGTGAGATCAGTTGGCTCTGGACGGGACCGTGTCAGATCGTGAGAGGTAGAACAAATTTGGAAGCTTCAAACAAAGGATCACTCCTCACAAACATCACAAACCACCATGAAACCCAAGGAGGGGTTACTCCAATAGGCGAGTGCTCTACAAACGGATGGTTTTGGTGGTTCAATGTTAAACTGCCGAGGAGTAAGATGAGATCACGCCTGGTCCAGTCTCAAGGAAACAAAGTACTTGGAACGACGAGTTGCTGCGTTGGACAAAAGTTGAGGGAAAATCAAAGAAAGGATTCAATTAGGATGAGATATCATGAGATCCAGCCTCATGGTGTACTCCGCATTGGGGTCCGGGGGCATGAAGCTCTGGCCCTCCTGTGTGCGGTCGCACTCCGGGCTGCTGAAGATCTTCTGCAGCATCTCCCGGTGCTCCTGAAGGTGTGGCCATGACATTAAGCCTGCACCTGGGAGTTGCCTGCCTGCGCAGGGTTCGCTACACGCCTAAGCTGGAAGCATCATCCCGCTGAAAGAAAATCCAATTTGAGATGGCAACGAGAAGGTTGCCTTTGTCAAGACCACCAACCGGGGGGAAAGGGACATCGAAAAGGCCACCTTTTTGGTAAACAAGTCATAGCCCTACCAAGCCATGCCGGGAATCCGGGTTCAAGCGACCCTACCAACTATCGGGTGCATTTGCTGTTTTTTGTCTTTCCCGCTCTTATTATATGGACTTGACAAAAAAGCTTAACCGGAACTCGGGTACTGGAAGGTTTGAAACAGGTGCGAAGTTGCGAGCCATAGGGTCCTTTCTGGTTATCCCTTGGGATGGTTGGCGTGTTCCAGGAACATGCATCAAGCCGACAAACTCCAAGTCTCCATGGGCCTTCAAAGAGAAAACACCTCTCGATAAAAAGTGGAAAAGCCTCCCAAATGCTTCGGTGCGGTGCTTCCCGTTATTGAGGCAGGCTTAACTCCTGGACGCTGTTGGGCCTTTTCTGGCCGCTTTTGAACGAGGGCGCCCTTCGCGGAGAAACCAACTGCACCTGGGCGCGCTGTCCTGCTTCAGCTGCCCAAAGCCGCTTCGCAAGGCCTCCAGGAAGACCCTGCCAAGGGTGACCTTCGCCTGGCAAGCCAGATCGACGTGGCACGAGCGCCACGCAGCCTGCTTCTTAATTTGTTTTTTGGTGGAGTTTGGCATTCCTCTCCTCAGCACACTCCCAGAAAAAGGGGCCCAAGCAGGGCTCCCACGTCATTTGCAATTCACTGGTGTAAAGCATCGCCTGGTTCACATCACAAGGCTGCCCTGACCCCGACCTCACTCAAACCGTCCCAACCAACCCCAACCCCCTCCACCCTGCTCCAACATCCCCCCACCCACACCTCCAGGGAGCCAGGCTTGCCGCTGCAGGCCGGGAGCCGCTCGAAACGATCCACGCGAGACAAGTCGAACTTGTCCAAGTTCAGATCCACACCCTGGCCGGAGAATAACGTCCAAAGCGCGCCAGACTGCAGGAAAGGGGGGGACCAATTCCTATTTTGGAGTCGATTCCATTTTTGGCGTCAAGACCCTTCCAACAAACAGAATTTAGAGGTTGGAGCCCACTGAACACCTGGGCAAGCCCCTGTTCTCTGCGCCGCGCCTGGGGCATTTCGGGCCGGGTGCCCAGCTGGAAGCGCTGAGGCATGAACCTTCAGTTTCCCGAGGCGTCCAACCAATGGCACACATGCTCGATGCGTTTCTTCGTGAGCTTTGCACACACACGGTCCCAGCAACAGCGGGCAAGCGGCAGGGCCTCCATACGCCTCCCCAACCTACTGCCCCCCTTCAGCCCTTCAGCCCAGTGGGGCCCCCGGCATCGGCTTGCCGCTGGCCAGCGGCATGCCCGCCTGGCCCTGCAGCGCGTGGCGCTGCGCCAGCTCGAAGCGGTCCAGCCCGAACCTCTCGGTTCGGACGGCGACAGCAGATGTGTGAGAGGGGAGCCCCAGGAGGGCCTTGGTTTTCCTTTTTGCTCTTGTACTCAAAACCTTTCAGCCTCTAGAAGTTGGGGTGACTTTTTTGCGTGCCCGCGAAAACACGCACAAATGGGTTTGTCGCACCATGGTCAGGGGCATTCTCAAAAAGAGCGAACACTCCAGGTGGAAATACCTGGGCAAATTAGAACGACTCCCCAAAGGGTCTTCATGGGTGAGCTCCTTCTTATTCATTCCCAGGTGAGCTCCGAACGCTCAAGGGCAACAACTTGGTTCTCAGGGTTTTCAACGTGGCAAGCTTGGCCCACTTCCACTTGCAACCATGCTTGTGAAAAGGATTGCCCCACCTGCAACATTTAGGGACCCACCTCAAGACTAGCATGCAACCCAGAACGCATTCAATTCTTGAGGCGCCTGCTTTTGGAGGACCTGACATCCAGCTTTGACCTGTAATTGATCTTGGATCTCAGATCCCTGCAGATTGCCGGATTCATCTCCGCAAAATCCAATTTGAGGAAAGCCTCTTGGCAGCGTCTTGGAGAAAGCTTCATGATGGTAACGATGAGGGATGAGGGCATTCAATGCCAAGCGGGAAATGGGCAGGCAATTCTTTTGAGTGTTCCCTAACTTGGAGACGTGCCCACAGTCAGCTTTTGGAATGCTTCATGATCTGAGTATACGCTCGTAACCAAAAAGGTCAAGACATGTCAAGACATGTCAAGACAAGTCGAACCAGAGAGCATCCACATGCAACCACCTTCTGACCCCTTCTTGCAAGCGGAAAGCTGCACGCCCCCGTAGATCGCATGCAAGTTCCGCTGGCCGCCGGTGAACATGTCGATGACGCGGCCGTTCTTCAGCTGGATGCGAGAGTTGCCTGGAAGCAGAGGGCACAATTGTGCAATCTATTGTTACCCGACTGCGACCCCGCCTGCTCCTCCCCCTCTAGTGCCCCAGTTGCTAGAAATCCGGACCCCCCCTCCCCCCCCGCAGGCAATTGCTCCGGACCGGTGAGCTCGAGCTGAAAGTCGTCCGGAGCCGATAGCCTTTGTCGGCGATTCGGCCAAGGGGCCCCGCATGTTCCACAGCTGCGGAATCTCCGGGTGCGCCTCACGGCTGGGCGATTCAAGGCGTTTGGAGCCACCTCCGGTTGGCCAATATGAAGCGAACCACTGCAAAGAGTGATCTGGCTGTTTAAAGGTTGTTTACTCCTCTGCAAATCAATCTGGAACCCAAAAAAGGGGCTCCCCGAAAAGGGGCTCTCCCAAAAGGAGCTTCCTCTACGATGGGCTTGGGTTAGACGGGGAACACCTCCAAAAGCCGGGGCTTTTCATGAAGCCTAGCCCCAAAAAGGGTACCATCATGTACCATCGAAAAGCAAACGCGGCGTGCCTCCTGCGGCGTGCCCTTCACCACCTCCTCCGCCAACTGCAGCCAGCTCTCGTCCAGGCGCGCGTTGGAGTCCACCAAGTACTTGGCCATCACCTTAAGGAAAGCTTTGACCCCCAAGCTGCAACCTGGGGATGCCAACCTAGGAACAGGAAAACCACCTGTTTGGGTTTCCCAAATTTTGACAGATGCACAAACTGCCCGTGGTTTCCAACAAGATTCGATTTTTGTTGGTTGCGCATGTCAACTGTTACGCCCAAAACGGATCAGTCATGTGCTCCTGAAAGGGCCGTGGCTTTTTCGCCCGTGGTGGTAACCAAGCTACAGAACCCTGGCTCCGCCACCACTAAAAGCCCATGAGAGCTAATTAGATTGTCAGCATAGGTGACTACGATCCCAGCATCAGGGAGAACCAAAGCCGGCTCGATCGAAAGGTGCCGAAGGCTCTGCCCGGGTCCATTTCCTCCGAGGCGCCGAGGCCTTCGCAAGCTCTCGGAGGTGGAAGACCACGCTCTTGCCTGGGCAACCCCCACCCGCGTAAAGCGCAGAGGCACCCCAGCTTCGTTTGGAACCTCCATTGCAAAGCACGATCCACACCCCGCAAGCGTACCCAATGAAACGGGCCTTCCCAATAGATGTCCGTCTGGAAACAAGGGCAAGAACGTGCGGGGGGGGAGGGGGGGGGGGTGCGCGAATACACCCAAACCATTACCCGAAAGAAAACGCCGGGTACGCCCTTTGTATAGTGGCTATAAAGTAGTGGTTGTAAATCATATTAAGCCCCGGGTGATTCGAGTGGTGGGCACCATCTTAGAAACCACCCAATTTGGCATAGATTCATTTGGGGACAAACCCAGCTTGCTAGTACATTGAGGATTTGCCTTGTGTTTTGCTTTGATCGTTGTCTTTAATTGGACGGAGCCTTTTTCTGGTGGAAATCAGAACTACTGGGGTGTCATGCCAAACCAGGAATGTGAGACAATGTGAGAAGTTCACCATGTCATGCCGATGTAGCGTGGTTTCAAGTTCAAAACTTAGCCAAGAAGGGGCGGCCAATTTTGGGCAACCCATCGCACTTGCTGACAAGCTACGCTCGGCGATCAGATCGAAGTTCCGCGTGAAAGCGTCTGCAAACTTCTTCAGGGGATGGTTCGGAGAGGTGACAGCCGCGTCCTGCGAAGGCCGCAAGATGGGCGTGCCAAAATAGACATGGTGGCTTTCCCTTTAGATTGCCATTAAGACGACTACTCAGGCTGTGAAAGACAGGTCGCGTGAAGCCATAGCAAGTGGAGCCATGAGAATGCAATCACATGTCGTGACCTGACAAGGACACGAATACACATTGTCACTCACTAACCGTTCCTGCCACTCACCTAGCACTTGTGGGAGAGCACCTTAAAGGTGAAGCGTGGCTTAGAACGCTGTGAGGCCCCAGGCTTTTGCCGCTGAGAGCACTGGTCGCTCATTGGACTGACGTGGATGGCCGGATTTCAGGTTTGAAGGGTTACTGGCTATTGCGCAAGCGGATGCGCTCACCAAGCTGCAACCCAGGAAACGAGGTAGAGGCAAGAGGCCCCATCATGTGCTAGACTTGCCCCAAATACTCCCGCTAAAAGGGGAAGCAAGCTATCTTGAGCCAGCCAGAGCCCCAAGCAGCCCCGAGCTCACAAGGCTCGGTTCGAGGCCACTCCTCCAAGCCCTTCTTGGTGACCATCTGCTCGCGAGCCTCCACCCCCATCTTCACAAAGGGCACCAAGGTTCGGTCCTGAGACAAAGCCCCCTCTGATGGAGGGGGCTCCGTACTTGGGGAGGGTACCAGTGTATTGTGATGTACTGCTAGACGTAAGTTGACCCATTGGTTTGTATTTTGTGCTGAGGTGTGCTTGTCAGGACGTTCAGTTGAATACCCCTGAACAGAACAACCAAACAGCGACTCCCCAACCTCTCCACATGCAGAGAAGACTGAGAGGCCTTTTTCACAGCACCAAATCCAGGCAAATGCTCATTTCAAAAGAGCGCGGTTGCAACACATGCGCACAGTTCTCCCCCGGCCCAAAGAATGGACCTGGCCACAGGGCAGCTGGTTCTTGGCCTGGCCTCAGCCTTGTTTTGGTGGGGCGGCTTTCCTCGTGCCAGTGAAAACCACCCCCGGAACGTCGCTGTTCATTCCGCAGAAAACACCTCGCCTGCCCAACCCTGCCCTGAAAATCACGAGGCCGTCCTCCGGCCTTCTTAGATGCTCAATTGGACCCTCTCGTGTGTGATTTCCACTTTGGACTCCTGTAATTTCAAATGGGGACTCCATTTTGGTTGCATTTGAGGGCCGAGGAAAACAATGTTTTGAAGTGGTTGGTTGAGCAAAGGTATGTATCAAAGGGGGGCCTTCGTGTAGTTTATCTTTTTGGGGGGGGACGGGGGGGGGGAATTTCTTTAAACCAACCCGACCAGGGAACCCTCTAGCTTCCTCCCCATCGCTCCCCCCACGTCCTCAGCGATGCGCACCTCCGCCTTCCGCACCACGAACCACTCGCGGCCCGCCCAGGCGCGATCCACGTTCTGCATCTCCGACCAATCGAAGACGCTCATCATGCCCGCCACCTCAGTACTGCCCTTGCTGCAGAAAAAGGGGTCAGGGGGGGTGGGGTTTGGTGGGGGTTGTGAGGGTTTGGGTGGGCTTTGGGGATTGGAGGAGTTGAGGGCACCCTCCCACAGAGGAAGCCAGTCTGAACTCTCATCAGCTTTAAATGAGTGCGCCCTTTTTGGTAGTACCCTCCCACCATTGAAAATGGAACCTGACAGGGGGGTCAAAGCGACCCCCTGTCAGGTTCCTTGTTAATTCGTAATAGGGTAACCCCTTTTTGGGTTGATCCAAAGGGATATGGGACACCAAAAGGAAACCAGCCATTCCAGAGCTTCGCCAATCCGGAAGCTCTCGGGACCTGAGCCCAAGGCAGGCATGGTGTACTCCCCCAGCGCCAGCTCCTTGAGGAAGTAGTCCGCCTGGAACATGACGTCCCCCACGCTGGTGCCGGCCAGCCACTCCGGCTCGTAGACCTGAAGGGCACACCACGGAAAGGCAGCTGCAAGCATAAGGAGCACCTTTGCTGGTTGCAACCATGGCTATGACACAAGCTGATTGAATATCCAAGCGCACCGCAACATGAAGAAGTTTCAGACATGACTGCTTGCTGCAGGGGGCGGGAAGGGGGAAGCAATTTGACTGCCAAAAGGGATCATGGGGGGGTGTTACCTACCATGTACAACCAAACTTATCAGCCACGCCACGCAAAATTCATGTGCTTGCCCCACGTAGGTATGCCTGGAAAACGCTGCGAGGGCAAGCACTGGGCTTTGACTTGTCAAACTGCATCACGCTTCATCCCAGTTTGGCCTTCTTCTGGGGCGTCTTCTCCAGGTTCTGAGGGTCCACCGGGTCCAGGGAGAACAAAGGCTCCCGGCTCGCCGTCTTCCGCACCTTCAGCGCCAGCAGCAGATACTCCAGGTTCACCGCAGCTGCCGGCTCCAAAGTGGGGGCCACCTGTCAACAAGAAGCCGCACAACCACAATCCTCAAAACTGTAACTACACCCCCTTCAAGGGAAAGCCTGGGGTAACCGGTTCCTTGGCTTCCTGAGATCCGGCCACACTTGTGCCCTGCTGTTCTTTGACAAGTCCGCATCTGCGGGTCGAACACCCGAAAAAGGCCCAACCGCGCTCTAAGCAGGGCCTGGAACATAAAATATCATTGTTCTGTCAATATCCAGATGTATCCAGTTTGTTCAAATCCAACATGCGCTATTCAGGCAAGGCCCATGACATCCCATGACCCACGGGCCGGCTCCCGCCGCGTTCGCCATTCCCCGCCTTCACCGTCTTCGAGGCCTCGTCCAGCACCAGGCAGCAGAGGCCCTCGGGCGCCAGCTCGGTGCAGCCCATGCGCTGGGCGAAGCTGGCGTTCTTGGGCACGCTGTCCAGGCGCCACCCGATCTCAAACTCCTTGCGGCTCTTCAGCTTCCTGGGCATGCCAGACATTGCCAGACACCAGGATGGCTGTGCCTCCGAAGGAACGGGTGGGCCTCAACAAAAGGGGATGGGCCCAAAACGAAGTGAACTTGCTTTTTTAACTTTAGCCAGTGCCACGGCCAACCTGCTGCAACGAATGCCCTGCTGAGCCATGCCATGATTGGTAATGTTGACTCCGGATCAATTTGGCCTCTGAAAAGAGACGCGGCGCCAAATTCAGAATCACTCCCAGCAAGCACATGCTGTCGCCTGCAACCTGCTTATGACATGCAACAGGTGGCCTGCCGAACCATGTCAGTCACCGGAGTGTACCCGTTGAAGCATCACTGGCACCATCTTTCCGCAACTCCTGTTCCAGCTGAGCTGCTTTTCAGCTTCGTAGGACATCCGGCGGTCTTCCTGTCGGCCATCGGGCGACAGGATTCAGGAATCGACCGAAACGTTGCCCGACACCGACAGCAGACCCCCCCCCAACAATCAAGCTCGGCCTAGCGCGTGCAAAAAGGAAGGCGACTATGGAAACCTGAGAAAGATTGTCATGGCGGGGGCAACCACGAATGCTGCACACTCACTGCAGCCAGCGTATGCACATCACATGGGGAGATCGCAAACAATGAAGAACGATGGATGCCTTACAAAGCACTGGCTTTCTTGTGCGGAAAGGACGGAAGCAACACCCTCCAGATCCCTCACTGCAAGCCCGTCCTGCTTCTGCGCATCTTCCACCAGCACTTGCGCCATGCACTCTCCATGCACACAGCTGCCCTTGCCTTGGCGGCCCTCATACGCGTGCTCGCCCACCGGCAACTGGCACCTCGACCGGCACCCGGCAACAGGTGCGGAACCACATGACCGGTCGCAAACCACACGGCACCACCTGTGATCGCCCCTCGAGCAGGACCGTGGTTGTGTTGCGATAGCAAAGTGGAGCTCCAATTGCAGTGCCTTCTTTGTCGCTTTTCAATGCTGTTGAAGCTGGTTCTCTTTGCCACATATATAGTAGATCTGGTCCGACCCCGTGCGCCTGGTGCACAGAGGCACCTCCTCCCCGTCGGAGTCCACCTCCGCTAGCTTCACCTCAAGCTCACAAACGGAGTGGACGATCCTACCGTCCACCTGGGCCCCCAACACGGGAAATTGTGTGAGTCCCCTGGCAGAGAAGTGAGCCACCCAGGTCTCCTAAGTGGACAACGGACATTTGGACACCTCGCAAGGTCGGTGAAAAACCTCCAACCGGATGCCCAAGGCCCAATTGATTGTCCTTGGGCTGTCCCCGACTTGGATCGGGATTACCACAAATCTATGTGGGGATCTTCTATGCCTTACATTTCCAACCCTCCAACATATCTGAGTCACTGAACATAACTGTTGGGGTATTCTCAAAGGCATGTTCGAGGATTATTGGAACTTTGTAGGTTATAACCTTGGATATTTGTCAGCCAACCGGGGGTTAGCCTCACCTTTAGCCATGGCAACCACCTAATCCGTTCCCCCTTTTAATACATGGACCCTAGTAACAAAACAGCCAGGTCCCCAATACTACTTATAGAATAGCCAAGTTCAAAACCAACACTAAACTGTCCGATGTCTCGGCCCAGACCAGCCGCAGCCTTATTAGGGGGCTCTTTGCACCAACCCAATACCAGATTCTAGATGCATACTTACCTTTTGCTAACTTACATGTACTTTTGAATTGTAGTTCGAAGTTTTATCGACGCCCTTTACTTTTGAACCGCAAAAACGAAAAAAACCACCTTGAACGGTTTTGTCTAACATTGTTACTCTGAAAATTGCGGTTTTTTGAGGTGTTTCGTGTCCGGGAAGGGGAGCCCGTTTGGACGAGGACCGAACCATAATCCCCCAAATTACAATCTTTCCAACAAACACGGAAGTGGACAAATGGAAAAAAGACGATGGACGTCTTCGATTGATATGTCAGGCGTCCCATTTAAGGGGGGAATCCTCCAGGTCGACCCCATTGGCAAACCGCTCAGGGAACCAAATCCTTCCCTTGGCCTACGCCGGAAGAACCGGAAACCAGGCCCAAACTTGGTTTTTGTTTTGACATTTTGGCCAACTTCCTATAGTGTGTGGTCCCAGGGGAGTTTCTCCAAGACCCCGCGTGACCTCCCCCTCTGCACCGCGCCTGGGCCCTCAGCAGTTTGGGCGCCCGCTTGGCCTTCAGCACCGCCTCGCGAGGAACACGCAAGTCCGGCCCCGTGCCCGGGACAAAAGAGTTGGGCCTGGATGGCAAGTGAAATAAATGACAAACAAACAAAACACACATAAATTGTCACATAAATAAGAAAACAAACAATGAGTACTGCGTATAAATGTATAGGCGTGCGTATACACTATACATGTATATGCGTGCATGTACATGTAAAGAATATGTGCATATGTATGTACATACTTGCGTACATTATTGTGCATCTGTCCATACATGGAAAATATAAGTATCAAGATCAAGATCTACTTATACAGTTGCATATGGATTGGTTGGCTGTGCAGCTGCACGCACGACTTGCGCAAGGCCTCGATCGCCTCTTTGGGCGTGGTGCCGCTGGGGCGGCCCACCGCCCAGGGAAAGGCCTTGCGCATGTACCCCGGGTTGCCTGGCGGCTCAAGCCGATTTGGCCCCAAACAGGCTCTGAAAGGGAGAACCGGGCACTCTTGTGGAAAGTGCGACGTCCCCTTCCAAGAGCAGCACTTTCTATTTGGAGCAAATGGCTCAACCCTGTGAGCCCAGGGGAATGTTTTCCACAAGCTTCGGATTTTGTTGAGCACGCTTCTCGGACTTGCCTCGCGTTTTCAGCACATCATCGGATCAAAACTGGACCTTTCCCGAGCCACACTTCACCAACAAGTGGAAGGCCTTTTGGGCGCTGCTTTGATGGAAGCCGGACTTGTTTATGAAACCACCCACGCGCTTGTATTGTGTGTGTTCAGAAGTAGGGGGTGCCCCCACCCAAACATGACTTTCCTGGTGGTTTCCAGGGGTTCCTGCTTTGCATTACACCCGTGCCAAGCAGGTTCCATCTAGTCAGGAGTCCCAGGCCACCAAGAAAGAAAGCCACGATGGAATCCAACCCTGAGAAGACCCTGATTTTCCCCAACGACATCGCGTCTCAGGCAAGCCTTGGCTTGGGGTAGCTAAGGAAATTAATCTCAATGCCCCTGCTTTCTAAAGTGGCAAACACATCCCTACAAATCCACGAAGGCATAACTGCAGCGCGCAAAGGCTGGCATTTCTACAAGCCCCAACTGCCTAAATCGGGCAACATTGGCACGTCCTCCAGCCTCCGGTGCGGTTCTCCCCAAACTTGTCCATGTACTGCTGCAACGCTTCCTTCTCCTCCGGACTGGGGCCCTTCTCTGCCTGGCGTTAGCATCCGTTTTCCTCTTGCCCGGGCGGTATGGTTGCTTCGTGGGCTGAGACGCCGTGTGGCACGACTGCGTTGGAATACGCTTGAGGGCCTTCCAGCTGAGCCACGGGTGTGCTGAACTTGAGGAATGTTTTATTGTCAAGTAAGACCGTGTGCCCCGGACATACGACTCATCCATTGGGGTGAGACTGCTTCATTGTTGAAAGGTTTCAACCTGAGTGCAAGATGTTGAAAGCTCTTTCGATGCGTGGGGATGGCATGGGCCTAGTTGGTGGTTTGGTGGTTCGGAGCTTTAGGGCCTGGGGGGTCAAATCCCCAAGCCATCTATCCAAACTACTAAGCAAGAATAATGGCTAGGAGTCCATTGGGAAGACGCCACACATGGATAACAGCAACTGCGCCACGCACGCACACAACACAACACACACACACACATGTTGCCCGAGGAAACCCTCATCTCCTTTTGAAGAACAGCAGGAAGAGAAGGTTTTTTGGGAAAACTGGTGGCGCTGGTACTTGGTGATAACCAAACTGAAACTGGCGCCATATTGTTGTTAACCAGACTGGGCCACCTGCAAAAAGTTGGATTTTGCTGCTTTCGCTGGATAAAAGAAAAAAAGAAGGAAACCCAAAAAGGCAAGAGGGCAAGAAGAATACTTGTTTGGCCTGGGAATCACACTGACATGAAAAGGCTCTGAAAAGGACACCTATAGATAGCCTATGGACCCAGACGTTCTGACGCCGTACTGGGGGCCGGGCTACATCAGGCACCTGCGCTGAGAAAGCTCGGCTGTCGGCGGACATCCAATATGGTTGGAAGGAGTTTGCACCAAATTCCTTAAAAGCATTTCTTGAGCCTTCCTTGCAAATTGAGAGGCGTGATTGAAATCACATTGTCCAGTGACATGGGACATCCTGACAACACGACACATCCGGGGCTTCATCTTAAAAGAACAACGGGGTGACGCTAAACATGAAAAGAGCGAGCCTGCGAAACTCCAGAGCTCCATTTTAGAGGCCACCTGAAGAGCGCGAGGGGGATTCCTTTCTTTTCCCCGCCCTTGAAAAATACCAAAAGGGCACCATGAGTAACCTCCAAAAAAGATGCCAACCAAATCAATGTGTATGGCACACATTAAGGCGCTATCGCGACATCTTTAGGCCATTTCAACATCAAGATACTTCCTTCCACTATCTTGCACCCAGTCGCGCATGACGAGCTTCGAACGCTTGCCTTCTCCTCCTCGCTGGTGCTCTCACCCTCACTGGTGGATGCATCTGATACGTCCTGCGGGAGCAGGGCGAGTCGAGGGCGCCACTATGCAATAGAGGCGTAAAGGTTCTAACAATTATGCGGCTGCTGAAATGCCCGAAAAAACAGACCAAGCCACGACCATAAGAAAATCATGTGTTCTTGTTCTGGCAAGGCTTAGGCGGTCACAAGTCACAGCCAGGACTTGCACTAGGGGATTGCCCCAAGAATTTGAGCCTCCACATACACTCAAAGACGCAAAAGGTGACAACGTGTTGGCAGGCGACCTTCCTTTCGGAAAGGGGTCGAAAGGACATGCATGTGTGGTGGGATGCATTTCCTTGTTGGCTGCGGAAGCCCCATGCCAAGGGAGAAAAGGCGCACGAAAGGCCAAGAGTTCCGAAGCAAACCGACAAGCCACGTGTTTTGGAATAATTATTGAACCCCCCCGGAAATATCCATGATGTGCTTAGACTTAGAGGCCCTGCTGTGCCAACATGCACGCTCTAGTGTTTCCTGTCAGTTGCCATCAACTATCCTAATTCCACTCCCACATGGGGCACCAGGAAACCGCAGCATGTGGATGCATTTTGTCTGTGCTGTGCCGCCGCCCGGGCTCCTTGGACTTCACCAAAAGCTCCTGGCATGTTCAGAGCTCGAGGGTGAATCTGGAACCAACGAGGATTAAAAAAAAAACGAGCGTGAATCTGGCACCCTCCAAAAAAAAAAAAGAAGAAGAAAGAACCCCAACCACCTCAAGCGGCTTGGACTCCATAAGCCTCAGGCAAGGGTTGGGTCGTTGGGCTGCACATGGGCGCTCTTTGGAGTGCATGCAGCACATGTTTCCGTCCAGCCCTGGCAAAGTACCGTCCAAAAGCTTCACCATGTCCAATTCTTGGGGCACTTCTATGCAAAACCAAAACAACCGCTGCGGGACAGAACGGATTACTACAGGGGGGTCCTCAAAATTTATGAGCTTCAAAATTGTTGGCATCATTTTTATTGTCCATTAAATCACCAGCGAAAAGGGGGTCCACCACATTGAGAAACCCCGCAACAACTCGGCCTTCAACGCAAGAAGCCGCGACGGCCAGTGCAACATCATGCAGACGATTCAACACACCGATCGCAAGTTGTCACTGCACTGCCGCCGCCGTGCTCCTTGAACAATCCTGGCTTCATGCCTCATAAGCAAACAAATTGTCAGGTCAGTTGCATGCATCAATAGGACAGCCACCGGTCCTTGGTCCCTTTGATTCTGCGATTGGCCTACCCCCTAACAGGCACCAACGTGGTTTTCCCATCTATTCTGCCTTCAGCGCGGAGGGGGGTTTGGCAATTTGGAGGCATGCAATTTGCTTCGGCTCCCCAGGCATGGAGTTCAATAGGAATCTAAGTCAATCTGATTGAAACAACTCGATTGACGACAAGCTACGGGCAGGGATGGCAACAATGAGTGAACCCGCCCCCTCCCCCATGCGCACCGGTCGCCCTATCACATCGCCCGTCTCCGGCCTTGCCCTTGAGGCTAGTTGTGACCCATCCCTTCTGCGGGCCCACGCCCGACACGAGCTCATAGCAAAGACGGCCCTCCTTCCATTCCAGCTCCTGCGAGGTCTACACGTTTCGCAGATTTACCCGAGTTTCTCTCTCCCTCTCGCCATCGCAATCTCCAGAGGCATGGGTACGCAGGAGTGGGGCATTGAAACTTCCGGCTTCTATGCCCCACGAAGTTGACATGTCACCCTGCAAGTTCAGGCCCATATTGATCAAGCCCCACATGCCCACACTACTGACTCACAGCATGGCCTGAGCTATGAGCAGGTCACGACCCTCGATTCTCCTGAAACCTCCTTCACCTTCACCTTGGATCCCCTTGTGGCTCCCCTTGTGGCTCCCCAACGTAGGCTATGGCTCCCCTGGCCGCGGCATGCCGCGGAGTCTCCTTCACCTTGGCTCCGGTGGCCAGGCGCTCTGCACAGGCCGCCGAGGACAGGCCCACGTCCTCGCGCACGATGATGCCCCCCTTGTCGGCGCCGCCCACAACCTGCCGAAACACGCAGGCCGACGAAGGCCCCAAACATACCCTCCCCGTTTTTTGTTGAATGCTCTTGCGAGCCAAGAATGGGATGCTTGATTCGGGTCCATATTTCACTTAACCTTACACATGCTTCAATAATATTCAATAATTCTCAAGAGAAATCCCGGGTATCCCGCGAAAGGTTCGGAAGAAACACTGGTAGGGGTTCGTAGGTTCTGAGACTGGGAGAGGAAATGCTTGCGCACATAAGGTGCCCTCCCCATGCAAGTGATGTTCACCCAAAGGGTCCCCGCTATAGACAGAACATTGTGGAAAATTAGGCTTCAGTTTCGTGGCGTTTTGCGGGAAATTGAGTGAGGCCCCTTGTCCCTCTCAGATTGATCACAGACTACTTGGAGGTTAAGCCTGGCTATACCTACTTACTTGCTAAGTCGGTTGAACATTCAAGGGGTTTAAAGGACCTCAAATGAGCAAACAACAAACCGGGTTCATTCCAGTAACCGTGCCGGATGGACATGGTACTTGCAAGGGGCCCACCGTAGGAGCTTTTAAAGCTATTACGTAAATAAAACCCGCAGGAACAAGGTGCGGTTTGCTTCTTTCGAAATACGGGCTTTGCAACCCAACTCATCAAAGGGCACTTGTTTCGGCAGGTGGAAACCCTTGTCGCACCTGGCAGGAACCTGAACCACCATGAAGTGCGCCCAAGCAAACAAGCTTGGACACTCAGCCCCCCCCCTCCCCCCTCAATTTGTGGGAGGTTAAGAGCACCCAAGTTCAACCCCCTCCTGTCCTGAATCCACTATTTTGTAGGCGGGATCCAAATCCCTAAGGCCCTACACTTCCAAGTGTCTTCTGAGGATGTACTTTGAGACTTTACCTCGACCCTCTGATAAAAAACCAAAGCCTCCCAAGTCGTCATGCTCGAAGCGCAAGCCGAAGCACCCGGGAAGTGCCTGAGGTGCCGTATTTCGTCCCGCGCACTGAAATGTCTAGACCCAGACAATGGCACCGCTAATTCCTACTTGAAAGGGAGCCTGGGTGCTTCCTTTGTTTTTGGCGGCTTCAGCAAATCGTCTCGCCGGATTTGGCCCCGTACTTCCCTTGAGTGTGGTTTTGGCGAAGAGCTTCGGTGCACCGAATTGTCAGAACCAGCCCGAACGCCCCCGCGGAACCAGGCCCTGTGCCTGCACGGCGACTTGCGTCGAAGAGGGCAGCTGGAACCAGTGACCCGTTCGGCAGAGAACACGAAAACAAAGAACCACACATGTTTTCTTGGTTGATGTCATTTTCGACGGGAACCCACTAAACAGGCGAGATTTCACGGGTTCCACTGAAAAACTGGGAGTGTGAGAAAATCGGAACCTGAGGCGAACGAAGTCATTGCTCTAGATTCGAAGCAGTTTATGCCAGGCAGTTGAGCAGTGACCACAAGTTCAGTCCTTGACGGGTTCGTAAGTGTGCTAATTTCTTTTGCTTGGTTCAGCCATGTTCAGCCATTAGCGCGTTCGCACTGAGTTATGAAGAGAGGAGCGCAGAGCAGTTTGGCCTTCACGCAGGCAAATACGCAGTGCGCAGCAAGTTTCATCTCGCCACGTGCTGAGGATGAATAGCTTGCTTCTCACGCCCGTCTCCATAGTTGACACACCCCTCGGACCTGTAGCTGCTCATGGCAGTCAACCCGACTAGGCAGCTTTACAGCTTCACATGCCCCTTTCCAATCATGCGAGCGTGTGTAAATCAGCGAGGCCGGGGGTCCATTGAGAAGGGCCCATTTGACCTTTCCAATTTTTTAATGTTATCCACTCCCCTCCGCCCTCCCTGCGGGCAAGCCGCGGGTGACGAAGAAACGTTCAGGCAGCTTGAGCCAAAGCTGGTTGAAACCAGTGACACACTGCGCCCTGGAAACACCAAGCCCCTTCGGGGACCCAGGTTTGGACGGGTTTGGAAGCCAAAAAAGGCCAAGCACACCTTGCCAATCTCCCGAGAGTGAGTGGCTGTAACCGGCTATGATTCCAAGCAACCTGCGAGCAGCTGAATTGCCAAGCGTGTCAAAACTATCCTTGGTCGGTGTCCGGTCGGTTCCTCTCCAGTCTGCCTGGCCCAAAGGGGCCCTAGTTTTGATACATATCCCCTTCTGTATTTGGTTTGGAGGTTTGGGACCCATCCCTTGCCCCTGTCTTGAACTTGCCTGCGACGCGCACGGCTCACCTGTCAACTCGCTTTCCTGCGAGGCTGGTGCACCTGTTTGCGGACTCCAAGGGACTCCGTCTGCGGAAAGGAAGAGTCTTACCAAGTCCTCCCACAAGCTATCTGTCAAATTGGGGCTGCAAACTTGCTTGCCCAGTGTGACTTCGTGAAGTCACACTCCACTTGTTTCCACTCAGCCCCATGCTTTCTGCACAGGCTTCTTGCATTCAGCCCGTTCAACCAGTGTGCCGTAATAGTCATAATTACAGTCCACGATTTGAGGCGCCTTCCAAAAGACAAAGAAAAAATGACAAATTGCAAAGCCACCGCAACACTGCATTGGAAGGAACCACATACCACACAACCTGTGCGCTCTAAGCCTCTAAGCTCTCGTGGCCTGCTCCTTCGCATGCATGCGCCTCACTCAGAAGCAGGCAGGGATCTTGGGCTTCAGCACCTCGTGCTGCCTGTTGGAGCTCCTCGGTGCCGCCCGTTTCCTAATATATAACCCCCTATTAATCAACCGAAGCCCCACTGAAACCAGGGACACCCCATATTAATAAACAACGGTTTATTAATAGGGGGCGTTCACAAGTTGGCAGATCCGCTGTCGTTGCCTTGGCACCTTGGCAGTGGACCCCCCCCCCATCCCCCAGTTGCCCAGTGACCCCGGTAGGAAAGCGAAGTGGAACTGGTCGGGTCGATTCCATTCCGAGATCCCGATCCCACCAAGCTGGCCTCATCATTCCCGAGTGCTAAGTCGAAGGGAAACTACCCCAGACTTTGAAAACCCCCAGAACCAGAACTTATTATCCTTGCCAACCAAAAGCGATTCGGGGCCCGGCGCCCTTGCCGAGGGGCCGTGCCAGCCACATGACGTTCAAGAAATCCGAGGAGCGGCCCATTGCGGCCAGGCCAAGACGTCCCGGCTCCCCAGAGGGCCTCGAAACTCGAAACGCCCCCCCAAGCTTGGAAGGTTTCCCATGGATCCAGAGGGCTCCGGATACAAAGCAAAACATGGCTGGATGTCCTGTTGGCTGGATGTCGCTTTGGCTGTGCGCCCCGAATGAGTCGTAGACTCGTCCAAATTGCCAGCTCAATGGACAGGGTAGTTCTGCTCGTTTTTCATTGAAGAGTAGTACTGGCACAAAGTCGCATGGTGCTCAGGCAGGGGCCATCAACAACATCTGTTGATTGAAGCATGTTGAGACCACTTCCTGCGACCTACCCCTTGGATGATGGGAACGAGCGGGACCTCTGATTCTATGCAATCCGTGACTGTGCCCCCCGACAAAATAAATGACCTGGGAAATGTCAAATGGGGCCACGAAGACTACTTTGCTCCAGCGCTGCCAGAATGAGGGAAGACCCTTTCGCTTTGCAATCGGGACGCGGTGGCGCATACTTCTTCATGTTGCCGCCCCACTTGCCACGCAAGGGCCGGCCGGTCACGGACTTGAAAATGGCTTTGGCGTACTGCTTGCGGTGGTGCATGCTCGCGCCTTGCTGGGAAAGCAGAACGACGAAATGGGCGTGACCCCCTCAAGGGTCGTCCCCTTCCCCCAATGGAAAGGGGATCCACAACTGATCACAACTGTGCCCTGCCAGCTTCTGGGTGTTATTCGCTTGCTATTTATGCAATGCCATGTAGGCATGACCAAGACGGAGCCAACCTTCAACCTTCCCACCCAAGATTTGGCTTGGTCTCTAAATGAGGGAACCCCCAAAAACGCATGCTTGCCCTTTTTCCTAAATTTCCCCTTTCATTTAAAGTGGACACGCAGGTTAGAACCCCTGCCTGGTGGCAAGGACACCTCCTCCGACATCAGCTTCACATCGCGAATGCTCATGTTGTCCTCAGGGGGACCGTTCCAAGCGGCCTTTCCGTGCTGAGGGCTGCGTTTCACACAAGGGGCAGTCGACTGAGTTTTGACTTATTTGTTTATTACGCACCAGGCTTGAGGCAGTCTCCTTGGCGTCTGACTGGAAGAGCAGCTTTGCCAGGGAGTTCCTGAGGCAGGCGCGGGACGCGTAACGCGGACTTTCTGCAAGCCCCGCGCATTGTCAAACTCATGGCCTTGCTAAAGAGAATGCGCCAAAACAAAACCAACCAGCTGCCATGACCTCCAAAAATCAAACTGATTGCAAGATGTCATAAGGGATCCCAGTGGAGGGGCCTAACGTTGAGACACACCCAGCCAAGGAACCTTAGCAAAACGGGCCTTCCTACTGGTGCTCGTTTGGAAAACGCTTGATTTGGGATTTGACTGGAAAACGTTTTGGAAACTAAAGCCAGTGGAACCCGTCGATTGCCAGCCAAACTGCGAAATTCAAAGGACACCTACTGTGAATGGACAAAACCCGCTTCGCACCAGTTGGTAGGTGATTTTCATTCATCCATCCCAACTGGTGCATCTAAGGTTCTAAGAGCAAGTTACCCATTCGCCATAGCATGCTATGCTGCACGGTTTTCCTATCCAGGTAACATTGGTTTGTGATGCAACTCTGTGGCTTGAGAAGTTGAACCCTTAGCTGGTGGTCAAACGACACGTGAGCTTGCTCGTATGCGTGGCGCGCAGTCATATACGTAGAGCACGGCCGTGCGTCTGGAGCACCCCAGCTAAAAACGCACGGCAAAAGCCGAGCGCAAGAAACAAACCGTGATGAGATTTTCAGGTATGAAGAAGGGTGAAACTCATGGTATGCCAATGTTTCCGGGGAACTCGCCGTTGGAAAGATGGTTTACACTGGCCCCAAGCCACTACCCCCAGAGGAAAATCGGGGATCAAAACAGCTCAGATCCAAGTAGCCCTTGGCTGGTGTTTTGGATTGGTGGCTTGAATAGTGCAGAGGGTAAATTGGAAACCTCCCAACCTCCAAACGGCCAATTGGAGGAAAGCTGGTATGTGGTGGGATTTGGCCCATTCGCACGGCACACCCGCGTCAAGGCGCCGATCTTCAAGGCTGCGGGGGTTCGGCAGCCACGACACAGTGCCGCTCTTGGACACGTCCGTCACCTTTGTGCCGCAGGGAGGGTGGCAGCGGTTTGATTTCGAGGTCTTCTCCTGGAAAATATTTCGGTGGCGGGCAATGCCCCCTACCCCACTCTCAAAAACATGCAACTCCTCTCTTGCGGCCGGAGTCGCCACAGCAGTGCCGTTCTGCGTCTCCAGGACCACATAGTAGTGGCAGGACACATCCTCGGCGGCCTCCACATAGATCTTGCACTTGGAGACGCGCTCCTTCTCCAGGACCTGAATCTCCGGCGCCCGAAATTGAAATCCAAGTTGCAGTCAAAGTTGCACAGCTAGGACCGAAACTTCAATGCCCCTTTCGGCTTTGAGCACACCACAAGCAATACCAAGTTGCAAGCGACCCGCTTTCGGCAAAGAATCAGAGATTGAGAGCCATGCGTTTCTTCAGATCCCTTCTCGCCTTGGAGTGGGCAACCCCCTGCCAAACAGAAAGGGATTTGGAGCATGGAATCCACTGAACAATTGGGTGAGGTGAGCGTGTCTTTCACCAATCCCCAGCACTTCCAGCCTACCCAAATGCTTCTTGTCTGGTAAGGCGAGCATCGGTTGGTCAAGCACTTCACCTTCCCGGCAGCTCTACCAACAATTTTTGTGCAGGCTCAGGTTTTGCCGGAAATCCTCTGCGATTGAATTTGGAATTCAGACTGATGCCTATGAGCAAAGCTCTGAGACACCTGCATTCCCATGCATAATTGTAAAATCTGGATCGGGCGCCATGAAAGGCAGGTATACCTCCGGGGAGGCAAGTTGAGGCATCTCGTTCCTTCCCTTCAACTTCAGCAACCCCACCCCACCCCACCCCGCCCTCGCCACCCGCCCCCGTCCCTCGCCTCGCTTGGCTTCACGGACTTGGTCTCCCACGAGGCGCTTCCGCTGGAGAAGATCACGCAAATGCACTCCTCCCCCTCCCTCTCCCGCACAGTGCGGACCTGGCATGGGCCTTTTGAGTGTTTTTCGCGCTTTGCTTCACGGGGTCCAGAGCTTTGCCTGTATAGATGTCAGCATTTGTTCAGTTTGCCGTCCCCATGTTGATGCTCTCAGCACCTGTGGTGCAGAGTGCGCTTGCGAGTGCGCTTTTGCAGACACTGGAATTTGTATCTTCGGCCAAGCATGCCTTTCTCTTGACGAAGGGCCGCTTGAACTACAGTTCAGTTGGACTTCGGGGCGCCTTCCACGTATTCGAGATAGGACCCCCTCAGCTCCCCGTTAGCCCATTTTCTGCGCGAACCTTGTTTGTTGCCAGATGTTGCCAGTTGCCCGCCCGAAAAGACAGGGGTCGCTGTTTCGGAAGCCATGACAAACCGCCTTCACAAGAATATGGTTCCCATCCCGGGACACAGCAAGCTGATCAAATGAAACTGCTTGCACTGGAGCCGTTTGTGCCCTCTGGGAGCTGCAGCCACACGGCCCAAGGCCTTGTTCAAGCAAAGAATGGGCCAGGGAGGATAAACCCGGAAGACCAGTTTCCTCTTAAGGATGATTGCTCGGCTACAGACGTCTGATCCCAAGCATCAGTGATACAATTCGAATGCCAACACATGTGCATGCACAATACTTTCTGCCTTGTACAAGCAATGTAACAAACTGCATACAACACGCAGAAACTAAATTCAAGCCTTGCAAAGGTCCCCCTTATCGGCCTCCAGGCTCCCGATCTTGTAGATGCAGAAGGTGAAGCCGTCCTCCGTGGTCTTCTTGAACTCGGGAGAGGCGGAAGGCAGCACCTCGCTCAGCAAGGTGTTCTTCCTTGGCTATCAGCCATGAAGGGCGGGCAACGGGCGAAAGCTAACGAAATTGGACGCGCGCACGAGATGCGCAACAAGATTGCGCTCGTCGAGAAAGATGAGCAGTCACCAAGTGGGAAAAGAGAGTGGGGCAACAAAGTAACAAAGAGGCAACGCGCAAAGAGGCAGAGTCCTACCCACACTGGACGGACAAAATTCTGCACCAAGTTGGTAGGTGCCTTCTCCCAGCACTCATGGGGCATCATCCATCCCAACTGATTCACCGCATGGTCTTCTGTTTGCCCCGCACTAGCTCCAAGCGTCAGCTCTTCGTCCACCTCCAGCTTGTGAAGCCCGAACTTGGTGGGCGCCGTCTCGGCCACCCGCCCGTCCATCTCCACCTGGAGAAGGAAAGCGCGGGCCCGACATCGGAGAACTCCACTTCGGCAGGACCACTGGCACACAAAACCACAAAACACACACACACCAACAATCAAAAGGCACCTCCCACCGCCTGCAGCCTCTGGGAGAAAAAGAGCTGCCCACAAAGCAGCGGGCGGAGGAAGAAAGGCACGCGACCAGCCGACCAGCACCCACATCTCATCCCGCCTGGAAGGAGGGTGTCCAACTCCTGGGGAACTCGGGGCCCGGGTTGGTGACCTGCAGTGCTCCAAGTGTCCCACGCAAAGCTTTTGTTGAAGAATGGGTGAGATAATTTTGGACGTTTTATAGTTGGGTCGCTATTGATACGGAGAAGTATCTCCCTCATTCAGGGAAATGGTAGAAAGTGTTTCCAAGCGAAATCCATGGTGAGTTTGTTTTCTTGGCGGCGGTGTGGTTCATCGGGAATTCCAGTTTTTGGAAGTGGCCCCCAAACCAAAGGGGAAACAAAGAAGGGTGCCCACAAGAGCCACTGACCTCTTCAATCTGACGCTCTTCCATGGCAAGTTTGTTTCTCTTCCGGGGAGGAGGTCCCAGATCACAGCCTCAGCCTTTCGTTACTTTTACAGGCGGGCTTATCTAAGTCTTGCCCAGCAAATGGCTAAGGGGCCAGCAAACTGATAATACTTAAAATTAAGCACAGCGGAGCCTAAGATTTAGCGGCAATGCTGAGCTTAGCATTGGTAATGCTAAAGTAAGCAATGGGAATCTGAGATAAATTGGCAATGTTATGGGGAATTGGGCGGCACTGCGAATGCTAGGCTAAATTCTGCATTAGCACACCCAAGTCCAACCCAACCCCAAACTTTCTATTGAAGAGGGTCAAATGATTGGTTGCTCTGTTCGGCGGGGGGACATATTAAAGGAGGTCCCATGTTGCCGGTTACGTGGTGGGAAAGGTTACTCTGGTAGCAAAAGGGGCCGCTCTTGGGCAGTTTCGTTTTCAGTGCGGAATTCAGCAAAAATGGAACTTGGAGGTTGGAATTCACTGGAAAACCGGGCTAAGGGTCCAAACCATTCTTTGAAGTACCCAAGAAAAGCCCAAACAAGTTATCCCTAACAAAAAATATGACAATCCTCTTGCAGCCCATGGAGGTGTTCACGGCTTTGTCAATACCAATCGCGCCCCGTCCAAACCAAGCCACGGAGAAGCTTTTGTCGGAGAAGCGCTGCTTGCGCCGGTTCCGGATGGACTCCTCCTCTCCCACGATGCCGCGGACCTGCGCGGGCGAGAACTGCAGGCAAGAAGACGAGTTGCTAAAGGAAATTCGAAAGGGTGTCCTCGGAAAGATCCTTAAAGCAATCCTAAAACATCCTAGTGGAGGTTCTTGAAAGGATTCTGAGAACTTCTCAAACAACTGAACGGGACGCAAGTGGAGAACCATGAGCTGCGAGCCCTTGCATCCGCGGGTGCCTTACTGAAACTGGTGCAAACACTCACGCCGCTGTGCGGATTGCCAAGAAGCCATTGGCGCCTGGCAGGTGGTTAGAATGTATCCTCGAAACTTCGAACAATCACGCCGGCCAAAGCCGACTCTCAGCTCATCTTTCGCGCCCGCTGCTTGGCATGTTGGTTGGTTTGGCATTGGATTGCAAATAGCCTGGTATGTCTTTGACGTTTCACAAGTGGCCCAGCCACGAGAGCCGAAACCTCGTTTTGGGTGGGCACGCTGCGTTGCGCTCCTGTAGATTCACATATGGAACCAGAACGCCCTTCTTGGAGGAGCCTCCTTTTTCAGGCAAGGCGGCGAGGGAAAGCGGCACCTTTTCGGGTTGATTTACGGCGTGCCTTGGTGATGTACTCCAGGTTGGGGTCAGGCGGCACAAAGGCTTCGCCCTCCTCCGTGCGGTCGCACTGGGGCACGTTGAAGATGTTCAGCAAGAGCTTCCTTTGGTTGCCCGACTGTTGTTCGGAAGGGGGGTCCCTGTGAAACGGAGGTTCCGAAAAAGGCATTGCGCAAGTTGAGGGGTCTGATCCAAATTGCCTCCCACAACCCTGGCACACATTCGAGGGTCTGGACCCCCATCCCCGAGGCTTCTCCAGGGGACCATGCCTTCTCAGTTCTTGGAACCGCTCTAAAGGGCGCTACACCCAGACATAAATTTACTTGATGATTGCTTTCCCAGCTGTCCCCCCCTCACACGAAGGTTCAACGCACTGAGACCTCTTTCTCTTTAGGCGCTGTTTCACAAGCAATCTGGGCCCCTGGGACTGGAAATGGAACCCTGTTGTTTTCCCTGTGGTCAAAAACCAGCTAGGATCCCCAAGAAATAACAGGGGATCCGATCAGGGCGACGCAGAACCGGCTGGGGGGAACCGCCCGAAAAAAAAAAAAAAAAAAAAAAAAAAAAAAAAAAAAAAAAAAAAAAAAAAAAAAAAAAAAAAAAAAAAAACTGAGAAGGCACGATACCCCGGGGAAAAGCCGATGTGTGTTTTTACTGTAAGGTACCTCATTTTTGGCCATAGGCTTTTCCCAAGTGGACAGTGCCTTCTCAACTTTTTATTTTTTTTTAAAAATAAAAATAAAAATGAGCGAGCACGCAGAGGTTGGGGGAGCACGCAAACCCGGAGAAGGCCCGCAAAACCGGAGAAGGCCCGCAAAACCGGAGAAGGCCCGCAAAATCCGGAGAAGGCCCGGAAAAAATATGAGTCTGTTTTGTTTGGCGATGTGTGACGTGCAAATCCGCATCCATGGCTGCTGGTGATGCCTGTGCTGCTGCTGATGCTGGTTATGCCTTTGATGCTGGTGATGCCTCTGAACTGGTAATGCCTAAAAGTATCAGGCCAGAGCCAAGGCTGACAAACCAACATGCCAGCCCTTGAGAAGGCACGCTTATCTGGGGGAACCCGCAAAATCCAGAGGACGCGTGTCCAGACTTCCGACACATGGTGCATTGTCTGGGCAAATGGCAAAACTCACAAACCCCCGGCTCAAATGACGGACAGAGAGGGAACAAGGAGGGACCAAGGAAGAGACTCGAAAGCCCAAAATATGTCCCACTGGCCTATAAACAGGTGGTGACATCAATCAATTCCCCGTGAAAGGCGCCAATCCGTGAAAAGCTGAAGGCTTCGGTAGCAGAGGCACGGCAACACAAATGAACATTATATATACTTTGAATTCACGTTCGACAAGCTGGAACCCACCAACAAATTGGGGGAGGGAGGGTACCTTACCTAGGTTTGTGACCACCCCTAAATGGTTGGCCTCGTTTTTGAGCCATTCAGCCCGACCGAGAGGGGAGTCCCACAAAAAGGATTCGAACCACACCCACCTCCCTGGTTCCACGCGCAAACCGGTTTCGAACTCCGGGCGTCTGATCCGAAGGCTTCATCTCCGCGAAGCGCTGCTGCAGGCCCTGCAAGAAGGCCCGGCCCAGGGTGACCTTCGCCTACGCTCGCGGCTCGGGGCAGCGGATTGCTCTCGGGAGGACAAGGGGGGGGGGAACCGTGGAAGGATCACCAAACTGGAAAGCAAAGAGGTGTCGTTTTTTGAAATGAAACAATCATGAACTCCGGGCCTGAAGGAGGTCCGCACTTTGAGGGATTCATAATAAAGGTGGGCCCTTTCTAGGATTGGTTTAAGCAATGAGTCATATACGAACCCTATCATCTAGCAAGAAGAAGAGGTAAAAACTCAACTCCTCAAATGTCCACTGTGTAAAACGCAGTGGGAACACGCAAAATGCGAAAACACATGATTGTTCACCATAAGGCGGTTCCAGGCGCCGGCAAACATGGAGGCCGCTGAAAAACACCAAGTGGTTGTCAGCCTATGATGCTGCAGATTTATGAGCATGGAACTCAGAGATATGTCATGTTGCTTGAGGTTGCCTCTGGGGGCGGGCACGCAAGTTGTGGGTGTCGTATTATATATCAGCCTAGGCCCTGCCATCCCGATGCCTTCTTAGCTCGCTCAACGTGCATGTTGGCTCAAGAAATACCGGTTAAGCCAAAGCAATACATGGAGTGTGTACGCACATAGTGGACCCCAAAACTAGTTGGTTTCTTGAAGTTTCTGATTGAATAGCCTCTGAAGCTTGAGGGAGAAATCTGTGCCGTGAACGTCTTCGCCCTGACAACTCACTTGAAGCCCCTGGGGTGAGAAAAGCAGGATGGGAATCAACCATCCAAAAGTTAAACGTCTCGGGGGTCAACAAATCCTTGGGCAAATGACTCCAAAATCCGACAGCCATCCAAGCGGCAAGCTTCCCTCGACTTTCGAAGAGCCGAAGGCGTCTTGGCAAACTCAGCCGGCGGAAAGCCGTCAAAGGCCCCTGCCTCCAGGGAGTTGGGCCCTCCGCTGCAGGGCGGCAGCTTGTTGAAGCGGTCCTCCTGGGTTCCAAGGCTCCGAGACCCTTCGGTCGGACGGGTGGAGCTTGGCCCGTGGAAAGCGGCGAAGTTGGGCTCAAAGTGTGCACAAGTGGGATAAAGCTACAAGGCTAACCACCATCTGGCGCAAGGATAATAAAGGATTCATTTTGGACAACTCAAGCAAAAATGAACCATAATGAAACGAGAAGGTTTGGTCATCTTTCCAGGCTTCAGAGCAACCCTTCCAGGCTTCGGAGCAATCCAGTCCTTGGAGAGAGAGAACTTGTCCAAGTTCAGGTCGACACCCTGGAGCCAGGGCTCATAGCTGCGATTCAATCAACTCTCGCCATTGGTGTTCGAGAGGTGGTCCAGAACTCGTATGCAACAATCGGGTTGAGGGCCCAAGCCATCAGAGTCGGTTCACATCTTCGCGGCCTTCTTGGGGCCACGGAGTTTGTTCACCCCTTCGTCCCTCAAGTGGCACAACTGGGCCGCATGGTTCCAATGCATCCCGGTGCCAAACGCCACGCCTGGGGCATCTCCCCGCGCTGACCCAGCTGGAAGCGCTGGGGCATGAAGAGGGGCCTACAACAGATCGAAAGGCCGGGGGCGTCATGTGGTTGCCCTGCAAAAAGTACCCCCACCTACCAACCAAACGCAAAAGACTTGAAAAGGTATCACTGCTTGCTAGCCAAAAAAAAAGGAAGTCATGTTCTCCAACAAGTCAAAGTTTTGTTCGGTCAAAGCGAGGAGCAACCGAGAAAAGGATGCACCATGGTGCCCTGAAGAAGAAAACTCTCCCAAAAGCAGCAATGACAACAAGGAGAAATGCCAAGGAAGGGATACCCTCAAAAAGGAACACCCACAAAACAAGAATGACACAGAACCCCAAGAAAGAGGTACAGTTCACCTCGAGTTGCTTGATCCGCGTGGATTACTAGGGTGTTCTCCCTGAGAATGAAACCCCGCCGTCATGCCTCCCACTCTGCGCCAAGGGCATCCCCGGCCGCGCCGTGCTGCCCTGGAGCGCGTGGCGCTGCGCCAGCTCGAAGCCTCAGGCCCAAAAAGGCGGGCGGGGTGGAAACGTCCCACACGAACTGAAAAGGGTGACACCCATCCCCTTGATACCCAAGAGTTCCTGAAACGGAGGCGAAACCTAAACCAGGACAAGCCCATGCACACAAACTACAAAAGTCTGAGCAATTTGAATTAAACGTGGTTCAGAAAAGTGGCCCAGCTCAGCGGTGCAGCTCGCAAACCAACTCCCATTTCCTTTCAAGGGCAAGCTAGATATGTCCGCCGACATTGCTCGGCGTGTCGGACACCTAAGAGAGGATAGAGGATAACCCCCCCCCCCCCCGATGTCTGATACCCCCCCACCCCCACCCACCCCACGGACCGCGCGGCAATTTGATGACGTTCCACTGAACGTCTTCGCAGAGCCGGTGTCGCAAAACAGGGGTCCCAGGCTCGACTCCCCCTGCCGGCTCTTTGCTTTGGACGTCCTGATTGCAAAAACGCTGGAAAAACCGTGTTTTTTTTTGCGGGAAATATTGGGGAGAAAAGGGGAAATGCAAGGAAGTGCAAGGAAATGAGGGAAGGAAATCGGAAGTCGACAAAGGGGAACTGAAAGGACATGCAAGGGACAGAAATGACAACAAGGGGAGTGCAGGGGAATGAAAGGGAAACAAAGCACAAGGAAACCAATCGGCACGTAGGGAAATGACTCGCAACGAAAGAATGGGACATACATGGAAAATGAAGCGGACATACCGAGAAAATGTCAGGGACATGAAGGGGGAGTTGAAAGGCATGGAAGGGACATGACCAGGACGTCATGGGAAACGTGGGACGGACACGAAGGGGAAAGCCAGTAGTGAGATGACAGATGAAGGGGCAGTGCCCGGACATCGAGGCAACTCAGGGGGGCGTGACGCTGCAGCGCAGAGAGAGAGAGAGAGAGAGAGAGAGAGACAGGGAGAGAGCGGGAAAGAGAGAGGGAGAGAGAGAGAGAGAGCGAGACACACAGAGAGTGAGAAAGAGAGAGAGAGAGAGAGAGAGACAGAGACAGAGCCAAAGACAGAGCCAGAATCAGAGAAACAGAGAAAGAGACAGACAGAGAGAGAGAGAGAGAGACAGAGAGCGAGAGAGAGAAAAAGAGAGACTGAGAAAGAGAGAAAGAGCGAGAAAGAGCGAGAAAGTGAGAGAGTAGAGAGGTTCGAACTAGGGTACCCTTTTTCTGTAGAGGGGCGTGGACAGGAAGGAGACAGGGAGACAGAAAAAGACAGAGAAACAGAGAGAGAGAGAGAGAGAGAGAGAGAGAGAGAGAGAGAGAGAGAGACAGAGAGAGAGAGGGAGGGAGGGAGAGGGAGATTGAGGAGAGAGAGGCTTGGGGGGACGGGGAGGATGGGGAGCAGGGGGAGGGAGAGAGGACGACAGAACACACGAGGGAGACAAGGGAGAGAGGAAGAAGGAGAGCCGGAGGCTCACTCTAAAGTAATATGTGTCAAGGTTCGGGGACCCAAACAACGGTGGTTTCCCTTTTGCCTTGTGGTTTGCTTGAACCGAAACTTGGCCCCCCCACTCTTGCACACCAACAAATATGTTCAGAGTCTGGTTCATAATTAGTTTGGCCCCATATATACACCATGTAGAAGACCCCAAGAATGGGCACCATCAAAAAGACCCAAGCAGCACCGACCGACCTCCGTGCCCAGCAACGGTCCAGGCCGAACTCCACACCCCCGTAGATCGCCTGCAGCCGGCTCTGGCCGCCCGTGATCACGTCCACCAGCTTTCCGTTCCTAGGGAGACATCTGCCCTGAGGTCCCTCACAATTGGCCCAAGGGGAACCCACAACCTGTCGCTTTTGCAGGGTGTTCAGGCACACCTGGTTTGGGGCGGGGCTTGGATTCTCAATCCACTTCGTAAGGTTATATTCATGGTTGTCTCTCCAAGCTGTGTTGTCCCGTTTGTGACGAGCATCCAGGTGAAGCCATTATCAATCATAATCGAGGAATCCCTTTTAACTTCTCTCAAAGCGGGACCTGCGGGTGGTTGTCTTAATCAGGTGTGCCGCCCGCCCGACCTCCCGCCTCAGCTGGATGCGGCTGTTGCCCCGCATGTTCCACAGCTGCGGGATCTCAGGGAAGGCCTTCGCGTGGAGAAGGCCGTTGGCGGTTGCCGCAAATGTCTTGGCCAAAACAAGCCCAAACTTGTTGCTCGCCACTAAAATCCTCACCCCAAAAGTATCGTGCCGAAACTCAGGAAGCGCCATGGCACTTATCAAAACACCGACCCGAATCCAACTCCCCCGACTCCCGACCTCGGGCTCGGTGCCCTTCACGATCTCATCCGCCATCTTGTACCAGGAGGGGTCCAAGCGGGCCTTGGAGTCCACCAGGTACTTGGCCATCACCTGGGCTCGCTGGCCCCCACAACCGCCCAGGGCACACCAAAAAAGAACTCCACAATAAGGATGCCCTGAAAGAAAGAACGCCGCCACAAACTGGGAAGTCGAGCACCTGACGTGGGATCTGGAACCTTCTCCAGGCTATACAAGGCCGTTAAGACCTTGCCTTCCAATCCAAATTGGAGGAACTACGCAGGCTTCTCTTGCCAGAACAGCAGGAGCAGCAATGCAGGCAGGAAGGGGGCACCAAACCCATGGCCCATCCCACTTGCGTCGCAGGCGCGGAGGCTTTGGCAAGCTCCCTAAGGTGGAAGACGACACCTGCAAGCAAGCTTGGGCTCCTGCAAGGTGTGGTCCGTGGTCCCAAATGTTTCTACACCGCAACCCGTAGGCACCACTACAAGGGAGAGAACTACCAGCTGGCATGAGGAGTGAGGAGTCGGCTGGTTCCGCCCCCAGACCTCGAGCCAGGCCCTTGCCCAAACCCTGAGGAAACATGGCTCGGGAAGTACACTGAGGCAGGCCAAGTCGGATATCCCAAACATGGGAGCAACACGAAATGTGATTGACTTCACGTCGGACTAAAGAGGGATCTTCCCCCCCGGATTAGGAAACACCTATAAACAAAAACTGCCATCATGCAACCACTGGGCACTTCCTTGCTCTTTGGAACGTGTGCTAACTTCTAGATAGTGCGCTTGCCAAAAAGCTCATTTGTCTGTGAGCACGCACATGGAGGGAGTGGGACGCAGCCTGGTCAGTTTCGTTTCGCAGCTGAACCTAGCTATGCCGAACACCTCACACAAGTCACATCGCTCGAAATACTGACTCATGCCAATGTTTCAATACGCAAGCCCCTCAGGGCGGCGTATGGTGGTTTTCGTTTGGTGTCCCCATAAGACTATCCAAACAGAAGGATTCCTACTTTAGACTTCAGGAACTTCCGAGGTAGCCCCCAACTGGCTAGCAGCTGGAAATACAACGTGGCATTGTGCACTGACGTTGCTGAGCCCGATTTCAGCACATGGCGTCAAGGGAGCAAGCTACAATTTCAACCCCAGTTTAGTCAACCTTGTGGAATAGTAAGGACCAGCCCACCATTGAAGGATTACCTCTTAAGTGGGACACCTATATTCATCAACCCTGGTGTATAGCATAGGTTCCCACTACCGTCATTGTCCCTACTTTATATAACCCATGCTTGGAAAACGCAAATCAGCTTTGCCACAAGTAAAGCTGACACAACTTCTAGGAGCGTCAGCCGTTCACCATGTCGGGCAGCTCTTGCGCTCCGCAATGACGTCGAAATTCCTGGCGAGCACCCGCCCACTGACAAACATGTTTCTGAAGGAAAGCCGTCTTGCAAAAGCGGCAACTGTGTACTTCCACGCTTTTGGATGGGTGGTTGACTAGTTTTGACTGGCTGACTGGCCGGGCGCAAACCCAACTGAGACGCCAATGTTGCTCGAGCCAGCTCTGGGCGGGCCTCACCAAACGAGGTGAGACAGTCTCAGTGAAACCTATTTAGAATGAGGCAAACTAAACAAACAGTTCCCAAGCTTCTGCGTTTAAAGTTATGATTTTTTTAGCCAGCCAGAGACTGGAAATGTTGAAATATTTATTTTTTCAAAAAATTATCGATTTGGTTATCCTCAAACCTATCCAAAAATCATCCTACAATCATCCTCTGCAAAAAACATCATCGAAAAATCATCCTCTCCCTCCTCCTTCATCCCTCCTCCACATCGCTTCTATTCTCTGCGTTTCCATTTTCCTTTCCTTCCCGTTCCTTCCCGTTCCTTACCCTTTTCCATTTCCCTCTTCTTGTTTCCATGTTCCATCTCCTTTCTCTTTTTTCTCTTCCTTGTCCTCTCCAATTCTCTTTGCCCTGCCCTGTTCCTTCTTTCCCTTTTCACTCTTCCTCTTCCTGAGACTGACGGGAAAAGCAAAAAGTTGCAAAACCCTCATGTTTTTTTCAAAAAATCATCGAAAAATCATCGAACAATCTTCGAAAATCATCCCCAACCCACATTTTCTGGACCAAACCCCCTTCACAGTGGTCAGGAAAGCAAAAAGTTGCAAAACCCTCGTGTTTTTTTCAAAAATCATCGAAAAATCTTCCCCAACCCACATTTTCTGGACCAACCCCCCTTCACAGTGGTCAGGAATGCAAAAAGTTGCAAAACCCTCCTGTTTTTTTCAAAAAATCATCGAAAAATCATCGAAAAATCTTCGAAAAATCATCGAAAAATCTTCGAAAAATCTTCGAAAAATCATCCCCAACCCAAATTTTCTGGACCAACCCCCCTTCACAGTGGTCAGGAAAGCAAAAAGTTGCAAAACCCTCCTGTTTTTTTCAAAAAATCATCGAAAAATCATCGAAAAATCTTCGAAAAATCATCGAAAAATCTTCGAAAAATCATCCCCAACGCAAATTTTCTGGACCAACCCCCCTTCACAGTGGTCAGGAAAGCAAAAAGTTGCAAAACCCTCCTGATTTTTTCAAAAAATCATCGAACAATCTTCGAAAAATCATCGAAAAATCTTCGAAAAATCTTCGAAAAATCTTCGAAAAATCTTCGAAAAATCTTCGAAAAATCATCCTGACCGGAATCCATCTTCAAAAAATCATCCAACAAATTATCCTGCCTGACATCAACCTTCCAAAAATCATCCTCCCTATTTTCCTCCCCTGTTCTCCAGCCTGGAACACGATTTGAAACGAGCTTCAACACAGCCACCGTCAGACATTTCTTGCGCAAAATGGCTCCAACTAAATTGTTTCATGGCTGAAGCTGAAGGAAACCCACCAAAGCAAGCCAAGCAAAGCCAAGCCCAGCAAATCAAAGCAAAGCAAAGCAAGCGAGCGAAGCAAAGCAAAGCAAAGCAAAGCAAAGCGAGCGAGCGAGCAGGCAGGCAGGCAGGCTTGAGGATAATGAAAAACGATGAGGATAAAAAAATGATAATCTGGAGGATAATGACAAACGATGAGGATAACAAAAGGATAGTGTTGAGGATCATGAAATCGATGATTTTTTGAAAAAATAAATATTTCAAGACACCTCAGTGTGTGGCTGCAAAAATGTCATAAGTTTAAAGGGGATCCGTCCAGGCAGTGTGGCCAGCTTTCAGGAGGACCCTGTGAGGCGGGGTCG